>CM041782.1:283252500-283804902 GCA_023374045.1 Limonium bicolor | reverse complement strand
ACAGCAGCAGAAAATTCCAGCAGCAGCAGCTCTTCACGGTTTGCTCTATTTCTCTCTTGTTATAAGACTTTTTCTTGGTTTCTCTTTTGATCTAACCTCTAGACACACAGGGGAGGGATTGGGTGAAAAGACAAGCTTTGGTAATGGATGAAAAACGAATTATAGACCAGAATGAAGGGATACAGCAGCAGAAATTTTCTGGTTCAGCACTCTTTTCTTTCCTTTCCCTTCTCAACGTTTTTCCTTCTCTTTTCTTTAGTTTTGTCTCAACTTCTGACTTCTAACTCAGCTAGGGATGTTAGGGAAGTGAGGAGTAATGTTGGAGTGGAAACATGAGGGCATGGGGAGGGGTTAAAACCGAGAGCATGCAAAGAGAGGGACAAAAATCTGCACTTGGCAAGACTTTTCAGCACATGTGTTCTCACTTGGATCAACTCTCCAAGTTAATTCTTTGCTGTATTCTTTAATTGGTATTTGTGTAATGTTTATAAGAGTTTGGGAAGGCTGAGAAGACAATGATCTAGGCATGAGTGAAGCCCCATCCAGCCGATCCCACTATGCACAACAAGGAGAATTGTTTTTTCCATTTCAGCATGTTTGTTTATTGAAGTCTAATGTAGTCTTGGCTGAAATAATGACACATAACCCACATTGTAATTCAAGAAGACCTGGTGTTGACACCTCAAAAGTTTGTCTCCAGCCATGGGACTTGTTTAATCAGACCAAAGATGTCAATACTATTACTTAATGGTAAGGAGACAAGAGTGTAATAATGTTACATTATAATATAAGTGGCTGAATTATACATGTTATTTAATGGCTGCTATGGAAGTGTTACAGCATATAAAAATCGGCCACATACTGATGATATACTTGGGAATTATAATACTTAGGATATATAAGGAAATGTGATAGTTTATGTGACAAGAAGTAACATGTAACAATTGTTACATGTTTGAATATCCTTAATGTGGGCGGCAAGTATAGGCAGATTTGGAGCCTTGTTTGGCTTGATTTTGAGCCATGAAATAATCTCAATAATGTGTATGGAATGTCTAGTTTGGTTGACAACATTAAGGTATAGGAATAGGAAGTGGCAACATGATAATAATTAGCTAACCGAGTCCAAAATAACCGAAAGAAATGGACTGTTGTATAAGAATAAATTGGCTAGATCTTGCTGTCTATCTTATGGCCACGAATGGTCTAATGAAAATGATATACTTCATGGGATAATATCATTGGATCAACACTTAAAGATATTGGAATAAGGAGACGACACACTAACACTTAATTCTCAGTAAGTAGTTCCTAGTGAGCTACGACTATACAGTGATCTATATCACTATATAAATTCCTAGCAATTTAGGGTGTTTCAAGTCCTTTACAAACCTCCTATAATAACCTGCCAGACCGAGGAAGCTCCTGATATCGGTAACTGTCTTCGGCCTAGGCCAGGTGCGCACTGCATCAATCTTTGCCGGATCAACAGCGATCTCGGCTTCAGAAATCACATGACCAAGAAAGGATACTTGGTTCAACCAAAACTCACACTTTGAAAATTTAGCATACAACTGATTCCTCCTCAAGTTTGTAACACATTTCTCAGTGGCTTTCATGCTCACCCCTCGATTTTGAGTACACAAGAATATCATCGATGAAGTCTACCACTGACTTGTCCAACTGATCTTGGAACAAGCGGTTCATTAAATCCATGAACTTCGCTGGTGCATGGATAAACCAAACGGCATAACCGTAAACTCATAATGTCCATACCTAGTTCTGAATGCTGTCTTCTCAATGTCACTGTCACGGATGGCAATCTGATGGTAACCGGATCGTAGATCTATCTTGGAGAATACTGATGCTCCCCACAACTGATCAAATAAATTGTCGATGCGTGGTAAAGGGTAACGGTTCTTCACCGTAACTGCATTCAGTTCTCGATAGTCAATACACAGGCGGAGACTACCGTCCTTCTTCTTCACGAAGAGGACCGGCACTCCCCATGGTGAAACGCTAGGGCGGATAAATCCCTTGTCGAGTAGGTCTCTCAGCTGCTCCTTGAGCTCTGTCATCTCTGCTGGAGCCATACTATAGGGCGCCTTCGCAATTGTCCGGTTCCCGGAACCAAATCAATTTCAAACTCTACTTCCCATGCTGGCGGCATGCCCGACAGTTCCTTAGGAAATACATCAGGAAACTCCGACACTACCGGCACATCAGGACTAAACTCTAGATCTCTCTCTATGTGCTGGACATAGCACAGGCATACATCACTCCCTCGTCGTAGTTCACGACACATAGCCATGGCGGGCGATGATCTGAGTCGAAGGCTCCCTGGGCCTCTGGTGGTAAGATATAGTAACCCCAGATGGACTCCGAAGAAGCAGACGATGCTCGGCACACAGGATTCTGCCCTTGTACCGCTCCAACCAGTTCATCCCGACAATCACATCAAAACCAAGTCCGTCGAACTCTATCAAGTCGATCAGAAACTCTTCACGTCTGATTCGTACAACAACATCTCGGTGGTAGCGGGTACCTTGATCCGCTCTTTCGAAGCGAGAGTGACTAGGAAGTCTGGCATCTCATCACCGTCTAACCCCAGCCTCTTCACAAAGGATAGCGAAATAAATGTATGAGAGGCTCCAAAGTTGAACAAGATCGAAGCGTCCACGCCATTGACTGGAAAGGTACCGGTGAGGATTGTGCCGCTCTAGCCGGCTTCTGGCTCATTGCAGACACTCAGTATACATCCCGTTCCGAGAGCACAGCCTAATTCATTGGCAAACTAATAAGTATTGGGTAACACACGGTTGATATACTTCAACAACTTCACTTTATTCATTAACATACTCTTCTTACATTATACATTGGTTTACACTGTTGACATAACTAACACATATATAATATCCTTAACATACAATGGCTTAACACATTACACAATTATACAAGGCTTTAAAACTGTCTGAAGGTCAAATTCAAACGTCCAGGTTTCATGTGTGTGGCATTGATCACTGCCGACGGTGTGGTATTCAGTTTGATCTTTCTGATGCCATGATATAGCATCCTCGACTGCCCCCCCATGATTATTACATCTCCTGATTTCAACACTAACTTCCTTGCGAGGTCAGCACGCTTCTGCTCGCCATAAATAAACACTGCGGTATCACCGATGGACCAAGACACCACGGTACTCCCTTACTTAGAGACTCGGGTGACTCGTCCTTATCTTGGTGTAAACCTAATCGTCCACCTTTCTAGTAGAAGTTTACAATACACAAATCTTCTTTAACACTTTGAATTGAATCTGTTTCAACTTGCTGAGCAATTCCCACTGCGTGGTTAACGACCACAAGGAACTCCTCAGGTATCATCGGTATAGTTTGCTCCGTCTTTAGCTCGCACTTCTTGATATGTCTTGGTGTAAGGATTCCAGTCCTTACCCATGCACATCATCTTCAATTTCATTCTTGATCCGCTCGGGTATTCAAGTGTGTAGAAACCTCCAGGTGTTGCTCCAAGTTCATTGCATCGTCTGATGATATGGACTTGTGCTTCCGGTGTCAGGTATCCATTTAAGAGTATCATACCTGGCTGGATAACCTGACTTTGCTCCATTGGAAAGTCGGTGATGTTGATGGTGGTTTCTTCTGGTTTGGTGTGGGTGGGATTGGATAACATATATTGAAGGTTCCTTTAAGTTTAAATCACCTAATTAGGTGACTTTCACACTATACTTTAACTCTTTACTCACATAATAATACACTTGGACTCACTAATACACACATGCATGAAATGCGGTATGCAATCACTTATTTCATTCAACAGTTTAGGCAGTACCTGGTCTAGAAGAGGGCCCTGGCACCTCAGACCGGTCCACCACGTGCAGGGTGGCCTTGCTAAGTCCCAACCCCTTCCCCTTCTGGGAATCAGTGCCCCTCTGATCTGTGGGTGGCTGGTTAGCCGTCTTCGGGCCATCAATAGTCGCTGTGGCCCTACCCTTCCACTGCCTCTTGGGCTTGTTGACTTTGCTATTGGGGTTCCGGTAACACTCGTAGTCACGGTGACCCCATTTCTCGCAGTAACGACACTGCACGTCGTTTCCCTTGCAGTCCTTGCTGGGGTGGTCTCCGTTACACCACTTACAGTAGTAGTGGCGCTCCGGTCCAGAACCCGTGCTAGCTGCTATCAAAGTACACAATCAATACTTACTTCATAACTTAACAACATACACTTCATCTTGTCACACATGATTAAATAATTACCCTTAGGTGGGTAAGAGCGTAGGGGTTTCGCCGCGTATGCATATGTGAGCTTCAGTGGCTCCTCAGCTGTGGTGGTCTGGGCTTGGCCCTTGTCACCCTGGTGCTGACTCTTCTGGGGTTGGGGATAAGGTTTCTTTTTCTTCTTTCCTCCCCCGTACCCTTGCGGACTCTGGCCCTCGCTCGTGGCCTTGCGCTTGTGCGCATTCTCCTCGTCCCTCAGACAGACGGTAATCTCAACCTTAGCAGCGGCATGATAGCACTCCTTAATTTAGGATGTCAGTTATGCCCCGCAAAACATACTCACAAAATCACATTAATACTCACTTATGGATTACACTTATTCATATCACACTTCATTTAAATTACCTGCAAGGTAGTATACTCAGCTGGCCCCATCCCATAGCGAAGACAGTGGCTGAGACCGTTGTAGAAACGGTTTACCAGCACCCGGTTCGAGTATCCCAGGTCCGGTAACAGGTGGATAAGACCGGTGAATGCAGTGTAGTACTCATCAACCGACATCTTGTCCCCCTGCCTCAGACTATCCAGCTCCAGGCGCTTGGCCTCTTGAACATGCACAGGGTAGTATTTGGCTCGCAGTAGTGCCGTGTACTCCCTCCAACCAAACCGAGGATCCGCCATCCGGTCCTCTTTCACAAGCTTCCACCAACTCTGTGCCGAACCCTTCAGGTAGTAAGCGGCAAGATGGACCTTGGCCCCAGCAGGCACATCCAAGGTCTCGTAGGCGGTCTCCAACTCAGAGATGTACGCCTCAGCTTACGTGGGTCGGTCTCCCCATGAAACGACGGGGGTCTCAAGTCTGCCAATGCCTTGACCCAGTTGTCTCTCGTGGCGGTGGCGGTGGTGGTTGAACTTCGGGCTGTTGCCCCTGCTGAATTGCAGCTACAAGTTGTGGGACCATTTGGGCTACGACGACCGCTACAGCTTCGGCCATAACCTGAGCCGTAGTATTCTCACCCTGGTCATCCGTATCTCCAGTACTGCATCCGCGGCCTCTACCTCTCGGTCTACCTGACATCTGAATTCACACGAACATTATTAGCATTATGCTTACACACTTATCGATTCCAACGGTTGTAACGTTTTCCCGACACAAGGTATCTCCACACTTGGTTAGTGGTTAACCTTTCCATAACTGCTCACTTAGGTAACTGTAGTTAGGTTTCCTAACTCGGTATTTTCCTAAGCTCGGTATTCTAGTCATCAAAGCGATACTTCGCTCTGATACCACTTTTGTAACACCCCTACAACGTACTTCACAACTATTGAAATCGCAGCGGAAATAAACAACTAAACATTAAATAAACGCTTCGGTGCTACAATGCCGTCAACCACCCACGTGGTTAACAAGCAGAATAAATACAAGTGTACCGGTCTGATGATCAGACTCCCGAGCATAGAACTAAACCATAAATACATCATATACAATACCGAGTATTTAATTACATTCCTTCACTGTAAACTGCCAATATACCTCCACTGTAGTATCAACGGAATCAAAACATAATGCCACGGGAGCACAGGCGCACCCGGGCTCAACTTCCAAAATAACCCAAAAGTACATCTGCAGCCTAGGACCTACAGCCACTCTGCTTCCTCGATCCTCATCCTACAGTAAAAATATGGAGCCCCCGAGGGGGTCAGCAACCCTTGTTGGTGTGGTTAACGCGCAGCCCATCGGCTACCGGGATACGCGCAACTACTTGTCATGATAACATGGCATTCATTTTAACATAACATAACATAACATAACATAACATAACATAACATAACAATGTGGCATAGCGTTATCATTGCATAGCACAACATCACATACACAGTGGATACTCTTTCCACAATCACAAACCAAAGAGGGTTGAACAACATAAGAAGCATAGAGAATGATTCACTCTCATGTTAAGCTCGTTACACACACTCATTACCGTTCTGTTATTCGAACGAGTAACTTAAGTCACAGATGGTTCGGATATAGTGACCCGAACACATCACACAAACACATGTTCCCACTAAACCGATCATAAGTCATAATAGGTAAGCTTTGGAGGAAGCTAGCGGGAGATTGAACGCCAAATTAAGGAGAACAATCTTAACAACATAAGAGTCGAATCTGATTCAGATATCTACTCTTAACTTACATACATGACCGGACAACCGGATTCCTCACTTTCCAGTTAGCACTTGTTAGAAGTTCACGGTGGAACTTAACAAACAATACACAACAAGTGGTAAGTCATGTTAGACACACAAGGGAAATGAGTCACATCATAACATCACAATAATATGAACAACGGTAAACTCATTACATGTTTAAGTCTTATAATGTCATAAACACCAGAAAAACAAACACACCCAAGCCGGTGTAACCGGTAGGCAACAGACTGCAAGAAAACCATACTTGGTCCTTGCTTCGATCGATTTCCACCGTAGGTCACTCCTATACATGTTAAGAATGTCGGTTAATTACTTACTTAACTTCAAATTTATTTAATGTTTACATGTTTATATGACATGTTTTAATGTCTTAACTTATACTTGATTACCTATATTATACCCCCTAGGGTTTATTCCTTAAGCCATTCTTGTTCGTTTGTTTTTTTTTTTTTACAAGTTTAGGTCCGACCGAACTTGCTGACCGACCTTACACAAGGTCGGTCCATTCCAGAACATATTACCGTTAAAATTTTCTACTCCGACCGACCTTGTAAGTTCGGTCACATGTTCGTTCCATTCCCGTGAGTTTCTTCCCTTTGAAATTCAGGCCCGACCGATCTTGGCAAGTCCGGTCGCAAGATCGGTCGATTCCCGAGACTCACTCACGTACAAAAAATTCAAGCATGACCGAACTTGTAAGTCCTGTCCCATGTTCGGTCTATTCCAGAGACTCAATCCGTACTAAAAATCCATGCCTGACCGACCTTGCAAGTCCGGTCCCCAAGGTCGGTCCATTCCAGAAACCAATTCTCGCAGGGTAAACTGGGCTCGGCCGATCTTGGCAAGTTCGGTCGCAAGATCGTCTACCCCAGACCCTTATTTTCCATTGCCCATTTAACTCCAACTTCCACCTCACATATCCTAGTATATCCTAACCTCATTTGGGCACTTCAAACACACCTTAAGACCTCCTTAAACACTCATAAAACTCATTTTCTAATTCCTTAGCCTTTACTCATTTCTTCCCAAATTCATAACACTTACAATGTTTTCTCCTAGGTCTCTAAGTGGTGTTTCATACCTAAGATGATCACTTATGCCAAATACTCCCTCACCACAACAACATCATCTCTCAAGCATCTATTCTCACAACTAACTCCTTATGTCATTCTTGAAATCCTTTTTCAAGTTTACACTTTCTCCTTGTTCACCAAAGTTTGCATAAATCTTAACATAAGTCTAAATGACTTTGGTGTATCCCAAAACATTCATTTGCATTATAAAATCCTCTAGAACATTGCCTAGGCCCTTTTTACATCTTTAAACACCTTAATGCATGCTTCTTCCACTAGTTGAACACTTAACCATTCTAAACATTTCCTAACTTACCAACTCATTTTAAACCATTAGAACTTCTTGTTTATTACCTAAATTTTGACATGAACTCTCCTAGAACATTACTAACCAAAACACAATGTTTTCACCATTAACAACCAAAAACACTAAAATCCATCAAACACATTCTTATACACAAACTTCACACATTTAGCACTACATCAAAATATAGTGCTTAATTTAAATTGCATGGCACTTAGGCCCTTAAGGTGCATAAATCATAAACACTGAATTTCCCACGTTATATTTGCCTTTGACCTGCAAATACACTCAACAACACATATGCCTTTTACTAAGCCCTTGAGAACATTCTTCTAAGTCATTTTCCATTGGCTCCTTAATCATTTTCATAAGCAATACAAGCTCATTTCTCCTAAGGCTTAAACCACATTAGGTTAGCATATTTACCTCTTTTCCTCACAAACTTCTTTCTTGTTTCCTTGACTAAATCGACAAGGCTTTTGATTGTTTGTTAACTTCTAAACATTATACAAATGATATAATGAGTATACAAGCTTTAAGCTTCATCTCATTGTAAACCCTAGTTTCACATTGTTTCAAAAGCATTAAGATAGTTGTTTTACCTTGGTATTTGAAGAGATTTTGAATATCTATCAAGAGAGGACTCCACCTAGTCCTTGAAAGGTTGGAATGAAGCTACAACAAAGCAATATAATGAGCACCATTTATGGTGATTCTCGGTCAAGATAAAAACATGGAAGAAACATCATTTTTCTGTGAGATTCCTTACCTAGAAGCAAGGGAGATCAATAATATGTAGAAATATAAGCTCAAGCTCCTTCAATGGTGGAACTCCATGGCACCAAAATGGTGGTCTTGAATTTTTGAGAAGATAGGAATGAAGAGCTTGATGAGAGGAAGAGAATGGTGGTGTTTGTTTTTGATTTGGTTAAGTGAGCTAGGAGATAATGACAATGGAAGATGGAGTTTGGTGTGTACTATTGCAAACCGTAAATGGAGAATGAAGAAGAGGTAGAAAGCGCTTGGGAGGCGTGTGAAATTAAGAGAAATGAGAGAATGAAGATTGGTTTTGCTTTTTAGAAGATATTTATACATTAAAGCAAATGTAACTTAAGAGTCATCTTTATTTACTTAGCAGGTTTACAAGAGTGGTGAGTCACCACACTTAAAAAAAACCGCCCCTATTATTTAACAAGGGTATTTTAGTCTTTGATGACTCATTTAATTACTTATAACAACATATGTTACAACTAGCTTATTAAAGTCACTATTCATAAAACAAGACACATAGAAGTGAAATTTTTGATTTCCCATTGATATAGACTTCCAAATGTGATACTATATAGTACACATGTTAATTAAAGAGTAATGATGGACATTTAGCCATTCAAAACTCATTTACAAGACAGTTTTTCAAAAATGTGCTTTAAGACTCCTTAAAGCACATTTTGTGTTTTAACTTGTTTTCAAGCTTGGTTTTCTTGGTAATTGGTTTAATATGTTCATTAGTATACAAATAAGGCCTTGGTAGGTTCATTAGGTCTTACCGAAGCTTATCCCAAGCTTAGAGCACATTTTAGCCCTAATTGACTTTAAGGCATTTATTTGTGTTCTCTATGGTTTAAATTGTTTACTAATGTTTCTAAGACTCTTTTTAGTCTTAATATACCACATTTAGGTGTTTAAAACAACATACTAAGGTTTGGGGTATTTCAATTATGACTTTGCATTTTCTATACTTCGGTCCTTATAACTTTGTACGTTTCCTTTTACCTTTTACCACAATTGTCATCTTCCTAACTTTCTAGCTATACCACTCGATCATTACTGCACAAGAGCAATACCAAAACACTCAGTCCTACAGAGTGCAGAGCCGGAAACCCCTAGGTAGTAAATCTCTTGTGAGATTGCATTAGGAATGAATATTATTTCCTTATTTCTCGGTTTGTCTACCATCTTTACTCATCAATTCCATAACCTTGTGATTTATTCACATATATTGGTCGCTTGCTGCGCACCATCTTCGTGTTTGCTTACGACCTTGGTTTCCATGGCATCCGCCATCTAATTAGCTTCCGCTCACGTATCTCTACCGTTAGACAATGGTTCGGCATTTACTTGGCTGATTATAGTACCTGACATTCTTTTATATCTCTGAGCTCCTTGAGCGTTATTGGTTTTTACACTTTAGGTTCATACTCCACATATTACTTCTTAACCGATTACTTCGAGGTTCCCAATAGTTGCTATGTTTGCATATTTCCACTTTGCTTGGCAATAACTATAAGCTTAAGCTTCACTACCTTAGTAGTTCCAAAGAGGTGTATTATCAGATATTTGCTGACGGTATTCGCTTCTTGGAATTTATGTATTAACCGCTCTTGCGGTCTCACATTAACGAGGGTTGTCCTTGCTCGTTGGTTATTAACCAATCTTACTTGTTCCGTCCTTGGTAACTTTTCCTATGATTCACAACCAGTTTTGCAACCGTTGGATTTATGTATTGCAATGGGTTCGTGGCTCACTGGCCATATTGCCTAGAGCTTTGCTCGTCTTAGGCCGTGTGCAAGTATTGTTTCTCTATACCGTGAAGTTGGGTTGGAGGTAACACTGGGCTCCATGGTAAGTATCTTGGTATTGATCGGTATCATTCATAATTTTAGGGTATCCCCTGATAAGTGGGATCCCTTCGGTGTTCTAACCGAGTGTTCGTTGAAACTTTTGTGTCTTCATCACGACATTGTTTTATACCCTTCAAGGATTGCTCCTGGGTGTTGCTCAGTTATGCCATTACCTTTGGCTAACATTTATAAGAATGTTTAATTTACTCTGCATTATGGTTCTGGATTCCAAATTATCCCGTTTAGGGTTATAACGTCTCCCGTTCTTAGGGTAGACTATGTGTGCTTCCTTAAGGTTTTAGTCAGTTTGGTATTTCCTTTGGTGGTGATCGGTACCCTCTAGTACCGTTAGATGATCACTTGTGTATTTCACTTTGTTCTTTGAACATTTGTGTGTTCCTGATAGGTCTTGCCTTATTGTGTTTTTAGAGCGGGTATCCATTCTGGCTATTTCATGTTTTTGTTTGAAGTTTTGAGACATCTCCAATGTCTTTAGTCCTTGTTAGTGCTCTTCGCACTTCTTAACTCTTAATCACCCTCACAAAGTAACTCTTGACTCCTTTAGCTTGTAAGCAAATTGGGTTTTTTGATCATTCAAGTGTCCAACTGTTTGGTTTGAGATTATCTTAGGGTCCGTAGAACGGAGTTGACTACTTCCTGTGTTTCGTACACTACATGTATACATACGTGGGGTACCGTATTGGTACGTTACCACAATCCTGACTAACCCACAAAAGGGTCTGTTAGGCCCGCAAGCTCCTTCGGAGTGCGGTCGTCCAACATCCCATATTTGGGTACACTCGTAGCATTCGTCGCACGCCTAGGTGAAGTATTCTATTGTCAACTCCTCTTGTATCATTCTATGATACTTACCGTGATTCTTCTGGTTCGGTTTTAAAAATTGAGGTTCAAAAGAAAAGTTTGTGGTTTTGAAAGGAAAATTCTGGGTCTTGAAATATAAATCTTGAGTTAAGAAGAAAATTTTCATGGTGTTGCCATGCTTGGGGTCTTTGACCAAGTACAGCTTCCTGCTGACTGGTATGTTCGTAATGTTATGTTTGGGCCGTTTGGCCTTTCCAGGGCTTTGTTGTTCAAGTTCTCAGGATTGGTGTTCCTACAATTGCTTACATCTTCATGGTGGTACTTTAGTAAGTACTTGTTAATCGTCAAAAGTCTCTCACTTGCCTTGTTGTTGCTGCACTTGCCTTGGCAAGTGCGCGGGTACGTCGGTTTTTTAGGTTACCATATACTGATCGCGGTATTGTTTCCATCCGTACTTGGTGGTTTTATTGGATATTCCTTTCATCTTTTGACCTTAGTGATCAATATCCTGAGTACCCTCTCAGTGTTCCTGGCAAGGTTGTTGTTAATTCGGGTGCTTTCCCGACCCTTGAGGTATTCCATGTACCTTACTTAGTTGCTCGCTCCCCACACCTTTGTGGTGGTTACCGAGGTTTGTCTGATCCTTAGGAGCTACGTCGTAGTCCTGTTAATGTATGTTTTCTAAATAATCTTATAATTGTCTGAACTATAACTAGTACAAAAATGGTCTATCGCAGCGCCCCTACCGCAGCGGTTGTAAAACAACCGCTGAGATAGGCCGTTTTTAAAAATCCCGCAATCCTATCTCAGCGGTTGTTACTTACAACCGCTGCGGTAGGGTCATTTTAAAAAAAAAACATCTATCGCAGCGGTTACTCCTAAGAACCGCTGAGATAGGTCTTTTTTACTGACCTGTCTCAGCGGTTCTTAGTAGGAACCGCTGCGATAGGGTCCTTTTTTTTACCCCAAATCGGGTAGTCCGTCATTCTCCTCTTCATTCTCTCTTCTGTAAACTCGAGAGAACGAAGCAGAGCGACGGTCGACGGCGATTTCAGCTGACGCCTGCGATCCACCACCCACCACCGCCTCTTCCTCGTCGCGCCACCGCCGTTCTTCACCGCCGTCTCCAGTCGCCCGTCGTTCCGCCAGGTGGTCGCGCAGGCGTCGATCCACCACTGCCAGCTGCGGAACCCTAGGTAATTCGATTTCCGAATTCGATCTTCGAAATATGTTAATTATTGGCTTATTGTTGATTGAATAACTAGTTGTAATATAGTTATTGAATGTTACTTTAGTTGTGTGCATAATTTGAATATAGATAGATTATTGAACAAGTTTAAATAGTTGTGCATATAAGGTGTTCGATAAAATGCCGAGTTGATATTTTTGCTGTTTGTGCCCTCTGCATACAACCCAAAGTTGTAAAAAACGGTACGGAGTTTAGTACGGGTCATCTGAAGTATTCGATACGGAAGTACGAGTACGGATAAAACGGGGTTAATGATACAGATGATAAATTTAGTTATATAAATATAGAACTAGAATTATAAACATGACTATGAAACTATGAATGATATTAAAAACTAAAAATAGCAAATCAATATACAAATAAGGCATATAAACCAAGGTTGTAAAAAACGGTACGGGGTTTTAATACGGGTTATCAATAGTACGAAGTACGGGAGTAACGGTACGGATAATACGGTTCAATGATACAAATAACTCATCTAACATATAAATATTAATTCATCAAATTATGTCCCATAAAAATATAAAAAAACTTTATAACAAAATATTTTTGTATCCTAGGTAATAATCTATAACAAAGGCTCTAATAAATTGAGTGAACATATAAACTACTTTTTATTTACAGAAAATTGCACTACTAGTTGAATTAAGATTAATAAGTTTTTCTCTTAAAATATCTCAACACTAAACATCTAAACAAGTAAACATGTTATATATGACGTTCGCCCTATAATTCCTATACAAATAATTCAAAGTCTTTCAACTATGTAAAATAAAATCATACAAGATACATCCATGATCCATCATAATTATTTCAAAAATATATTAAAAACTAACGAGAGTCACATGCAGAATTGCAAATCCCTTTCTTCTCGCCATATTCTATTATTACTTTTTATACTGTATTACTTTTTTCGCAAAGAGCCTTGAAAAAAATTACAACCTTTATAAGTCAAAGAAGAGCGTGGGACGTAAGAAAAATGTAACCAAAAAATGTTAACTCAAATAAAACAGGAGATATATTGCATAACAAGCAGCACACTAACTGTACAAATAAATAAATAGAGCTCAAACAGATGTTAATTAAACGCCTTTAAACTGCGAGCAGCTTGTACGGTATTAAAACAATTCATATATAAAATTTATAATTTAAATTCATATTGATTGAAATTGTACGAAAAGAAAAATGAATAACTACAAATCATTTTGTTCTTAATTCTCAAACTATTAAAAAAATTAACTTCAAGTTTCACATTAATAAAGTGGTAAGATCTATAACTTTATAACATCTATGTTCTCCCATTACATTGCAGTATATACGTGCTTAATATGATAATGCTTATAGTAATGGATTTCTTGCCCCCCCTAATATTATTACCTTGCTTCACCGCTGTCTGCAGTAATTGGGGTGGTCTCTATGTCTCTTTCTTCCTCATTGCTTCTGTTGTGCAGCATGAGCTGAAAGGTAACATCTTCATCTATATTTTTTCTCTTTTTTATTTTCTTAATATGATAATGCTTATAATAATGGATTTTTTGCCCCCCCTAATATTATTTCCTTGCTTCCCCGCTCTCTGCAGTAATTGGGGTGGTCTCTACTTCTTCTTCCTTATTTATTCTACTGTGGACTAAGAGTGAAAAGGTAACATCTTCATCTCTCTTTTCTCTTTGTTTGTTTAATTAATTATTGTGAAAAATGGTTGTGGTTAATATTGAGTGATTGTGAATAAGGATGGTTGCTGCCAATTGTTGAATTTATTTGTCGTGGTTGAGTGATTGGGAATAAGGATGGTTGCTGCCAATTGTTGAATTTATTTGTCGTGGTAAATAAGATGTTGATGAATGCTTAATGATAAGCATGGGATTAACACGATTACACAAAGGTCATGCCGAATTTTTTCTAGAATCGTATTAGTCTTATTAATTAATTTTATTGGTTATTTGTGTATAACAATCTTTACTTTTCTTTGTCAGGTCTTCTGAATCTGCTATTGGATTTGTACCAGTACTTTCCCAGCCCATCACCAACGCAGTCTCCTAGCTTCCCCCTCTGTAGAACCTTAGAACAAGTAAGTAATTAAACTTTATTTTTTGTTTTAATAACGCAATGATTTGTTGAAGTTAAATTAAATGTGTTAGAATTGTTAGAATAAGGCTAGATTAGTTACGTTGGAACGTTAGAGTACTTAGGCTACGTTAGTTTGGTTGGAACCATAGAGTAGTGCTGAGTTTGGTTACAACCGTACATCCAGTAGAAACACGCTCCATACACAAATGCAGACGAAACTGAAAGACAAATCAATCTGAAACTTGTTTTGTTTTCACATATAGAATGGAGCGTGACTGGATGTACGGCGATCGAGGGGATCACTACTTTGATGAGAAGCTGAAAGAGTTTCTCAAAGCGGCAATGCAACACAAGGACAGAACAAAGGCGGACAATATTTCATGTCCTTGTGTTGACTGTGGGGTCATAAGGAAATATGAAGACATTGAGGAAATTAGATTTCATCTTAAGTCCCGTGGATTCATGCCACATTATAAACGTTGGAATTTTCATGGAGAAACTGTTGCAGCTAGTGCTTCAACATCATCAAGTGCTCATGATCCATGTTACGCAAGTACCGCTCACACCTTCAATACCATCAATCTGTCGGTACCGTTAAGTGATTTAGGATTCGATGACAGTGAGGCCACTCACCATGATGAGCAAATGGATGAAATGTTAGAAAATGTTGCCGATACTTTTGACGATAAGCCGGAAGAGTATCAAAGATTGTTAGATGCATCAAAGACACCTTTGTACCCTTCGTGCGTTAAATACACAAAATTGACTGCTGTACTTAATTTGTTCAACTTAAAGGGGAAATATGGAGTTGGTGACAAGTGTTTCACTTCATTTCTAGAGCTGATACATGATATGCTTCCTGATGAGAATGGTCTTCCTACATCCACCTACGAGGCAAAGAAATGGATGTGTCCAATGGGAGTTGAATATAAAAAGATTCATGCTTGCCCAAATAACTGTGTGCTTTATAGGGGTGAATACGAACATCTAGACAAGTGTCCTAAATGTTTGTTGTCCCGGTACAAGGACAAGGATGAGGATTCCTCCTAGATTCAAACGGTTGTTTGCCAACCCGAAAGATGCGAAGAACTTACGTTGGCACGCGGATGGTAGAAAAATTGATGAAAAATTAAGACATCCTGCAGACGGACCTCAGTGGAGAAATATCAACAGAAAATTCAAACATCATTTTGGGGATGAGGATAGGAATCTTAGACTTGGATTGTGTACCGATGGGATGAACCCGTATGGCACGTTGAGCAGTCAGCACAGCACTTGGCCGGTGCTACTAGTGATCTACAATTTACCGTCATGGCTGTGCATGAAACGAAAATACATTATGTTATCACTCCTAATTTCTGGTCCAAAGCAACCTGGTCATAACATTGACGTATATCTTGCACCACTGATCGACGATCTGAACTTGTTGTGGAATGAAGGGACAATGGTATATGATGCTCATGCGAAAGAAAATTTCACACTGAAGGCGATGTTGTTCTGTACTGTTAACGACTTTCCTACCCATGGGAACTTGTCAGGATACTCTGTGAAAGGATTCAAAGCGTGTCCGGTATGTGAGGATGACACATGTTCAGATCGTCTGAAGCACTGCGGCAAAAATGTGTACATGTGTCATCGACGGTTTCTTCCAGTAGACCATCCTTACCGTTCGAGAAAGCGAAAGCTATTCAACAATGAGCACGAGACTCGTGTGGCTCGTCTGCCTTTGAATGCAGAGGAAGTGTATGCAAAGGTAAAAGACATTCAAAATGTCTTTGGAAACACATCCAAGCCGCCGAAGAACATTTGGAAAAAACGTTCCATTTTTTGGGATCTACCGTATTGGCGGCATATGCCTGTTCGACATTGTTTGGATATCATGCACATTGTGAAGAACGTCGGTGAGGCAGTGTGTGGTACTTTGCTCAACATACCCGGCAAGACGAAAGACGGATTGAAGGTGAGGAGAGATATGCAAGAGTTGCGCATACGAAAAGAACTACACCCAATAGAGGATGAGAAGCGAACATATCTACCTCCTGCGTGTTATACCCTCTCTAAGAGTGAAAAATTAAGTTTTTGCAAGTGTTTGCACACATTGAAGGTACCATCTGGGTACTCTTCAAACTGGAAGAACCTAGTTTCAATGAAGGATTTGAAACTGTTAGGCATGAAATCTCATGATTATCATGTGTTAATGTTGCATCTTCTTCCAGTTGCAATACGAGGGATATTACCAGAAAATGTCAGAAATGCTCTAACTCGATTATGTTTCTTCTTCAACGCTGTCTGCTGCAAGGCAATTGACTCAGACACCCTCGATGATCTGCAACATGAAATTGTTGTGACAATATGCCAGCTTGAGATGTATTTCCCACCATCTTTCTTCGACATAATGGTGCATTTAGTAGTGCATATTGTCCGAGAGATCAAATTGTGTGGTCCGGTCTACTTACGTTACATGTATCCTTTCGAACGATATATGGGGATTCTGAAGGGTAGAATGAAAAACAGATATAGACCGGAAGGCAGTATCATCGAAGCAACAGTGACTGAGGAAGTCACAGAATTCGTGACAAGTTATTTGAAGGATGCAGAGTCAATTGGTATTCCCAAACCACGTCACCATGGTAGATTTAAGGGTAAAGGAGTTATTGGCAAAAAGGTTGTTCGTATCTCTCGTGATCTTAGTAATCAGGCACATTTGTTTGTACTACAAACACCTTGAGGTTGTTGAACCCTACTTCGATATTCACATTGCTAAGTTGAGTCGACAAAACCCTACCAAAACCGTATCTAGCTTAAACAGGAACAAAATCGAGTATTCGTCCAATGGTTTAAGGACTATGTGTTTGAGCAAGCTTCATTGAACCCCGAAGATGTCAGTGAAGAAATCAGATGTCTAGCTGTTGGTCCTGGAACAGATATTGTATCGTTTGAAGGGTATGACATTAATGGATGCACATACTACACTGCACGCCAAGATGCTAAATCAATACATCAGAACAGTGGGGTAAAAATTGAAGCTTCGGTGACTGAATATGGTCTAGGTAACCAGGTTCAACCAATGAGCAGTAGTAGTTGGTATTATGGTGTGATAGAGGACATATGGGAACTAAACTATCACATTGATTCGTTTCTATTGTTCCGCTGCAATTGGGTGGACAACCGACATGGACTCCAAAATGATAAAGGACTTATTTTGGTTGATCTTTCACGTGTTACAACTAATAAGGAAGATCAGTTTATGTTGGGTAAAGACTGTGACCAGGTGTTTTATGTTGAAGACCCAAAAGCTAGTAGATGGCATGTTGTTCTTCCAGGGAGAAGACCGGTTTTGTTTGAGGATGAAAACAACGACGATGATGATAATGAGATGATAGATGAAACTGTATCGTTGCATACAGGGTTGCATGATTCAACTGATGATTTACAAAATGATGATGTTCAGACCATCTACGCTCGATCAGACCATAATGAGGGGGTTTGGGTAGAAAACAGATCATGATATATGTTACTATGTCTAGGTAATACCATTGGTTGAAATTACATTATATAATTCGTATTATTGTTGTTACAATGTTATCAGAATTAATTATTTATGTTTATTTTTGCAATTATACATCGTTCCATGAATATTGATCTAATGTGTGTGTTTTTGTTCCTCAGTGGATGATGATCCTATTGATGATCCTATAGGACGACTGCTCCTGACTGGGGAAACTCAGCCACAGCAGAGTAGACCGGCAAAACGCACCACACGAGGTGGTAAAAAGAAATCAAAGAAAGCAGACGTAGAGACCCCCCACAGCAGACCGAGACAGCAGGGCCTTCACAGGAAGGACAAGAGTTACAAGTTGCTCCTCCGCCTCTCAAGAAACCCAAAAAACGAGGGGCAACCCGTGGGCTGAAAGCAAATAGAGGCCCCCCGACAAAGCCTTTGGAGTTCAATGAATTTAATCAGCCCACGGGTACCTGGAAAAATGATTTTCACTGCTCTAGCCAGGCATTTGGTGAGTACATATTTCAATATAAACCACAATTGGAAGCAAGTGCCTCAGGCGTTGAAGGAGCAGATATTTGAACGTCTCAAGGTATTTGTTACACTTAATAGTTTGTTTTTAAGATTTATATAGTTACTTTTTTACACTAATCCATTTTTTTTGTGCATATAGGACCGATTCTGTATAGATCCTTCTCTGAAGGATGATGTGATGAAGGGGATTGCCACACAATTCAAAGACTTCAGATCTCTGCTCACGAGGCAGTACATTTACTGTGAGGAGCCCGCAGAGATAGAGGAGGCAGAAGGTGAAGATGTGGATGATCGGAGACCACCGTGGCAAAAATATGATGGTATTACTGAGGAGCAGTGGAATGAGTTTGTTGCGAAGCGTTTGACCCCTGAGTTCAAGGTGAGTTTCACACTATTAGTTGTTCTTTTGTATGATAAATGTTTAAAGTGTCCTTAGAGTTCATTTGGTTAATTCGTCTTTTTCATATATTATTTGCATAATTTGTCTTTTCATACATATATGTAGGCTATACGTGAGAAACAACAACAAAATGCAAAAAAAAAATCGTTACCCCCATCACATGGGGAGTACAAGTATTGCTCAGCGTGTGCCGCAGTGGGAGAAAGAGGGGTTGCTGCCAGCTGGCTCGAATGTCAGCGAACGAAGGATGAAGGTTTGGGACTTAAGTCGACGGAAGAAACCTTCAAATCCGGCGGCACCTGCTGAGTATGATGACGCCACGAGAGAGGTCATCAACCAAATGGTAAGTGATTTTTAGTTTAAAAAATGTTTATTATATTTATAGAGTAACAATAGCAGTTAAATAAACCGAAGTATCCTTATTGACTTATTAAACTCCATAACAGGAAGAGTTAAGCTCCCAGATCACCCAGGGCAGTTGGCAGCCCGTTAGGCAGGATGATCCACTTTCCCGCGCTCTCTCGGGAAGAAGGATCATCCGGGTCGTGCAGTAGGCTTTGGTGGTCATGTCGGTATACGCCAAGCCTTCGGTAATCCTGGGTCCAGACACGGTGCAGGAGGGAGCATTTCATATGAGGAGCACTTACGCCAGAATGCGGAGCTCGAGCAGCGACTACGAAGTGAGTTTCGGGAGTCGATCGCTCAAGCGATTGATATGATCCGATCTGAGAGGATGAGTCAGGAGGTTTCTAGACCGCCAGATCAGGCACAAGCATCAGAGCCCGCAACAGTGCCTCCCAGTAGTGTTCACTCCGTCAACCCATTTCCATATTCATCTCTCAAGGTTAGAACAACATGTTAACTACGAATAAAAAAAAACAAATTATACACTTGTTTATGTGCATCTAAAATCTTTATTTTGAAAATTTAGCAACCGATTGACTGCACATTGTTCCAAGAGATTGGCGTTGACGAAGTCGAAGTAGGGTGGGGAAAACTTTTCAAGTCTTGTGCTGGAGACACCGTGAGGAATGCAGCGCTCCGAGAGTACCATGGCCGGGTGCTTGTTGAAGGTTACGCGCCTGCTTACGCGGATTGTCAGATACCGGTGCCCACTGCAGACATATCCACCCTTCGTCAAGCTGAATCCATGACAGTACAGTGGCCCAGTAGATTGATTAAGCTTGGGGAGCAGCAGGTAACCCCATGAAAAAACTTATTCTTTAACATATCCTAGAGTAGAAACATATACTTATTAAATTAATATATTAGGAACACATTCAATCAAATTCTGGTAAGGCAAAAGGAAAGAGAGTTGTTGTTCTCCAGCTAATCCTTCGATGGCATCCGCGACTAGAGTTGCGATGAGATCGAATTTGCTACAACCTGCGGTTCTGAACGCCTTACCCCCCAAGCTGAGAGTATTGCACTCCACACTGTTGATGACGCCGCCAGCAAGAGATTCGGTTACAATGGAACCAAGACCGGATCTCTTTCACTATACAGGCGCTCAGAGTTTTGAAATCTATCTTACTGATTTTGTGGAGTTGTTCACGAAGGATTGGTTGAGTGCGTCGATTCTCAAATCGGCTTGCATGTGAGTAATTACCATACGTTGTACACATTTTACTCTGTATATTTGAAAATTAAATTCATAATATTGGTTTCTTTATATTGTGCAGGTTTATTGATGACAAGGCGGTCCAAGTACATGAGAATAGTAGTTTCGGGTTCTTATGCCCTGACTACTGTTCCGAAGCTAATATGGGATCTGACCCCCAATCGTTGGTCCAGTACTTGTCGAATGTGATACATGCGTGTCTAGTTGCAGATAAATCTTACATAATGCTGCCTCTTCATCAAGTGTAAGAATTTTATCTAATGTTAAGTTAGTTTAAAAATTATGATATTTGTATTATGTAATTGATTGAATTAAGTTCTGCCTGTATTGTAATCTATGAACAGCCGACACTGGTCTTTGCTCGTTATCTGTCTAAAAAGCCCAAGAGTCCTGCAGCTTGACTCAGCATCTCTGCGTCCCAAGAGGCCACTTATATATAACATGTTGATGAGGTGATGAATTTACTTAACTTGATTAATTATCAATTTTTAGTAATTTCTTAATCATCTGATTGATAACTTTTACTTTATCTGTGTGTATGAATTCTAGTGCCTTTGTATCTGTACTAACGAATGTCCGGGGAAAGAGATTTAAGAGCATTCCGTGGAATGTAGTCAAGGTATTTTTTAGTCCTTATTCAAATTTTGTAATATGTTCATTAGTTTTGACATAGGAACAGTATTATAATTTATGTGTTAAATCGATTTTGAATATGTACGTATATGAATGTGCAGTGTCCACAGCAGCCGGGAGGTTCGGAATGTGGCTACTATGTCATTCGGTTTATGAGTGACTTGATAGCGTGACCGAGACTCTTGCCAGAGAAGTCTCTAGACAAGGTAAGTAGCATTCTCGAATATTTTGGTTTTGTAGATAATTTTTAACATTGATTCTTAAACTCAAAGTATTATTAGCAACTAATCATATTTCTTTTTGTGTTAATTTCAAGGCTTTTGAAGACTTGGTAGATGGTTATGGTGAAGGACATATAATCGAGGTGCTCGAAGAATGGGCAGAATTCATGACTGTTAATGTAGGTTGCTTTTAGGGTTTGGTAGGATTAAGTAGGATATTTTGAAATTCTCAAGGAAAATTGTGGTTTCTGTAAAGATTTTGTTGATATTTGATTAATTTGCTCAAATTTGTAAATGTAAGTGGATTATTGCCCGTAGATAAGTTTGGTGGCTATTTAAATGGTGAAATGGTTGATCTAATGCCCCACTGTGGTGGCATTGTTAATTGCTATATTTTAACAGGTTTGATTGATTTTGGGTGTGTGTGGTAGAATTGTAGGGTGGAATGGAAAAACAAAAAAAAAATAACCTATCGCAGCGGTTCCTTCAACAACCGCTGCGATAGGTGTTTTTTTTTTTTAAAAAAGGCCTAATGCAGCGGTTGTTGAAGGAACCGCTGCGGTAGAGTACCTACTGCAGCGGTTGTAGAACCGCTACGATAGGTACCTACCGCAGCGGTTGTTAAAAGAACCGCTGCGTTAGAGTACCTACCGCAGCGGTTCCACAACCGCTGCGGTAGGTGTTTCACCTATCGCGGCGGCACCCATCGCAGCGGTTTACAACCGCTGCCATAGGTACCAAACAACCGCTGCGGTAAGGTCTTTTTCTACTAGTGTATGTTGTTTAGGTATTACTGCCCCTTTGGCATTGTAGGTTTGGAGTTTATCCAACCTCGACTAATTCCATAGTCAGTTTCTGTACCGTTGTTAGTATCATCACACATTGCAGTCCGCAGACTCTTTTGTCTCAAGTTTCGTTACTCTTCTATTCTGCTCATTGTGTAGCTATGCTTCCCTTCTTGTTGGCTATGCAGGTTCTCGCGACTGCGAAGCATGTCGCCCCATGGTGCCGCAAATTTAAGTCTCCTTTGGTAGGATCTTCAATCTACTGCCGTTCAGTACGGTTATTGTCGTTGAAACTGGAACCGTCTTCGGGATTTTCCCAGTTCTCGGAATCTACCGTCTGACTGGTTCTTCCTCTTTACAAAGTTTGTCTACAACTGCCAGATCGGGTTAACCAGAGTATGAGAGGCCTTTCCATCTCTCTGGCATTATTTTCCCCAGCTTATAACGGGGGTTGCGGAGGGCGGGATTGGTTATGTAGGTATCCAGATCACACTGGAGGTTCCTAACTAGCGTTCCTCACACGCTAACACTCAACCCTTAGCCCTAAGTCTCTAATTCTTAACTCGGTATTTTCCTAAACTCGGTATTTTGACCATCAGAGCGATACTTCGCTCTGATACCACTTTTTGTAGCACCCCTGCCGGTAATCACACCATTAACTCCTAACCCGTCTCCATTATCAATACACCAGCAGCGGAAATCCAAATTACAACCGGGGGTGATACAATGCCGTTAGTCACCCACGTGACTAACAAGGCCAATCCAAACACAAATACAACAACAAATACAATATCGGTCTGATGGGTCTTATACCGAGTACACTATACAAAATGATACATCTCACTCCCATATCAATTCTCAGCCCAAATACAACCTTCAATCCCATGATATACAATACCATCACCATTTAACGCTATACCGAGTATCCACAATTCCAAACATTATTAATGACCTTTCGGTCTTACATTTCCATAGTACAACCACACAAATAATTAACAACTACCCTTGCTTAATCACAACCCCGTCCTACTCCTGAACGGCGATCGGCTACAAGCCCTATACAATTCACTACTCTCTATATTTCACTCCTAGCCATCCAAGCTTAGCTGTCAGTCTCTTACTATGATCATGTCCGCTTCGGGTACCTGCACACTAAAAACGTTGCCCCTAGGGGCTCAGCTTACGCTGAATATGACTTCCGCATACCCCGCGTACTAGCAAGGGTACGCCGACTAATTGGTCGAGAGCATGCGGTTCATTTTAATTCAAACAACATGCAAGGCAACAATACATTATATATGTATATTGGCACATTCACAGTTCAACATTGAACACAAACACTAACACACACATCACGAGGTTAGTTTCGTTTGTGGTATACTTAGGCTTTGAGGGTTATACCTCACTATGCCTCAATTCATTCCACACTGTCACCCACTCAATCGGGTTACACTTATTCAAATTCTCTTACTCTCAGTCTCAAACTCAATACTCAAATTACAACTCAAGTCTCAACTCAAAACTCAATACTCACATGCTCAATTCATAATACTCACTACTCAACACTCAAGGTCTCAATCAATACTCAATACACAAAGGCAACTCCATCCAACAAGCACCAAGTTCACAATCACCAACCAAGGTTTGACTTCAATCAAACTTCACAATGGGTTAGTGTTGGGGTAAAACCTAACGGCAAGTGTACCGGTCAATTCTAGCAAGTTTTAATAGAGAGAATTCCCTAAGTATCGAACCAGAGGAGGCGATGTGTCTAGTTTTAATCTTTATTAGACTGAAAACTAAATAACAAACTAAAACAGGAAATTGGGGTTTGATTTGATGATGATTAGAAACTGTAAACAAAATGCAAACAAAACACACAGGAAATAAATGTTGTGAAACTGATTTGGAAAGGAGATCCCGGTTTACTACTGCACCCTAAATCTGTGATTCCTATCCCTGAGTGATTTATAAGATAATTCTGAGTAAAACCCTAGAGCAAAGATAATTTACCTCCGGTCTCCCACTTAGCAAATAATAGTTAGCAAAGACTGAATTCTAACTCTCGTTACAAACCCACTGTTTACTAACCACCTTAAGAACAATCTAGTTTATTGGTCAATTAACAATTTAGAGGAATTACCGTCTCTAAACTAACTGGTTATTTTCCTGTAATCAATTGGAAGCCGCAGTCGTCACATATAGGCTAACAAAACTAATCTAATCTTATAATTGGCCAAATTATAACGATTAAAGAAATTAAGCAAGGAAAATAACTTTACTCAATCGAATTGTATTAAATCACAAAGGAACAAGAATAGTCAATTTAGGGATACATAGCAAACCGAAATCTAAAGGAACTACTCAGCCATTGACATGTTTACAATAAGCACAATAGTAATAAAGAACAAGAAGAAACTCTGTTCTGAGACTTCTGTGAAGTCTCCGTGATGAACTCCTTTCTGTGCTCTGCTCCAAACTCCCAATCAGAACTCTCTCCAATAAGCTAATTCTCTTTGTGTTGTATCGTGACTAATTGTGGTCTGTGTAAGTGTGTCTTCTCACGTTGGCCAGACTCCCCCTTTATAACAAACAGAAATCTATCTTTAATCTATCTTTAATCTATCTCCAATATAATCTAAATAAGCGACTGCTAAAAGATATACTAAAAGATATAATAAGAGATATTAAAGATAGAACACCAATTCCGTTTATCTCCGTAACATCTGGCGCTCCGCTTATATTGGTCAGGGTTTGCAAACAAGTACGCAAACCCAGACCACCACTAAAACTCGGCAGAAGGTTACGCTCAAGGATGGTCCGGGTTTGCAAACAAGTACGCAAACCTGGACCACGTCTGAAACTAGGCAGAAGACTCTACGATGAGATGGTCCGGGTTTATAAACCCAGCTCCAAACCCGGACCCTCAATAAAGCACAGCAGTTGTCAATGAAAATCTGCCTTTGACTCTGGTTTGACTTCCAATGTTACTCCAACCTCTAAAATCTTCATTTAAGCACTTTGTTGAGCATTTTATCCTGAAAACATATGAAATAAATCATTGGAGACAAATATAACAATAAAGAGTAAATAAAGCATTACGGAGGGAAGTTAATGTCATAATGTAGAAAATTAAGCATGAATTAGTCTAGTAAACTTAGACAAATTCCTGGCTTATCAACTTCCTCACACTTAATCTTTGCTTGCCCTCAAGCAAATAGAAACATACTGAAATCTTACAGAAGGGAGTCGTCAGTTTAGAACTGTGCACAAGGAGATCTAATAATGAAAAGCAGTCATAGAGAACAATGATCCACACTTGCAGGTTTTCATAAACAGTGAATTGAGAAGTGTTTTGCAAGGGCTTAAGACACATAGTAAAACTACTGACTCCAATTTCACTCAGGGACTACTTTCCAATTAACTTTCCACAATCCATGGACGACAAGGGGTGAGAAGTAATATCTTATTCCATATTACCTTTCATCACCACGTACTCATAATCGAGAAAGACTTTGCACTTTGCATTTGGAATTAACAAATTTCTTCAACTTTCTAAACAAGCATTAACTTTCTCTTTTATATCCCTCAGACTTTTCTCTCCATTCATGTAGCGGCGTTGGGTCTTCTATCCTAGATCAGATGACCATAGGTAGATGGGTGATGAGGCACCCCAAGGACTTAATTACCAAATGGGCGAGGCCTATTTCCTGGGTTAAAAGTTCGATTAGAGGAGTACCTTGCCTTTGTCCTTCCTTCCTTTCATTCAATAATCATTCCCAAAGTCCCCAAGTGAAATCAAAATCAAATAGTTGCACTAATAGGCTTAACTTTTTTAAAGAAGAAATAGACAAGCATTAATCATAACTGTACATACAAGCAGTGCAACCAGAATTCCCACAACTGTTTTCCAGCTTCGATCTCACAAAAACTAGTGCTACTCGTGCGGTGTTCCAAACCAACTTATCCAACCACTGAAAAAGACTCAGGTATGTTATGTAACCAAAATATTTTTGAGGGCCAACAAAAATATAGTGAAAATGGAGTGATAGCCTTAATAAAATGTTCAAAATTAGCACATTCAAATGTAATTGAGCATGAGCATGTGTAATTTCCCTTCCTCACACTTATAAATAAGCAATGTCCTCATTGCTTCATGAAAATGATTAAGACGGAAGGAAAACACAAATTCGTAGAAAACAACGGTTGAAGAATAAAAGAAGTTAGAAAATCACGCCCCTGAAGTATGGTGAGGGCAACGTCCTCACACTTATGTAGAACAGTGGGGTGTTGAATTGTGCAGAAAATTCGACAGAGTCTCCTCCGGTTCCCTCAGCAAAAAGCAGACCAGTAAGTATTGTGCTTGTGCGGTCCGGGTTTGCAACCTAATACTCTAACCCGGACCACGTCCAAAAGTGGTAGTATGTAGCGCGCCAGCCAGGTCCGGGTTTGCAAACTCGCCCCTGAACCCGGACCACCCATAAAACATCCCAGTAGCTTCGCCAAACATACGGTCCGGGTTTATAAACCAAGCTCCAAACCCGGACCACCCTCAAAAGTGGCCAGAAACTCAATTTGGTAACTGATGTCCCTCCAAACTCCTGAATTCACCTTCAAACCCATGAAAAACTAAACAGAACATGTCTAACAAACTTATTAGCCCAAAAGTAAAGAAAAACAAATAAAACTTACGAGAAATAAACAAAAATGAAAATAATAAAACTCACAAAACTGGGTTGTGTCCCCCAGCCAGCCGCCCGTCTTTTCGGTCTTTGGCTAGACCATGCCTCATTCTCTCAAGAGGCTCCAGATGATTGGGCTGTTTTGGGGTCCCAGCGACAAGAAGTTCGAGATGCTTCCAAAACTTGTTTTGAAGACCTACCAGCATAAAACCGTAGTTGCTCACCTTCTTCCTTCAAAGTGATCGTATTGTGAGCAACCTCGATTCGAGCGTCGGCTGTTGCTAGGAAGGGTCTTCCAAGGATGATAGGAACTGTTGGATCTGCAGCCATGTCGAGTACGACAAAATCGCAAGGAAAGTACAGATGCTCCACCTTAACCATCACATCCTTAGCGATTCCACAAGGATAAACCATTGAGCGATCTGCTAGCTGAAGCGTCATTCGTGTAGGCTGTAAGTCCCCAATCCCATGCTTTCCATAAATAGTGTATGGCATGAGACTGATTGATGCTCCCCAATCAGCAAGACAGTGGTCAAAGTCAATGTCTCCTACTTTGCAAGGAATTGTGAAACTTCCAGGATCTTTGAATTTTTCTGGTTGGCGCTTTTGTATGATCGCTGAACAAGTTCCTGTAAGCTGAATAGTCCCTGTCTCAACTAACTTTTCCTTATTAGATAAAAGCTTCCTTAAATACTTGGCATAATTAGGCACCTTCGCAACTAATTCAACAAAAGGAATATCAACAGATAGTTGACGAAGTAAAGTAAGAAACTTATCAAACTCACTATCCTCCTTGAAACGCTTAGTTCTTCTTGGGAAGGGAACTGGAGGAGAAACGTCAACTGCAGGTGGTGTAGGTTGAGGAGATTGGGTGGTTTTGCAATTACGCTCATTCTCTAGCACCGGTTCCTCTATATTCACCACCTCAAGCTCATTAGTTTTACCTTTACCGCTCCTAGTAGTTACCTTCTTCACCGTTTCCTTTTCCTGCAAAGAAGATTTTTTAGCCAAGATATCATCTACTAGCTTAGCATAATTTGGCATAAACTTAAGCACTTCAGAAAAGGGCATATCCTTAGTTGATTTCTTAAAAATGTTAAGAAATTTTCCAAGCTGTTCATCAAGGCCCCTTTTCTTTAACCTGTCAGGAAAAGGAATAGGTTCTTCAAATTTACTATTAGAAACAGAAGAGTAAGAAGGTCGAGTTTCGGGAGACTCCTTCTCCTTGGGTGTTTTAAAAGCTTTACTAGAGTCCTCAACCTCTTTTCGAACAGGCTGAATGACAGCAACAAGTGGAGCATCTTCTTCCACAACAAAAACAGCTTTGGCATGCTCTCTTGGATTCTACTCTGACTGACTAGGCAAAGAACCCAAAGGACGCTGAACTAGCTGCTGAGATATCTGAGACAGCTTAGTCTCGATGTTCCTGTTGAATGTCCTTTGATCAGCGTTGAAAGTCCTCTGCTCCTGATTGAAAGCTTCTAGCTCATTGAACTTCTTCGTGCTAACCGAGATGAAATCATTCATCCTGGCCAGAACTTCATCCATACTAAAAGAAGCTCCAGCACCCGAATTCTGTGCTTGATGATTCTGCAGTGGCTGCTTCTGATAGGAAGGATTGTACTACTGCTGGGGCCTCTGATTGTAATTATTGTTACCACCAGCTTGGTAATGGTTTTGCTGCTGAGCTTGATAACTCGGATTTCCTTGGTTCCTAAAATAATTACCCGGTCTGTTACCAACATAGTTCGCTGCCTCTTCTTGTGGTGGAGAACACTGGCACATGTTAGAAGCTCTACCACAGTACTCGCACGGTGGATAAACCTCAGGAGCAGCTGCACTGGACTGTGGATTCATAACTGCACACATACGCTCAAACTGTTTCGACATTGCTTCTATCTTGGCAGCCAAGAAAGTGTTCGAATATACTTCATAAACCCCAGCTGGTTTCTTCGGTGCAGCTTCTCCGGCTCTTGTACCTCCCCACTGATTAGCTGCTGTAGTAATAGTCTCTAGCAGCTCTTTAATCCGTGTAATGGGCAGCTCCATCAAACTACCTCCAGCACAAGTATCAACCACAACCGGCTAGACGGATCCAAGTCCTTGTAAAAGGACTGTAGTATAACCTCTTCACCTAGTCCGTGATGTGGTACCTTCCTTACTATCCCCTTAAAACGCTCCCAAGCTTCAGACAAGGACTCACCGGCAAACTGTTTGAAGTTTGTAATTTCTCCTCTCATGGTCAGCATCCGAGAGGGTGGGAAGTACTTTGCCAAGAATGCATTAGCCAGCTCTTCCCAAGTAGTGATACTGTCAGGCGTCAGCGAGTTTAACCATTCAGCGGCTCTATCCCTCAGGGAGAATGGAAACAGAGTGAGCCGAGCCACCTCCTGCAAAGCTGGTGTCGAACACGCTCCTACCAATCTCAGGAATGTAGTGAGATGAACATTCGGATCTTCAGTGACCGTCCCGCTGAACTGAGGCGCGTTCATCACCATGGTCACATAATGAGTCTTGAACTGCCACTGCACTCCTGCTGGCAATGCTGGAATCACTATTGGCGACACCAACCCCTCAACACTTGGACGGGTGTAGTCTCTCATCTGCCTCTCGTTGTTCGCCATGTTCACTGCTGGTTGAACTTCTGGACCCTCTTCAACAACAGGTAGTTCGAGCACCCTCTCCTCAACTGGTGGATCCAGGTTCTAGTCTCTTCGAAGCTGCCTCCCAAACCTCTCGATCTCAAGATTGAGCTCGAACTCCGGTCTCCTGCAGAACGGGTTTTAACCATAAACCGAGAGTTAGTGAACTGAAGCTAAGATAGCGTAAATTAAAAGAACAGCAAAAATCAGATTAACTTAACGAAATAAATGAAAATAAATAACAGGAAATAAAAATAAACAAAATAAAGACTAAACTAAATAACCGTGCCTCCCCGGCAACGGCGCCAAAAACTTGTTGGGGTAAAACCTAACGGCAAGTGTACCGGTTAATTCTAGCAAGTTTTAATAGAGAGAATTCCCTAAGTATCGAACCAGAGGAGGCGATGTGTCTAGTTTTAATCTTTATTAGACGGAAAACTAAATAACAAACTAAAACAGGAAATTGGGGTTTGATTTGATGATGATTAGAAACTGTAAACAGAATGCAAACAATAACACGCAGGAATATAAATGTTGTGAAACTGATTTGGAAAGGAGATCCCGGTTTACTACGGCACCCTAAATCTGTGATTCCTATCCCTGAGTGATTTATAAGATAATTCTGAGTAAAACCCTAGAGCAAAGATAATTTACCTCCGGTCTCCCGCTTAGCAAATACTAGTTAGCAAAGACTGAATTCTAACTCTCGTTACAAACCCACTATTTACTAACCGCCTTAAGAACAATCTAGTTTATTGGTCAATTAGCAATTTAGAGGAATTACCGTCTCTAAACTAACTGGTTATTTTCCTGTAATCAATTGGAAGCCGCAGTCGTCACATATAGGCTAACAAAATACTAATCCTTATAATGGGCCAATTATATAACGATTAAAGAAATTAAGCAAGGAAAATAACTTTACTCAATCGAATTGTATTAAATCACAAAGGAACAGGAATAGTCAATTTAGGGATACATAGCAAACCGAAATCTAAAGGAACTACTCAGCCATTGACATGTTTACAATAAGCACAATAGTAATAAAGAACAAGAAGAAACTCTGTTCTGAGACTTCTGGTGAAGTCTCCGTGATGAACTCCTTTCTGCCCTCTGCTCCAAACTCCCAATCAGAACTCTCTCCAATAAGCTAATTTTCTCTGTGTTATATCATGACTAATTGTGGTCTGTGTAAGTGTGTCTTCTCACGTTGGCCAGACTCCCCTTTTATAACAAACAGAAATCTATCTTTAATCTATCTTTAATCTATCTCCAATATAATCTAAATAAGTGACTGCTAAAAGATATACTAAAAGATATATAAGAGATATTAAAGATAGAACACCAATTCCGTTTATCTCCGTAACATCTGGCGCTCCGCTTATATTGGTCCGGGTTTGCAAACAAGTACGCAAACCCGGACCACCACTAAAACTCGGCAGAAGGTTACGCTCAAGGATGGTCCGGGTTTGCAAACAAGTACGCAAACCCGGACCACGTCTGAAACTAGGCAGAAGACTCTACGATGAGATGGTCCGGGTTTATAAACCCAGCTCCAAACCCAGACCCTCAATAAAGCATAGCAGTTGTCAATGAAAATCTGCCTTTGACTCTGGTTTGACTTCCAATGTTACTCCAACCTCTAAAATCTTCATTTAAGCACTTTGTTGAGCATTTTATCCTGAAAACATATGAAATAAATCATTGGAGACAAATATAACAATAAAGAGTAAATAAAGCGTTACGGAGGGAAGTTAATGTCATAATGCAGAAAATTAAGCATGAATTAGTCTAGTAAACTTAGACAAATTCCTGGCTTATCAGTTAGCCCAATTGGTGTCCGTGTTAATCGGGTGTCATTATCTCAATACTCAAGATCATCAACTCAAACAAGTCCAAGTCATTCCCAACCAATTTTCCTTCTCTTGCCAATACTCAATGTTAAGTCGGTATGACCTCCGGGCAGGGATAAGGCTATCCCACCACCGGGCTCAAAGTTGGCTCACTTAACCAGGTTGCTACCCATTTAAGGGGTTTGGACCATGGAAAAGATTATAGCCAGGAATCGGTTAACAATATCTCTTGCAACCTCATCCTCACGTGTGGCCGAAACTATATCGGGCTTCCCAATACTCCAAATTACTCAATTCCCCAATTCTCAATGTTAGAGGGTTAGATGGTTAGGAGTTAGTGAGAAGCCATCAACAATATTCACACTTCCACAATCAAACAACAATTCAATCAAGGTTACCACAACCAATCAAACGACATTTCACTCACAATCACAACCTTCCGATTCATCCACAACACAAAGAGTAATACCTTACACAAATACGCAACAAGGTATGCATACGCCTCTTTCCTCATCCATTCATTTCATGAATTATACAAACTAAATGTTCAAGGCAATATAGCAAGAACAAAATAAAACAAGCACAAGTAGGTGCATTAAAATCCAATTCGTGCATTTATCTTATTTAGGTGATCAAATAAGCACACAATTCGGAGTAACCAAGTTAGGATACAGAGCATGAGGAAATCATACCTTTTTACAGGAATTTACTTTACCGGGTGCTCCCTTGTTCCTTTGGTTCCCTCTTGTCCCTTGATTCTTATCCACGAACCAATGACTACATGTCAAATGGTTCAATTAATACTAAGCATTACAATACATACGTAGTCACTACTCCCGTACTTACCCCGTTGTCCCGTTGTTTCGGTTTAACTTAATGTTCATATACTTAAAATTCTCTTACTTATTCCTCCAACTTGTTTATACTTTTAATGACCATTAAACATCTTTAATTAAATACTAATTACCTTATACTATCATTACCATTCACTTCCTTACCTTAAAAGCCATTTAATAAGCTTAATTTTACAATTTTTGGTTGGTCCGGGACCTTGTTCGGGCCTTAAGTCCCGGACAAACACATGGTCGCAACTGTCGGCAGTTTTTCAATGATGGTCCGGGACCTCATACTTAAGTTAAGTCCCGGACCTAGGCTCTGAAAACTCTCGGGCATATTTTCACATATGGTCTGGGTCCTTATCCATAAGGTAAGTCCCGGACCTTTCAATCACCAAACTCTTGGCATGTTTTTGTAGGGTGGTCCGGGTCCTTGCACTGGACTTAAGTCCTGGACCACCGCCTGGGTTCTACTCTCAGCCTTATTTTGTACACTGGTCCGTCACTTAGTCCTGGACTTAAGTCCCGGACCCTGCTATGTTTTCTACAGATTGACAGTTTTTAAAATCTGTTATATCCCATACTTTGCCTATTAATTCCCCATTGTTCCTACATTTAATCCCACATGTTTAGGCACCTAACTAAGCTTCTAAACATGCTCAAATCCTTTACCAACTCCTTACTCCTTTTCATACCAATTCACACACATATTTTGTACATTTGCACTCTAGCACTTACATTATTTCTCCTAGTTGCGTTTGCTACAGATTTTGGCTCCTACTTCCTCCATACATATTCTCATCTACTAATGCCATTTCCAAGTCCTACAATGCATTACCTTACCTCCTCAAGTTCAACACTCTTTTTACTAGGTCATGCACATAAGTTCTCCTAGTTTCTCCAACACATTTCAACAACTCTTGCTACAGATTTTTACCTCCTTTCCTCTAGTTCTCCAAATGTCATTTCAAGGCTATCACTCAACTCTAAACAACAGTACAAACACCTAGGTTCTCCAATACACTAAGTCATCTTTAAACACTTGTTTTTCTACCAAAATTTTGCCATAACCTCCCCATAAACCTAGCATGTCCAAATTCACCATTCTCATCAATTTCCATTCCTAATCTAGCCACACCCATAAGGGTCCTACAGCACACACCATAACAATCCAAAATTTACCAAAATCTTTTCAAACACAATATAGCTCAAAAATCTTACTAAACCATAATATAACCACAATAGCTCAAAAGCTTGGCACTTAAGCCCTTAATTCAACACAAGTTCACAATCTCTCTCAAATTCAACCAACTACATTAATTCACATATTTGGGTTCATTATTTTAATTTAACCCATCCCAATTTCTTAAAGCAATTAAAACAAAGTTTAAGGTAGATTTCTTACCTTAATTTGCAAGTCTCTCCTTAATTCTCCTCTTGTTCCTCCTCTTCTCAAAATCGGTCAAGTGGGGATGGAGTTTCCAAACTCCATCCCAACATTCAAGAAGCACAAAATACTTTCAATTAATTATCTAACCCTTAGGAAATCTTAATTCAATGAAAGGGCTTTAAGCACATAGTTAGGGTTTACCTTTTTGGGCCTTTTAAGAGGGGTTCTCACCCTTGAATCAAGGAGGGGATTATTCCACCATTGGAGGGTTGAATTGAAGCTCAAAAATCAAGAAGAAACAAGGAGTGAGAGAGGGCAAAATCGGCCAGCTCAACAAAATGGAGACAAATAAGGTTTTTCTTGGAGATTTTTACCTTTTTGAAAGAGGAGACTCCAAGCTTCATAATGGTGTGCTTTTCACTTCAAATGGGGAAAATCCATGGAGATGAAATTCCTCATTTTCGAATTTTGAAAAGAGGGAATGAAAGAGGAGGATGAGGGGAGTTCAAATATGTAATTATTTTTGTGATTGGAGCTTGGAGGAAGCTTGGGCAAGGAGGAGAATGAAGAGAAGCCATGGAAGGAATATTGAAATCGCTAGCAAGGGGGAGAGGGAGTTTCAGTCGGCTGGGAAGGAGGAGAAAGAAGAAGGAAGGAAAGAGAGAGAGAGGAAAAGAAAATAAGGGGGAGAGAGAGGGTACCTTTTTGCTTTTCTACTTTTCCCCTTTCTCTTCTTTTCTTACTATTTAATACCCAGGATCTAAAAATCATGATTAAATTACTCTAATATGATTATTAAAGGCCTAATGGTGCATAAAGAGTATTGGTAAGGGAAATAAAACCAAAAGAAAAGAGGAAACGCTGGAAAAGCGAAAAAACGCTAAAACGCACATTAAACGAGTGTAAGAGATATATGATCTTGTTAGGGTCCGAGATGGATTCCTAAGGCTTAGTTAGACCTAATTAGTATACGGGAATGATTCCCGATGAAAACGGATCCAAATAATGGATTAAAGTACTAACGGAGTTCTAAAGCACGTTTTTCAAGAAAGCCCGAAAACGTGACTTTAAGTAGTCAAACTGACCCGTAAAGATTATAGTTGATTAAATAACTATAATTAAGTATTAATGGAAGCTTAATAACATTAAAATGAAGAAACGAGAAAAATCCGAAAAACAGGTCCCGGGAGTGAATAGTACTAAACGGGTAAATTAACGAGCGTTTTCTGTAAAAAAAAAATGAAAAATGCTCCAGCACATATGTAAATAATGGGGCCGGTTTTATTAACTTAATCAGCCTTCCTCCCTTGTTAGCTAGTTAGAAAAGTAAGAAAAGAAAAAGGAAGAAAAGAAAAGAAAAGTAGAAAAGTACTTTTGCTCCCTCTCTCCTCCATTCTACTCTTTACTCACGTTTTATTTCTTCCCACCAGAGCCTTCTTCACCCTCTGTTACGATGGCAATTTGCTCTTCCCCAAGCAGCTCTCTCCTTCTTCTTCATCTACAAGTTCTAAAACAACTCCAAATCACAAAATAATCCCACCATGAGACTCCTCTCTTCTTGGGGATCACTCTCCACTTTTCAAAATTCCAAAAGCTTGCACTTTACCTCCATGGAAGTAGCTCTAATTGAAGGCCCAAGCTGCTCATTTTGAGCTAAAACAACCCTTTGGTTGTTTAAGGTAAGAAAGAAGTCCAAAGCTCTCCATTTCCTAGCCTCCTTCGGTTATTGAATTCCAAAAATCTTGAGCCTCTTTGCCTTGATTTTTCCAGCCAGTTTTAAGCCATATTGGAGGTGGGAATCTTGCTAGCTTTGTTGCCCAAGAGCTCCATCTAAAAGTGCAAGGTAATGCCTCCTTAAAAAAAAAAACCTAAAGAACCCTCCTTAAAATTCTAGCTAGGGTTTTGATATCAAGAGTGGTAATTGACTTGATGGTGGTTGTGTGTCGTTTGGGCGTGGCAGTAGCTTGCCTCATTTGGTAGACCAAGAAGAAAAAGAAAGAACAAGAGGAGAAGGAAGGAAGGAAGAGAAACCAAAACTAGCAAGGTAATTGAGCTTACCTTGTGTTGAATTGTTGTCTTGGGGAAATAGATTTTTAATGTGGACTGAATGTCAATGTGTTAGTGTAGTCATGAAACTACAAGGTTGAACAAGTAATGAGATTGTTTAATAATGTTTAAGTGTGGGTAATAAGCCTTGAGGCTAACTGGTACATATGTGATAACAGAGGGGAATTTATTGTGTAGTAGCTGTGATGTTAGTGCTTATATAACAGGGATGAAAAACAGGTTTTGTGAGCTGTTGTAGTGTGGTGAGAATACTTAGGAAAGTAGACAAGCTATGTCAAATTTTGTCTAGGAAACTATGGGCTTGAGTGTGTTAATACATGGAGTTGGAATGGAAGAGAAGAAAGGATTGGAAACAGCAACAGAAACATGAAGCTAGAATCTGTAACAGAGGGGAAAATTACAGTGAAATGGGCTAAGTAACAGATGATTATATAAGGTGGATTAGGTTAGTTATGAATGCCTAATCAATGTCAAAACATGCTATAATATATGTAGGGAGTGTGGGGAAGAGGTTGGTATAATATTGGAGTGGTAACATAATCAAAAACAGAGAAATCTCGTTTCTGTAAGTGGTCCGGGTCTGTAAACAAGTACAGAAACCCGGACTAGGGCTAAAACACGGTAGAATGTTGTAACAGAGGAGTGGTCCGGTTTACAAACCAGGACACAAACCCGGACCACCCCTAAAATACACCCGAGAGGTTTCTGAATTAAGGGTCCGGGTTTGTAAACTAGCATGTATACCCGGACCACATCAAAAACACACCCGAGAGTTATAACAGGGGTTGGTCCGGGTTTGTATACCAGGACACAAACCCGGACCACATGTAAAATTGTCCAGAGAGTTTAAACCGTGTCTGGTCCGGGTTTGTAACCCCGGACACAAACCCAGACCAGTGTAAAAATGTACCAGAGAGTGTTTTAAGTGCCCTAAAGGTGGGGAAGAGAATGGTAATGGTTTTAAATGATGTTTAGGCCTTGTTTGGTGACTAGTCAACGTCCTAAGAAGTGTAACAAGTTTGAGAAGTGAATGAGAAAGTTGTTAGTTTAAGAGCACTTGAACTAAACTAGGAATAACGGGATAACGGGGTTAAGTACGAGAGTATGAGTTTTACTTACCGTAACGCTTTAAAGTTAATATAAGCATTTGAATGTTATCAGAGGATCGTGTGTGAACCGAGCATGGTGAGATGACACGGTAAAAGTAAAAACCCCGGTGAAAGGTATTATTTTCTCATACTCCGCGTGCTAACCGAGTTACGTTGATTTGTGTGTATGTGTGCCGGCTTAAGCAAGACTAAAGCATGTAAATAATCCCTTGTTTGATTATGTATGTCTAGTTGTATGTTGAATGAGCTAACATACTTGTATGCCGGTGTGGTCTAACATAGTGTAAAACCGACACAGAGTGGGTAACGTTTGGCTAAAGACCCATAGATCGGGTCGATGCTTATGATAACGAAAACGTGCAAACACACAACTATCCGTTAAAGTATAACGATAACACAAACATATGAACTCCCTAGAATGTGAGGAGATGTGCGGGTTGAGCAATTACCCGATAACGGTTAGTAAAACATAATGACACAATCCACGGAACAAATGAGAGTGGAGAGATAAGTGAACCTCCTTCAAGAGGATTAAAGATAGTTCGAAGATGTGAACTAGTAAAGAAGGTAAAAGAGACCTAAGGGGTTAGTAACTCCCTTGAGACATGGTCGACCTCCTTTATGAGGATTTTACCCGATAAGAAAATAACCGAAAGTATGAGTAAGTGAAATGCATGGGTAACTCTTAAAACCTAAGATTAACCGAACTTAAGTAATGTTCCCAAAGTCATTAGAAACATCGAGAGTGATGCTTCTAGACTAATATACATAATATTATTATAACTCCGAGAGAGGAGAGTATGGGAATGTAAGTAGTCCGAGAGTAGTCGGACCTAAGTAAAAGAGATAGGAACTAAGAGAGAGTTCCTTGAGCTAGTTGAACCTTCCCACCATGCTAGACCCGGAGTAGGGTCGAAACCGGGGAAGTAAGACTATGCTAGAGAGCCATGAGTTTTGGCCTAAGTAAGTATTAAGAGTAACAAGCGTGACGTAGGAGACCTGTAGCGTCTCGAGAATCTACAAGAGCTTGAGTATAATTAACCTAAGAGTGTGGGTGAGATAACGAGTATAAGTAACCCAAGAGTGTGGGTGAGATAATAAGTATAAGAACCCGAGAGAATGGGTGAGTATAGTACGAGTAGCCTAGGAGAATGGGTGTATATATGATTAAGTAACCCGAGAGAGCGGGTGAGATTTTGAACGAGTAAACAAGGCATAGTGAGGTATAACCCTCAAGGCCTAAGAGTAAACTGATACAACTAACAACCTTGTTATGTTAGTTAGGAATTGTGTTCCGTGATTGGATAGATTCCTTGAGTAATACACATATTTATTGTATTGCTATGATGCATGTCGTTGACTAATGAACTCCATGTATATCCGACAAAAGTAGTCGGCGTACCCCGGTTAGCGCTCGGGGTATGCGAATTTCATATGCAGCGTTAAGCTGAGCCCCTAGGGGCAACGTTTTATATTTCAGGTACACCGAAGATGTTACCGTTCGAGAGTAGGACGTGGTCGGTGGGTTACATGGGTAGTTAGATTTAATTACTTGATGTATTGAAAGAGGTGTAAGACCGAATGTGTTGTCGGCATCCATATATTGTGGACTCGGTATAGTAAAGAAGTGAGTTGAGTATTGTATTTGTATTGCGTGGTCGGTTGTTCCAGTCCATCAGACCGTTACTGTATGTGAGATAGGCCTGGTTAGCCATATGGGTGGCTAACGGTGTTGTATCTTCCTCTGTTGTATTTAGAGTTCCGCTGCGAGATTTTTGGTAATTGTGACAGCTTAAGAGGTAATGACGAGATTAGCAGTTGGGTGTTACAAAAATGGTATCAGAGCGAAGTATCGCTCTGATGACTGGAAATACCGAGCCTAGGAAATACCGAGTTAGGAAACAGAGACTTAGGGCTAAGGGTTGAGTGATAGCGTGAGAGATGCGCTAGTTAGGAACTTCCAGTATGAACTGGATACCTACAATACCAAACCCCCTCCACAACCCCCGTATTAAAAGCTCGGGAAGGAACGCCAGAGAGACAGGGAAACCCGATCTGGCAGTTATTAAATATTTCAAAATGAACCAGAACCTGTCATGCGGTAGATCCTGAGAACCGGAAACCCCGGCGATGGATCCCGCTGGAGCGATAATAACCACACTCGAAGGCGAGACGTCGAAACACCCTATTCTAGGGAGACCAGAATTTGTGGCAGCTTGGGGCGACATGCTTTGCAGTCGCGAGAACCTAACTGGCCGAGCGGCAGCAAGAAGAAAGCACCAATCGTGTGACAAGACGGACTCATAGGAAATAACGAGAACTGGGACACATGTCTACGGACCGCCTTGGTTATGTAATACCACTAACGGCTAGTTGAGAGTAGGTGCACCCACCCTGCCACACCCGAAGAAGTTGCAATACTTCACTGATATAGCATAAACAGCTACGAGCATAACTATGGGATATACCCGAATAGGACTACAAAGTAGTGCCTAAATGAGTTAAACCTCGGTAACCACAGTAAAGACGTGGGAACTAGCAACGAGGTAAAGCATAAAACTAAAGTAATTAAGGAACTCCGAGAGTGGAGAAGCACCTAAATGGATGATAGTCATGTCCAGATGAATGAGAAATAGCTCTGAGGAGTAGTGATCCAACTAAAGGATCAAAGGAAGTGCCGACAAGGCTACCAAATACAATATGAACGATACCGTGACCGGTATGAGTTAACCTAAAAACCGCCTGTATCGCGGACTTGCCAAGGCAAGTGCAGTAAAACGGGACTATTAAGAAGAGCTTTAACTAGCTACCAGTACTTAGCAAAGTACGAAGATGCGAGAGGAGCCAATATAGCACCACAAACCCTAAGAATTCTGAAACGAGACCCTAGAAAGGCCGAACGGCCTAACCATCGTATTAAGAACATACCGGTCAGCGAGAAGCTAGACCTAGTAAGAAGTAACCGGCATTGAAGTGCCATGAAGAATTTACCTTCAAAACTCAAATTTTTCTTGCAAACATAAAGTTTTCCAAAAACCCCCAAATTTTAAAAACCAAACTAGAGGAATCTCAATAAGGGGTCATAGGACTATATAAGAGCAGTTGGCACAGAATACTTCACCTAGGTGTGTGACCAACACTACAAGTGTACACAACGAGACATGGAACGACCGCACTCCGAAGGAGCTTGCGGGCCTGACAGACCAATTATGAGTTAGTCGGGTAAGTGGTAACGTATCAATAAGATACTCCATGTATGTATACAAGTAGAGTACGGAACACAGCCCACTCCATACTACGGACGAAAGAGCCAATTCAAACTAAAACAGTTGGACACCTCGAATGATCAAGGGAAAGAACCCAGTAAGATGACGTACCTAAGGTAAGAAGTGCGGGAAGCACAGAGTATTAAGTATATACATTGGATATGTCTCAGGAAATACATGATGACTGGAATGAATATCAGCGTAAACAATACGACAAATGTATAAAACAAACATATTTATGTTCCATAAATGGGATAGAAATTCCCACAGTATACCTCACTGATGAGAATACCGACCTGACTAAGGAGGTAAAGGAAAAGTACCAAGGATCTACCCAATAATGGGAGACACTTCAACCCTAAACGGGATAGTCAAGTTTATAACCACAAGGCGGAGTAAGGAACTGAGCGTACCCACGAGTTCAAGTTAGATGAAATGGCGCAACTCAGTAACACCCAGGAGCAATCCGTGAAGGGTGCCGGAGTCAACAATAGTTGAACGAGATATCGTGTTGAGAACATAAGTGTTAAAACGAACACTCGGGTAGAACCCGAAGGGGTCCCAAGTAACACGGGATACCCTAAATTGCCAGAGGGCATGAAATGATACCAAGATACCTCAAGGGCCTTCCATGTACGGAAGCGCGGTGAGACAATTATACCAAAAAGCCCAACAATGCCTCCAAACCATTTAATGGTGTACGGAGAAACAGAAACCTGTTAAGCAACCCACATATACCGTGGTGAGGCAATGTGGCTTGTAAGCCAGAAAACTAACTACAATTCGTAGATCCAACGTTACGCTTAAAGGCATAAAAGGCATTGGGGAGAACGAACCACTACCTTAGAGTGGGGATACCACTTGTTATTATGGGGCCCATGGAGCTACAATTGCGTGAATCCTCCAGAGAAAGGCTACCACCTATGAATGTAATATGAAACCGCTAGAGCGGTGTAGTGAAACTTGAGCATGTGTTAATTGCCAAGGAGTAAGTCGAACAGAGATAGTGCATAGAAAGGCGTTGATAGCAGTGGAAGCAAACCGAAAGAGTAATCAGATTAGTAGTAAACACTGTATGTGTGCAGTATGAATTGCAGAGTAAACGATGCGCAGTAAGCGTAGAAAGTTTAGAGTAATATATTCTATTGAGCCAAGTGAACGGCAAGCCATAGTATAAATGGCAGGAGTATATGAGCGGAAGCTAAAGTAGTAGCTAATGCCATATAAGCGAATATTGTTAATGAATAAGAGCATGGTACACAGTGAGCGACCATTGTAAAGGTGTAATCAGATAATGAAATGAAGCTGATGAGAAAAGATAGTAAAGGAGATGTATTCATTCCTATCTCATAAGAGATTTACTGCCAAGAGTTTACGCTTCTGCACTCTGTATGACTGAGTGTTTTGGTATTGCACTTGGCAGTAATGATTGAGTGGGAGAGTCAGGAATTGCTAGATGTCAACGAAGCCTGTTGAGTGAGAATTTAGAGAGATAACCGTGCGGCCGTTGGCCAAAGATGCATGAGGAACGTGAGCAGTAACCCTCAGGGCCCAGGATCGGTAGATGGTAAATGCAGAGTAGTATGAATGAAGAACTCTGGTACAGAACCAAGAAACAAACATAATCCATGAGCCACTATTAAACGAGGAAGCACTACATGCTAAGTAGTAGCTTGACCTCAACCAACAACAAGTCGGGAAAAGTAAGTTAACAATCACGAAGGTATATATTGTTATACGAAATAGATTTCCAGAGAACTGGAGAGAAAATCTATAACTCATCGAATTCGCATACGGTAAGAGGTACCTAGCGACGATTGAGAACCTTTATTCCCAAGACACAAAGGGATAAAAGGGAGTGGATTAATACTATGGGATTACCAAAGGGGAAATTAAGCTCTAGTTATCAGGTCACGCAGCAGAAGCTTGTGGACCGTAATTTAAGGGTTAAGTATACCTAGCAAATGTGAGTAAATGGCTAATCATGAACACCTTGAAGCCTTAGAGGCTAGAACCGAACCCGGTTATGAGTCAATTAACCGTATTGAAGTTAAACACTTCATGATATCGAATTAGTGAACCAATGTACAGAGGTAACATATGGTCTGTTACGCGGGCGTAACCCCTTTTAAGGGGGGTAGGGCGAGAAACCGCTTAGAGTATGTTTTACGTATAGATGCGTAAACTACTATGTGCATAGCACAAAGAAAATTGTTTTGATGTTTGGAACTCATGTTACATAAACATGTGTACCCATTCATTGTGTAATTATGATTATCGTGCATGAGAGATGCAAGTAACGAGTATATAATATTTATGAAAAGGAGTAGAGAGACTCCTGGGGAATGAGAATCCCTATAGTATATGTCTAGTGAGATTAGACATGAGACATAATGAGTATGAATCGGTATGAAACCGATGTGTAACCTTGTAGGGAGTGAGTTCCCTAAGTGATATTATTTAAGAATGATTGATGGAGTGAGTTCCATCCTATGGAGTTGTTATGTTGTGTGTTTTAAATTGAGTAACAATTTGAGAAAATGAGGCCATGAGTAGTGAATGCTTAGGTAAAGTAAGTAAGTAAGTTGAGAATGATGGATGACCTAAGTTCTAGGAACTAGAGATAAATTAAAATGGATTGTTCTATGATTATGATTAGAAGGAATAAAAGATAGAAAACAAAAATGTTTGACTATCTCATTGTTTGAAACTGACGTAGGAGGTGGAACTTGTTCTGCTAGCGATCAGGGGAAACCGAACACAAATTGGGGTGGAAGGATAGTTCAACACTGATGCTGATCACATCAGGGTTGGATGATTCTTAAAGCTCCCTATAAGTGGTCACAAGTAATCACGCTAAGAAAAGATACAGCTACCATAAATTTGATTTGGAGTTGTGTGATGTTTTAAAAACAATTTCCAAACTGAATTTGAAAAGGAATTTCTTCTAGTATGAAGATGGAAATGAAAACTAGTTTTGAAACCGCTATCAACTGCCGATGGCTGTGGCCTTAAGTCTTGATGACCGGTAGAACGGTGGGCGTGTATTAGTTTTGAAACCATTGCACCGTACGTGCGGCGGTCCTAAGTGACCGGTTAGGGCGGTGACAGTGAGTGATTTTTCCAAAGGCAGCGAGACGGGGAGAGTACCCTGAGATGATCCTGTGTTGAGTGAGTCAACCAAAGTGCCTGAGGATATTTATACGTGAAACGTTTTGATCAGAACCGAAGGGACCGTGGGCCAGAGAGAGTAAGTGCCCATTTGTCATGAAACGGTCATGGACCAGAGAGCGTAAGTGTCCAATGTGACCAGTACCTGAGGGAGCAGTAGTATATTACTCAATATGGATTCGAGGACTGTAGTGCCTTCTTGTCTTCGGACCGATTCCATGGAGAGGGTAAAAAGAGTATTTTTGATTGCTATACATACTGTGATATGTGTGTGGTATGTGTAGTGTGAAATGAGACTGACTTGCGGAGTCTGTAAGGTTATACATGTATTATAACCTTGGCATAGCTTGCCCATGAGAGTAACGATATAAGATTCACCAACTTTGAGGACAAAGTTCCTAAGGGGGGTAGATTTTAGTACCCCAGATCTAAGAATCGTGATTAAATTACTCTAATATGATTATTAAAGGCCTAATGGTGCCTAAAGAGTATTGGTAAGGGAAATAAAACCAAAAGAAAAGAGGAAACGCTAGAAAAGCGAAAAACACTAAAACACGCATTAAACGAGTGTAAGAGATATATGATCTCGTTAGGGTTCGAGATAGATTCCTAAGGCTTAGTTAGGCCTAATTAGTATATGGGAATGATTCCCGAAGAAAACGGATCCAAATAATGGATTAAAATGCTAACGGAGTTCTAAAGCACGTTTTTCGAGAAAGCCCGAAAACGTGACTTTAAGTGGTCAAACGGACCCGTAAAGATTATAGTTGATTAAATAACTATAATTAAGTATTAATGGAAGCTTAATAATTATTAAAAATAAAGAAACGAGAAAAATTCGAAAAACGGGTCCCGGGAGTGAATAGTACTAAACCGGGTAAATTAACGAGCGTTTTCTGTAAAAAAAAATGAAAAATGCTCCAGCACATATGTCAATAATGGGGCCAGTTTTATTAACTTAATCAGCCTCCCTCTCTTGTTAGCTAGTTAGAAAAGTAAGAAAAGAAAAAGGAAGAAAAGAAAAGAAAAGTAGAAAAGTACTTTTGCTCTCTCTCCCCACCATTCTACTCTTTACTCACGTTTTATTACTTCCCACCAGAGCCTTCTTCACCCTCTGTTATGATGGCGATTTGCTCTTCCCCAAGCAGCTCTCTCCTTCTTCTTCATCTACAAGTTCTAAAACAACTCCAAATCACAAAATAATCCCACCATGAGACTCCTCTCTTCTTGGGATCACTCTCCACTTTTCAAAATTCCAAAAGCTTGCACTTGACCTCCATGGAATTAGCTCCGATTGAAGGCCCAAGCTGCTCATTTTGAGCTAAAACAACCCTTTGGTTGTTTAAGGTAAGAAAGAAGTCCAAAGCTCTCCATTTCCTAGCCTCATTCGGTTATTGAATTCCAAAAATCTTGAGCCTCTTTGCCTTGATTTTTCCAGCCGGTTTTAAGCCATATTGGAGGTGGGAATCTTGCTAGCTTTGTTGCCCAAGAGCTCCATCTAAAAGTGCAAGGTAATGCCTCCTTAAAAAAAAACCTTAAGAACCCTCCTTAAAATTCTAGCTAGGGTTTTGATATCAAGAGTGGTAATTGACTTGATGGTGGTTGTGTGTCGTTTGGGCATGGCAGTAGCTTGCCTCATTTGGTAGACCAAGAAGAAAAAGAAAGAACAAGAGGAGAAGGAAGGAAGGAAGAGAAACCAAAACTAGGAAGGTAATTGGGCTTACCTTGTGTTGAATTGTTGTCTTGGGGAAATAGATTTTTAATGTGGACTGAATGTCAATGTGTTAGTGTAGTCATGAAACTACAAGGTTGAACAAGTAATGAGATTGTTTAACAATGTTTAAGTGTGGGTAATAAGCCTTGAGGCTAACTGGTACATATGTGATAACAGAGGGGAATTTATTGTGTAGTAGCAGTGATGTTAGTGCTTATATAACAGGGATGAAAAACGGGTTTTGTGAGCTGTTGTAGTGTGGTGAGAATACTTAGGAAAGTAGACAAGCTATGTCAAATTTTGTCTAGGAAACTATGGGCTTGAGTGTGTTAATACGTGGAGTTGGAATGGAAGGGAAGAAAGGATTGGAAACAGCAACAGAAACATGAAGCTAGAATCTGTAAGAGAGGGGAAAATTATAGTGAAATGGGCTAAGTAACAGATGATTATATAAGGTGGATTAGGTAAGTTATGAATGCCTAATCAATGTCAAAACATGCTATAATATATGTAGGGAGAGTGGGGAAGAGGTTGGTATAATATTGGAGTGGTAACATAATCAAAAACAAGAAGAAATCTCGTTTCTGTAAGTGGTCCAGGTCTGTAAACAAGTACAGAAACCCGGACCAGGGCTAAAACACGGAAGAATGTAGTAACAGAGGAGTGGTCCGGGTTTACAAACCAGGACACAAACCCGGACCACCCCTAAAATACACCCGAGAGGTTTCTGAATTAAAGGTCCGGGTTGGTAAACTAGCATGTATACCCGGACCACATCAAAAACACACCAGAGTTATAACAGGGGTTGGTCCGGGTTTGTATACCAGGACACAAACCCGGACCACATGTAAAATTGTCCAGAGAGTTTAAACCGTGTCTGGTCCGGGTTTGTAACCCCGGACACAAACCTGGACCAGTGTAAAAATGTACCAGAGAGTGTTTTTAAGTGCCCTAAAGGTGGGGAAGAGAATGGTAATGGTTTTAGATGATGTTTTGGCCTTGTTTGGTGACTAGTCAAGGTCCTAAGAAGTGTAACAAGTTTGAGAAGTGAATGAGAAAGTTGTGAGTTTAAGAGCACTTGAACTAAACTAGGAATAACGGGATAACGGGGTTAAGTACGGGAGTATTAGTTTTACTTACCGAAACGCTTTAAAGTTAAAATAAGCATTTGAATGTTATCAGAGGATCGTGTGTGAACCGAGCATGGTGAGATAACACGGTAAAAGTAAAACCCCGGTGAAAGGTATGATTTTCTCATACTCCGCGTGCTAACCGTTACGTTGATTTGTGTGTTTGTGTGCCGGCTTAAGCAAGACTAAAGCATGTAAATAATCTCTTGTTTGATTATGTATGTCTAGTTGTATGTTGAATGAGCTAACATACTTGTATGCCGGTGTGGTCTAACATAGTGTAAAGACCGACATAGAGTGAGTAACGTTTAGCTAGAGACCCATAGATCGGGTCGATGCTTATGATAACGAAAACGTGCAAACACACAACTATCCATTAAAGTATAACGATAATGCAAACATATGAACTCCCTAGAATGTGAGGAGATGTGCTGGTTGAGCAATTACCCGATAACGGTTAGTAAACCATAATGACACAATCCACAGAACAAATGAGAGTGGAAAGATAAGTGAACCTCCTTCAAGGGATTAAAGATAGTTCGAAGATGTGAACTAGTAAAGAAGGTAAAAGAGACCTAAGGGGTTAGTAACTCCCTTGAGACATGGTCGACCTCCTTTATGAGGATTTTACCCGATAAGAAAATAACCGAAAGTATGAGTAAGTGAAATGCATGGGTAACACTTAAAACAAGATTAACCGAACTTAAGTAATGTTCCCAAAGTCATTAGAAACATCGAGAGTGATGCTTCTAGACTAATATACATAATATTATTATAACTCCGAGAGAGGAGAGTATGGGAATGTACGTAGTCCGAGAGTAGTCGGACCTATGTAAAAGAGATAGGAACTAAGAGAGAGTTCCGTGAGCTAGTTGAACCTTCCCACCATGCTAGACCCGGAGTAGGGTTGAAACCGGGGAAGTAAGATTATGCTAGAGAGCCATGAGTTTTGGCCTAAGTAAGTATTAAGAGTAACAAGCGTGACGTAGGAGACCTGTAGCGTCTCGAGAATCTACAAGAGCTTGAGTATAATTAACCCAAGACTGTGGGTGAGATAATGAGTATAAGTAACCCAAGAGTGTGGGTGAGATAATAAGTATAAGAACCCGAGAGAATGGGTGAGTATAGTACGAGTAGCCCAGGAGAATGGGTGTATATATGATTAAGTAACCCGAGAGAGCGGGTGAGATTTTGAACGAGTAAACAAGGCATAGTGAGGTATAACCCTCAAGGCCTAAGAGTAAACTGATACAACTAACAACCTTGTTATGTTAGTTAGGAATTGTGTTCCGTGATTGGATGTAGATTCCTTGAGTAATACACATATTTATTGTATTGCTATGATGCATGTCGTTGACTAATGAACTCCATGTATATCCGACAAAAGTAGTTGGCGTACCCCGGTTAGCGCTCGGGGTATGCGAATTTCATATGCAGCGTTAAGCTGAGCCCCTAGGGGCAACGTTTTATATTTCAGGTACACCGAAGATGTTACCGTTCGAGAGTAGGACGGGGTCGGTGAGTTACATGGGCAGTAAGATTTAATTACTTATGTATTGAAAGAGGTGTAAGACCGAATGTGTTGTCGGCATCCATATATTGTAGACTCGGTATAGTAAAGAAGTGAGTTGAGTATTGTATTTGTATTGTGTGTTCGGTTGTTCCAGTCCATCAGACCGTTACTATATGTGAGATAGGCCTGGTTAGCCATATGGGTGGCTAACGGCGTTGTATCATCCTCTGTTGTATTTAGAGTTCCGCTGCGAGATTATTGGTAATTGTGACAGCTTAAGAGGTAATGACGAGATTAGCAGTTGGGGTGTTACATACTAACTAGCTAGTTGTGACTGAGTGTGTGAGTGGGCTGTTTTACTAATTAAAAACCGGCCCCATATATATGCACCAGCTGGAGCGTTTTTCGTTTTTTTACAGAAAACACTCGTTTATTTACCGGGTTTAGCGCTATTCACTAACTGGGCCCGTTTTCTGGAATTTTGTCGTTTAATTAATTTTAATGGTTATTATACTCCCATTAATGTTTATTTATAGTTATTTAATGAACTATAATTTTTACAGGTTCGTTTGACCACTTAAAGTCACGTTTTCGGGTTTTCTCGAAAAAACGTGCGGTAAAGCTTTATTAGCTTTTTAATACATTATTTGGATCCGTTTTCTTCAGGAGTTGTTCCCGTATATTATTTAGGCCTTATTAAGCCTGAAGAATCCATATTACACTCTAACCGAGGTCTCATACCTCCTATGGTTATTTAACGCTTATTTAGCGTTTTTCACTTTTTAAGTGTTTCTTCATTTCTTTTGGGTTTATTTTTCCTCATAATATTACCTAAGCATTATGAGGCTCTTAAGTATGAATTAGAATAATCTTAATCACTATATTTAAGTTCGGGGTAATTCATGTATATACGGGCTTTAGGAGTATTTTAAAGACTTTATTTCTATGACAATGGGTTAAAAACATTACTAACCTATTTAGCTAAGGAAGGAATACATCTTAGGGGAATTAAAACCCATCTTAGTTAAACTTGTTACAAGTTTGTGCTTAGAAATACTCCAAAACATTAACTAGAGGAAGGACGTAGTTAACGTATAAAACGGCGATGTAAACGTCCTAGGAGTTGGATAAAGTCTAAGTTAATACTTGGGAAGTTCCTAAAGGCTAATATAAGTCGAACATTCAAAAACACGCCTTGGGAACAATACCCGATAAGATGAGATAAACTAGGATAATGTCATGACGGTCGTTGCATGAAATCATAAACTGACAAGTTGTTTTAATCAACATTAGGGCCGTAACGAACGTCAACCGGGACCCCGTGTGTGAGACAACACTTGCTTCTGAATAAGGTATGGATATGTGTTGTCCGTATGTTGCCGTGTTACACGGCTTGTTTGTTGTGTGCCTTGTTTGACAATGATCATAAGACTAAAGCATGAAATTGGATTGCTTTTGTGACTTGCTTATATGCTTGTTATATATCCTTGTTACATATTACTTACGCGCACACAGTAGTTTAGTCCCTTTCTCATTTATGGAACTTTGAGATGGAACATGACGAACTACGTAAACAAAACAAAAGAACTATACAAATAGAAAACTCCTCTCTAACTATAGAGGACTTCTAACGACACCCACTATGGTGTCAGACTATTAATGATAATGATAAGTAAATATCAGCTGGTGGAACATGAGGATAATCCGGGAAGATGACTTCTCGGGCTGCGCGGTAGGGACGCTCGGGAGTTGGTTTCTGCATCAGATCCTTCGACCGACTATTGGTGGAGCACATCTTGGGGTCTAGAGGTGACCCCTCTTTCTGACGCATAACGCTGGGAATGGAGGATTAGCTATGGAGAAGACGTTCTCCATCTTGTGGTGATAAGAGAATTCACACACAGCCGTAAAGAGATAAGGAACAATTGGCACCTACATGATAAGGTAACGGGATCTAAACTATATCCCCAGACCTGGTGCAAGGAAAGAGGAAGAAAATACACACCATGGGAATAAAGGAAAACATATGTAATGAGACCAAGCAAATAAGAAAATTCACAAATCTGATTCTATAAGAAACAAGGGCTGAAAAGCACTTACATAATAAAGTCTCGGGATCTCACCTATATCCCCTTATTTGGTGAAAGAGAAGGAAGGTAAACTTGTGTAATGAGAACAAGAAAAACAATATGTAATCCCTTGAATGATCCCATAGTGAGGGTCATCGGTATAATATACCTACGGACACGTCCAATTAATTACTTGATTGTTTGCCGCTACATTAGCAGCTTATTGTGTTGGGTTACGTGTTTGACGTTGCTATACCACCTGCAAGTTGTGCTTGGTTGTTTGTTGATAGTGCTATGCTACCTTTAAGTGTGTATGTTATTATGATGTGATGTGGTGTGCTTTACTACTTTATTATAGCATGTAAATTGGAGTTAATAATATTCAACCAAGTAGTCGTGTAGCCCGGCAACATACGGGCTACACACATTCATACTCAGCGTAGTTTGCTGAGTCCTTTACAACCCAATTTTTACAGGTATTGAGCTGGACGATAACGGAGCGTAGGCGGGATGGCTACCATGGGGGTAGTCCATCAGGGCATGATTTTTGAGTTTGTAGTAGTGTGTTTAATGTATGGGTTGTTACTAAACCCGATATGTAATTTTCAATTTATGACTTTGTAATTTTGTTGTAGACACTCGGTATTTGGGAATTGTATTTTATGTTGTATATGAGTTTTGGTAGAGGGTTGTTTCCAGTCATGCAGACTGTAACTTGGTGTTGGTAATGTGGTCTGTCAACCACGTGGGTGGTTGGCATCTGTAGCACCCGAATGAAGTTGAGAATCCGCTGCATAGTTATCTTGTAAGTGGCTAGGAGCTTTGTTCGTACTGTTGGATATTTATTCGGGGGTGTTACAGAAAGTGGTATTAGAGCGTAGTTACGCTCTGATGACTAGAACAGAGAAGTACCGAGTATAGGGAAACCTGAATTCAGGGAAACGGTGTTAAAGGGTAGTATGTAAGGCGTGTTAGTTAGGGTTCTTCCCCAGTAATTACTGGATACCTAACAGACACCTACACCCAACCTCTACGTCCCTAGGGTCCATTTAAATTCACAGAAAGAACATCGGAGAGGTAGAAATCCTCCTCACACTTGGGAAAACCCGATCCGGCATCTACTTAATGTTATCAGCCCGTGAAGTTCAAAGACGCTGCCAAAGGGATAATACCCATATAGGGACCAATTTTAGCGGCAACTTGGGTCGATAGGACCCTGCCCGACAAACAAAGAGGACCAAAATACCCCAAAAATTCATGAAATAAATAAAGCTTAAATAAACAATTAATTAAGCTAAGGATGGGATTGAGATAAATTCTCCAATTCGTACACTTGAGAGGTTAATTTTAGAAAACCTCTCGTAAAATAATGAAATAAGATAATATAGTTCGAGACGAAATTACACCATAAAATTGGTACAATCTATAATGCTTAATGAGGCATGACACAATTTTACACACTAAACTACAATATTACGGAATTCAATACATTCCCTGCTCCTTCTCATGTTCCTCTTCATTCCCTGAGAGACACAACGCCTCAACTGGCGATCGGTATGCATCGCCACCACCTCCTTTCTTCTTCTCTTATTCAATTATCCTTCTAAGTCTCTCAATCTCAGACAACTGAAACTGGTGACCACAACTGGTCATTCTCTTCTGCTTCTACCACCGGAGAACGAGGAACATACATGCTAGTCTCTTCTTCAACTCTCATGTTTCTCTTCATTCTCTCACATAACGAATTTTCTTATACAATAATTGCAGCTCCCTAAGAAAAACACATTGGTATAGGGATCATAAAAATAAGAACTCTCGAACCTTGTAAATAGCCATTACCATGAGGCACTGGTTACCCACCCCAACACAAATCAAACAGATAAGAAAATGGCAGTGAATTCGCCACTATGTTCAAACACCTATCGAGTATTTTGATCAAGGAGAACAAATAAAAGGAGTTGCGTACAATAGAGAATTAGGTTTCAATCATGGAGGAACAAATTCCGAAAGAGGAACTGTTAAAACACCCGTAAGTAATGCCATGGGTAACTGTAGAATTCAATTTTATAAAAAGATAAACCCTTTGGATCATGTGGTTATCATTAACTATGGTTATGAAGGAAATGATATGGAGTCTCACTAACGAATACAGTGAGAACATGAAATTAAAATTCTAGTTCCAATAATCAATATGAAATACAGCATACTCGCGAGATGATACAATGAAAAACTGAGCGTTCAGGTCACGCATAAGGCTCATGCCATAAGACCGGGTTATAATAGATTAACAATTACCATAACCTTAATAAGATTATCTCAATGTTGTCGTAAACATAACCTCTCTCAATAACAACGAATAAGCAACAACCCTGTAAAAAGGAAGTCAAATCGGGAAACGTCATACTTATGTAACCATTACCAAATGCCTAAACTCCCAAAGTCCACACCAGAGTTTAGCAGAGTTCTCCAAATATAAGATATTAGTAGAACTCAAGAAGTGAAAATCAATCACACCCGACTTAAGTTAATGGTATAACCTAACAACTGAAACTAAATATTGGGACCTCAGTGGTGATAAATCCAGAATACCTACCACTCGTTTTGTAGACCAAGAAGGTAAAAAGCTAGACTTTTGAGTAAGAGAAACACACCCGGAATAATAATCAAAAAGTAACAAAAAGATTACGAGACCCGAAAGATTAATATGGAAAACGGAATAACGTGTAAGTCACATAGAAGTGAGCCTAAGCGGGCCAACAAGAAAAAAAAATAGAAAAATATTTATGAGGAGGGAAATATCAGGAGGAAACCAAATATTAATGAATAACTGAGTATCGAAATTTGGTCATTTTGAACAAAATTAAAAAATGTAATGGAGATACTTAATTAATGGACTAAGATAGGTGATGAATCATGCTGTAAATTCCAATATTAATCTGCAAGTGTTGAGGATAATAGTAATAACATGAGAGTTGGGAAGTATACAACTGTATACCCGATTGACTAACCCTAAAATTTATGAGACCACATGTATATAGGAAACAAACATGAACATACCTACATATGGTACAAGTATTGGAAGGTGAAGAGCTGATAATACCAGGAGGGTATAAATGCATGTACTCGTATATCACTAAACCTATTGAAACACTTATATGGGAATCTACCTATAAATCAAGAGGTTTAAAACACACAAGTATATATGTATGAATATACAGTTAGAAATTTTGAACGATTAATCCAATGGCTTAGATTTCGACACTAGTCCATGAATTGAGTACTACATGACTAGAAACTAGTGGGATAAGAGTTCGAATTTGACTAATTAATTGGTTGTTTAAACCGGACGTGCAATGTTGAACTTGACCCTGGCCAGGCCAAGCAACACTGCGCATAAATTGGGGTGAAGGGGTAGCCCAACATTTACGCTGATCACGTCAGTGTTGAATGATTCTCGAAACCCGCTACAAATGGACACATACTACAAATAGGTGTCAAATTGTATGAATTTGGTTTGGTAAAGTGCGAAGAAAGCGTTGTTACTACTAGATAATAAAATCACATAAAATACATGGATACATGGTTCGAAACATAGAAAGTAAACACATACAAAGATGTAAAGACTTGAAATTTTAGGAAGAATGGTGTGATGTTACTAATAACCAAATAGATAATACATGGAAACATGTACTACAAAAACCAAATGCAAGACACTGGACCTTGCGACTAAGCAGAGCTAATCGACAAGCTGCTGCTCGATACAATCATAAGAACAATGATGATGATAAGGAAACTAAATATCCTATGTTAAACAATTTACAATCATAGAGACTTCTAACATATACAATTCGGCAACCTTTAGACTTAAACTAAAGGAGGTCAACAAGCAGTGTCAAGGCCATAATTGGGCTGGAAAATAGAGGTTACTTAAAGATGAAGAAAAGTCTAATTTGGCTGTACACATCAAGGGAGAAAATAGGTAACAATGCTAGGAGAGTAAACTAGCTAACTACATATAATTATGATCGGTAATATAAACCAAACATGTTGTCGTTGTTACGACACGCTTGTAACATTGAAAAACACCAGGCACTAAACCATTACTACAAAGCATATATGAATATAAACCTAAATGGAAGCTAGGAAGAATAACTCAGATGCTTAAAAGCGCACTAAAAGAATGAATATCCGACCACCAAAGAAAATGGATAGACAGATTACAAGCCACCAAAATCGTGGATAAATTCAAATGCCCCATGGCAGTCAAGAGTCCTCTATTCCTAAATGATAAGGATACAATTAAGCCATGCACCAGCTTGAAAAACATAGTGAGGGAAAACTAAACCTGAAGGAAATTAGAGTCGCACAGTAGAAGCTGGTGGACCGTATCTCACATTTCCCAGATGAATAACAAGTGACCTATCGACCAATACCATAACTCTAGAGAGGCTAAACCCGAATCCGTTATAGATCGGTATGGAAACTGATAAGAATCGTTGAGACAGAAACTACCCTTTAACGTCGTCAAAGAATTTGATAGGATCATAAGGTGAGCTAATAGCATAGAATCTAGAATTCCCCATGAGAAGTAAACATCTTGAACCAAGGTTCAAGGATGATAGAAAAGGGATTACGTGGGCATAATCCATTTTTAAGGGGGGTAGGCGCGTTGCGTTTTTACTGGGTTATTACCCGTTTGTGGTGTTGTTTTGGATGCTATGTGTGAACTGTGTGTGGATTGGTTTGAATGCATGGTAGTCATAAATGAATGACTTGTTCATCTGGTTGCTATGAGTGCTATACATAAATATTATTGGTACATTGCAGTATTATTGAGCCACAGATGCGGCGTGGTGCTTATAAGCACAAATGGTGAAATAGAACTGTGGAACTTGCGGGACATGATCCCTTGGTTAGAGAGAACGTATTCAGAACTTAATCTTTGCACTGTGTGTGTTCCTACAGCCACACGTTGGTTGTGTGTATGAGATTGTGTGTATGAGATTGTTATGTGTGTGTATGTACGCTCGGTTATGAATGAATGTGTGTACTGTGGTTTACACCTCAGATTGTTATTTGTACATTGCTAATACCTTAGACTACTATGAAAACTTGTGAGAAGCCATTAATGTGGCATAGTGCTTATGAACACACTTGGGTAGTGAGAATTATGAAATGTGGGACTTGATCCCTAGGATTAACAAGAATGGAAAACACCAGTTAAGGAAGTAAGACTTCGGGACGAAGTCTCTTTTAAGGGGGGTAAGTTGAAACACCCCTGAACAATTAAACGCATAAAATCATAAATGTGAGGAGATAATCTGAGAATAACGCGTTACATAATTCGGACATATGATAATGTATGAACAATTAAATTTAGTTTATACATGTCCGAAAACATGACAACGTTACATATTAATATGGTCACGTACTTATATATGTACGTATATGAAAATACATATACGTAGCGTTACAATATTACAACATTGTAAATAATAACTAATAACGTCGCATAGGTACATATAACATTTCACCTACGTTCATTATGTATAACTAGTATGATCCCATAATGTGATAAGCCATGAGTGATCAAGCACTCCTAATAATTAAAGTACATAAAATCATGAATGTGTGGGTATTAACTAAGGAAAACGTGTCACATTAATATTGACATGTTATGACTTGTGAAAAAATTGAGCTGAGGGAGGGCATTGATATGTCCGAAAAAAAACGGTGACAATAAGTCACACTGGTGCTTGTCTACGGGAGCTCAACACCAGTTACAGATCATACCAATAAATTAACTACTCAACTACCCCCTAATCTATATGTTACGTTCAGTATCGAACAAAAAAAACAAGAGAGGCAACATTGCCTTACCTCTATCGGATTCAGGAGCACACTACCTGACTCCATTAAAGTTGTACGACCCAACTTCCATACACCCTATAGTATAATAAGGTAGAAGAGTTCAAAAGGAAAGAAATAATAAACTGTTGATGCAGTAGCCATGGGTGTTGGAATCTGTAGAGAAAAGAAACTAAACTTATCGGCACCCCAGTAATGATATGAGTGTGAAAACAAAAAAAAAATTCAACAGAAACCAAGCATACTGCTATCGATTCCTGATCATGACAACAGACATGAATTAGTACCACCCCATTCTCTTGTAACTTGAGACCACCACCTCTTGTACACACACTAATTTATTATTCCCTCATTTGCTTTCAGTATCATCATGTGAATAAAAAAAAAGAGAGAACAACAGACCATCACATTCTTCCTCCTCTGTCCGAAAACCTGAAGCCTACCCATGGCACAACAAGACATCCCTACCCTTAAAAATCTGTATTGTCAGCTCCAATACATTCCCATGTGTAGAGTGTTATCAAAATCAAAACTGAATTTATAAACCAGACCTGGCATTGCTATTGACGGTTTCAGTTGAAACAAAACTGATCTGCAGTCACAAAGTGCAAATCAGTTGTAACACCCCACACGATAATTCCTCTAACCACGGTCTAAACGTCACGGACACTAAGTTAATCGCAGCGGAAAAGCACTTAACTACCGAGGGTGTTACAATACCGATAACCACCCATATGGTTACCGGTCTAAACTACTACAACTTACCGTCCTAGTCTGATGAAGAAATACCAACTTAAACTACATAATTACAATACCTGATTACCGAGTACTAAGTGTATATTTACATCCAGGGCTCACAGCCCGTCAAAAGAATACGAGTTTAATAGTCACTCCACCAACATGTTTACCCTCCCAAAATACAACAGGTGTACCATATAGTACACTGACCATCCTAGGCAATAAGCCTGTGTACAACTCGGTACACCACTATCTAATACTAACAACCAAGAGCATAACATCCCGGTATTCACGTCTATCAACCGTCTCGTGTACCTGGAAGAATAAAAATGGTGCCCGAAGGGGCTCAGCTAAAGCTGAATATGATATTCGCATACCCCGCGTACTAGCGAGGGTACGCTAACTATTTGGTTTCCAGCATGTGGTTCATTATTATTCAAACAAGCATGCAGTTAACAACAACAGTATATACATATAAAAACATTACCCGCACATAGAGCACAACACACAATGAAAACATTACAAGTTATTCACACGTTGGTCACTAAGGCCTTGAGATTCTCCCTCAAGTTTCACACCTCTACTCGTGTTAGCCAAATTCTCATCCGGGTTAGACGGATGTTCATATCTCTTATCTCTTGATCATATGTCTCGCTCAAGGCATGATCCATCCTTAACCATCATTTAACTCTTGAAATAATTACTCAGTTAAGTCGGGTGACCTCCGGGCAGAGATGTGACATACTCACCACTTCTCACCACCGGGCCTTAGATTTGGCTTACTTCCCCGGGCTGCGACCTTGAGGTTCGGAACCATGGTGGGAAGGTTAGGCCAGAACTCGGTAAGCAATCTCTCTTGCTTCCTCATTCTCACGCGTGGCCGAAACTATATCGGTCTCCTCTCAACTTCAGTTACCCATTTATCAAGTTAGGTAAGTCAGAAGGTTAGTGTGTTAGTGAGAACATCTCCAACACTTGAATTCTTCCCATTCAAACATTTCATGAATTATACAAACTAGCCTTTTAAGTCATAGTTCATTAGGTGCAAAGACAAGCACACGACATATAAGGAAATACCTTTAGACATATTCATGCACTTTATCTTGATTAGGCAATTGCACATAAACACACAAACACACAAATCAGGGTAACCAAGTTAGGATACAGAGCATGAGAAAATCATACCGTTCACCGTCGTATCTTGCCCGTCGACTCACTCTCTCGGAGTCCAACTAATCGGGTCCTAACATACATTAATTCGGGAGGTCAATTAACCATAATTAACCTAACTCGTTACTCCACTAACGTTTCCCGTACTTTACTTACTTAGTCATTATGTTTCAAGCTTAACTCACGCAAGTTCATGTCACACATTTTCTCCTAATCTTGTTTAAGCCCTTAATGACCCTCACATGTCATTAATTAAGTCCTAATTAACTTAAAATATCATTACTAATCCATTCCCTAGCTCATACCCCACTTAAAACTCCTTTTTTCATTTCTGGTCTGGTCCGGGACTTCATACGGGACTTAAGTCCCGGACCAGGCATGGTTGAACTCTCGGCTTAAAAATTGTAGGTGGTCCGGGACTTGGGCATGGGCTTAAGTCCCGGACCAGGCAGGCACAAAACTCTCGGGGGTAAAATCAGGGGTGGTCCGGGACTTGGTCCTGGACCTAAGTCCCGGACCCTGCTACAGATTTGCAATTTGACAGTTTCTAACTCGTTCAAGGTCCTCTCTTAGCCCATTGATCGGGTCCGTTTTCCGGAATTTCTCGTTAAATTAATTTTAATAGCTCTAGACCCACACTATGGTCCAATTATAGATATTTAACTAACTATAATTATTACGAGTTAATTAAACCCGTTTAAAATCACGTTTTCCCGGTTTCTCGAAAAACGCGTTTTAAAGCTCGTTTGCGTTTTTAACTCGTTTTACGAATCCGTTTTTCTTCGGGAATCGTTCCTACATATTTTTTAGGAAATTAAGCTTTTAATTATTCATTAGCCTAATTAATCACTGTTTTTAATCCCGGGGTATTTCAACCTACCCCCCTTAAGGAACTTTGCCCTCAAAGTTGGTCAAAGTCGGTGGATTAATAGGTTCAATCATTTGACAACTCCATTGTCAAAACACACTTAACACAATACACAATTAGTACACATACAGATATCATATCTGTCAAAAGTTCGCATAGCAAATCTCACACATATATTCATAGCAACATGCACATACACCACTGTGCAAACAAGACCATACACACATGTGCAAACAAGCACCATCCATGCAAGCAATACACTGCAAGCACTATCACACTACAACCAATACACTGGTTGTTACACTGTGTCAAACAAAATGTAAACATATACATACAAGCAAGCTATCCCGAAGCAATGCTAAAACAAAACGGTCCTACCCCCCTTAAAAGGGGTACGCCCCGTACCCTCACGACACTAGACAACTAGTCTACAAACAGTGTCGGGTACTTCGCCCTCATGGCGTCCTCTAATTCCCAAGTAGCCTCCTCGGTCGTGGTTCGACCACAAGACCTTGACCATCCGCACAGACTTGTTGCGGGTGTCTCTCGTCTTGGTGTCAAGGATGCAAGGGAGTCTCGACGTACCTCATCGTCGGCTCAAGGGATATGTGATCAGGCTCTAAGACATGAGATGGATCGGCTATATACTTCTTGAGCTGTGAAACATGAAAGACATCATGAACACGACCCAAGTCTGCAGGTAACGCTAACCTGTAAGCTACAGCTCCAATCCTTTCCGTGATCGTATAAGGCCCAACGTATTTCGGGCTCAACTTGCCTTTCTGGCCGAATCGGAACACGCCCTTCATCGGTGAGACGCGCAGAAACACCTGATCGCCCACAGCGAACTCGAGGTCGCGTCGTCGCACATCGGCATAAGACTTTTGTCTATCCTGGGCCGCTTTCAGATTCGCTCGAATTTGTTGCACTTCAGATTGCATCTGCTCAAGGTATTCCGGTCCAACAATGACCGCCTCACTGGACTCATCCCAACACAGTGGAGTACGACACGGTCTGCCATACAAGGCTTGGAAGGGTGACATCTTGATCGAAGCGTGGTAGCTGTTGTTATAAGAGAACTCGATCAGATGTAACTTGTCAACCCAACTCCCCTGAAAATCTAAGGCACATGCTCTCAGCATGTCCTCCAGTGTCTGGATGGTCCGCTCTGTCTGACCGTCAGTCTGTGGATGGAAGGCTGTACTGAGCTTCAACTCGGTACCAAGCGCTTCACGTGTGGCTCTCCAGTATCTCGAAAGAAACCTGCTGTCACGGTCAGACACAATCGTCTTAACTCCATGATGTCGAATAATCTCTCGATCAAATATCTCAGCAAGCTTTGCTACCTTCCAGTGTCCCTCATCGGTATGAAGCGGGCCACCTTGGTAAGGCGATCGACTATCACCCAGATCATGTTGAGTCCTCCCCTAGCAGATGGGAGTCCAACAACAAAATCCATCGATATATCATGGAACTTCCATTCAGGAATCGGCATAGGTTGTACCATTCCTCCAGGTCGACGGTGCTCAAACTTCACTCTCTGGCAAGTGAGGCACCTCAGGACAAACTCATTCACATCAGATTTCATTCCCGACCACCAGAAATACCTCTTCATACCTTTATACATCTTAGAGGCTCCTGGATGGACAGATAATGAGGAACAGTGGGCTTCTCGCAGAATGCGATCCCTCAGCTCAGCATTGCTTCGGGGAACGCATAATCTGCCGTTCAGTCGGATCAACCATCGTCGTGGAGCTTGAAGTCATACTTCCTGTGCTCAAATGTGCCGTCGATGATACTCTGTCTGATCTCACTCATATACGGGTCTTCATCTGAGCCTCGCACCTCATCAACCAAGCTAGAAGAGGCGAGTAGCGAATGGAGCGAGTGTGCTCGACGACTCAGTGCATCTGCCACGACATTCGCCTTCCCTTCTTTGTACTGAAGGTCGATGTCATAGTCTGATAGGAATTCCATCCATCTCCTCTGCCTCAGGTTCAACTCTTTCTGCGTGAAGACATACTGCAGGCTTTTGTGGTCGGAGTAGATGGTAACACTAACCCCATAAAGATAATGCCGCCATATCTTCAATGCGAAGACGATGGCTCCTAGCTCGAGGTCGTGAGTGGGGTAGTTCTCCTCATGCTTCTTCAGCTGGCGGGAGGCGTAAGCAACTACCTTGCCGTGCTGCATGAGTACGCATCCAAGGCCTCTGCCTGATGCATCACAATAGACTTCGAATCCCTCTGAACCCTCAGGAATGGTAAGGACGGGGCAGAGGTCAACGAGTCCTTCAGGCTCTGAAAGGAAATCTCGCAGTCATCGGTCCACACAAACTGTGCGTCCTTCTTCATCAAAGCTGTCATAGGCTTGGCACTTTGAGAAATCTTTCACGAACCTTCTATAATAACCGGCTAGCCCAAGGAAGCTCCGGATGTCGGAAACGTTCCTGGGTCTAGGCCACGAGCGAACTGCTTCAATCTTAGCCGGGTCGACTGAGATACCCGCGCTTGATATCACATGACCAAGGAATGAAACTTGATCAAGCCAGAATTCACACTTGGAGAATTTCGCGTAGAGTCGGTTCATGCGGAGTGTCTCGAGTACTTGCCTCAGATGGCTCTCGTGCTCTCTCTGGATTTCGAATATACCAGAATATCATCAATGAACACCACAACCGATGTGTCAGCTGATCGCTGAACAGTCGGTTCATCAGATCCATGAACTTCGCAGGCGCATTCGACAGTCCGAATGGCATCACTGTAAACTCATAGTGGCCATATCTCGTACGGAACGCTGTCTTCTCAATGTCCTCTCGGATGGCTATCTGATGGTATCCGGATCTGAGATCAATCTTAGAGAATATAGAGGCTCCCTTCAATTGATCAAACAGATCATCTATACGTGGTAAAGGGTACTTATTCTTGATGGTGACCGCATTGAGCTCGCGGTAGTCGATGCAGAGGCGGAGGCTACCGTCCTTCTTCTTCACGAAGAGGACCGGTGCTCCCCAGGGTGATACGCTCGGGCGTATAAACCCCTTGTCGAGCAAGTTTCGAAGCTGCACTCTCAACTCGGCCATCTCTGCCGGTGCCAATCGGTACGGTGCTCTATAGGTCCGGTACCAGGCAGAAGTTCGATCTCAAACTCAACCTCCCTCTGAGGTGGCATGCCGGGAAGTTCCGTCTGAAACACATCCGGGAACTCTGAAACTACCGGAATATCGGTGGTGAAATCAGGGTCTCTCTCAAGGTCTTGCACATAACAGAGGAATACCTCGTGCCCCTTTCTCTCGGTGCATGGCCATGGCGGTGATGACTCTAGTCGAAGGCTCTCTAGGCCTCTGGCGGTATGAAACTGCAACCCCAGACGGACTCCTGAGCAGCAATCTATGCTCGGCACAAAGGATTCGCCCCTTATGCCGCTCCAACCAATTCATCCCAACTATCAAGTCGAAGCCAAGACCACTGAATTCGATGAAGGAAATAGGGAACTGCTCGCCCTTGATTCGGATAGTGGCATCTCGGTAATACTTCGTGCAACGCACTCGCTCCTTCGATGGGAGTGTAACCATAAAATCGGGTAACTCAACCGCATCTAGCCCCAACCTTCTCGCAAATGACGAGAGACAAAGGTGTGAGAGGCGCCGGAGTCGAATAGCACGGAGGCATCAATGCCATTCACCGGAAAGGTACCCGTGAGGATCGTGCCGCTTTCACCGGCCTGTGCCTCAGTAAGTATACTCAGGTTACCTTCCGTACCGAGTCCACGTCCTATTTTCATAAGCTTTATGAGTTTGATGGTATTAAGTAAAGAGATTGATAAAGAACACTGCTTTATTATAAAACCATTCAAGGTACACATGGTGTTTCGTTACAACATTACTAGGTATTACATGGGATTACATATCTAATATTTCCTAAAGGTGAGGTTCAGGCGCCCTGGTTTCATGTGTGTGGCATTAATCACAGTCGATGGTGCCGTATTCAACTTGATCCTCTTGATACCGTGATACAACATTCTCGACTCACCACCCATGACCAAGACATCTCCTGACCTAAGGATAATCTTCTCTGCGCGCTGCACGCTTCTGTTCGCCATACAGGAATTCGGCGTCGTCCCCAATGGACCAAGACACTACGGGCACTCCTCTCTCAAGGATTCCGCTGTCTCGTCCTTATCTTGGTGTAAACCAAGTCGTCCCCCTTCTTGGTAGAAGTTGACAATACAAATATCTGCTTCAAGTGCAGGTACGGGATCAGCTTCAAGCTGTTGTGCAATCTCTACGGCTTGTGTAACAACCGTTTGGAATTCTCCGGGTATTTAGGTGGTGTTGTTTCATCTTTGTCGCTGTTTGTGGTAGGTGCGGGTGTAAGGATTCCAATCCTTCCCCATGCACATCATTTTTAGTTTCATCCTTGCTCCACCGGGGTATTCTGGTGTGTAAAATCCTCCCGGTCTTGCTCCGAGTTCATTGCACCGTCGGATGATGGCGATTTGTGCTTCAGGTGTCAGGTATCTCCTTAATAATATCATACCTGGGCGGATAACCTGACACTGATCGATGGTGTAGGTGTGTGGTGATGTCGGACTCTTCATGGTTCGGTTCAGTCGGTATAGGATAGCAGATGTGGAAGGTCCCTAAGTGGTGAGTTCAACTTATAAGTTCTAGTCTTGCTAGTCAATTCATGCTCTAACTATATGTTAGTTCTATGTCATTCACTGATACAGGTAATTAAAACTATAGACATGCTCTCAAGGATTAAAGGTGTGTGGAAGTACCTGAACCGGTCTTCTGACCAGCTCCCTCTGAGCGATCTATGATGTGGAGGGCGGACTGCCTCTGCGGTGCACCTTTCTGAGCACCCTAGGTCCCTGCCCCTGCTGGCCATACTGGGTCTGAGTATCACCAGCTGCTACCTCTTTGCCCTCTCTCTCTGAACTCCTGGCTGTTGCCCTTCTTGGCAGGGCACTCATAGGCACGGTGCCCCATCTTGCGGCAGCTATACACCTGACCTCTCTTCCCTGACAATCAGTGCCGGGGTGGTCGTTCTTGCAGTACTTGCAACTGTAGGCCCGTCCATCAGAGCCGCCCTTGCCTGAGCCAGATCCAGAACCTGAAGCATTGAGAGTTAGCAAAATTCGGTATTCTAAGCTTAGGAAACACAAGTGTCGGTTATCGAGAATCTTACCCTTAGGTGGGTGAGACCTCAGCGGCTTCGCTGCTATCGGCGCGGAATAGGCGAGCCGTAATGGCTCAGCTGCCTTGCCCTTCTCAGCATAGGCACCGCTCTCTTAGAGGTAGTCTTTTGGGTTTGGGTCGGGTGGGAGTACTTCCCTTTCTTCTTTCCCCATCCTTTTCCTTGGGTCTGCTCACCAGAGCCAGAACCCTTGTTGCTGATCTTGCGCTTCTGCGCATTCTCCTCGTCCCTTAACTGGACGGTAATCTCAACTCTCGATGCGGCATGGTAACACTCCTGATATTAGGACATTAGTTGGTATTCTCACATACAAGGACACTAATTGTATTGACTACGGCATTAAGATCTCAAACCGTCGTTTACCTGTAGTGAGGTGAACCGGTGTATCCCATGCCATACCGGAGGCGATGGCTCAGGCCGCCATGGAAGCGGTCGACCAAGACCTGACCGGTATACCCGAGGTCTGGTAGTAGTCAAAGGATAGAGAAGGTGGTATAATACTCGTAGACGGTCATCTTATCCGTCATCTTCAGAGCATCAGTTCAAGCCGCTTCTTCGTCTTCACATGCTGGGGTAATATTTGGATCGCAGGAGAGCAGTGAAGGCATCCAGTCGAATGCGAGGGTCAGCGAAATGCTCGCCCCTTGACTAGCTTCACCAGTCCATTGCGGCACCCTTCAGATAGTAGGCAGCTATTCTCACCTCAATCCAGCAGGAGCCTACGAGGGTCTTGAAGGCCGTATCACCATCTCAGAGAGTAAGCCTCGAGCTTTGTTGGATCACTCTTCACCTTGAAGCAAGCGGGTCGTAGGTCAGCTACGCTTTCACCAATTTGTCTCTCTGGGTGGTGGGGGTGGGGTGGCTCAGTCTGTGTGCTGAGTCTGTCGGTGTCTGCTGCATAGCTGTAATAACTGTGGTAGCATCTAACGCCATCGTGGCCGTGACGATCTCAGCTATCGTCTGCGGCTCTGGCTGGCTCCTCAGCAGTCCCCCCCACGGGTTCGGCCATCGTCTCTTCCCGAACATCTGAACCATAACATTAACATCAGGTGACACGACAAAAGGTCTAGAGTTTAAGTATTTGTATCGCCATTACAGACGTTAAAGGGTATCCGTTATCATTAACAGTCATCAGGGTTAGGTTCCTAACTCGGTAATCACATAAACTAAGTATTCGTTCTATCAGAGCGAGGCTTCGCTCTGATACCATTTTTGTAAACACCCCATTACGATAATACCTCTAACCACGGTCTAACGTCACAGACACTAAGTTAATCCACAGCGGAAGCACTACTGAGGGTGTTACAATACCGATAACCACCCATATGGTTACGGTCTAAACTACTACAACTTACCGTCCCGGTCTGATGAAAGAAATACCAACTTAAACTACATAATTTACAATACTGATTACGAGTACTAAGTGTATATTTACATACAGGGCTCACAGCCCTTCAAAAGAATACGAGTTTAACAGGCATCCACCCAACGTTACCTCCCAAAATACAACAGGTGTAACCATATAGACACTGACTATCTTAGGCCACAAGCCTGTGTACAACTCGGTACACCACTATCTAATACTAACAACCAGAGCATAACATCCGGGTCTTCTGTCTATCAACCGTCTCGTGTACCTGGAAAGAGAAAAATGGTGCCCGAGGGGCTCAGCTAAAGCGTGAATATGATATGCATACCCGCGTAACTAGCGAGGGTACGTTAACTATTTGGTCGCCAGCATGCGGTTCATTATTATTCAAACAAGCATCTATTAATAACAACAGTATTTCATGTAAAACATTACCCGCACATAGAGCACAACACACAATGTAAACATTACAAGTTATTCACACTGGTCACTGAGGCCTTGAGATTCTCCCTCAAGTTCACACCTCTACTCGTGTTGCCAAATTCTCATCGGGTTAGACGGATGTTCAATCTCTTATCTCTTGATCATGTCTCGCACATGGCATGATCAATCCTTAACCATCATTTAACTCTTGAAATAATTACTCAGTTAAGTCAGGTGACCTCCGGGCAGAGATGTGACATACTCACCACTTCTCACCACGGGCCTTAGATTTGGCTTACTTCCCGGGCTGTGCGACCTTGAGGTTCGGAACCATGGTGGGAAGGTTAGGCCAGAAATCGGTAAGCAATCTCTCTTGCTTCCTCATTTCACGCGTGGGCCAAAACTATATCGGCCTCCTCCAACTTCAGTTACCCATTTATCAAGTTAGGTAAGTCAGAAGGTTAGTGTGTGTGAGAACATCTCCAACACTAGAATTCTTCCCATTCAAACATTTCATGAATTATACAAACTAGCCTTTCAAGTCATAGTTCATTAGGTGCAAAGACAAGCACACTATAAAGGAAATACCTTTAGACATATTCATGCACTTTATCTGGATTAGGCGATTGCACATAAACACACAAACACACAAATCAGGGTAACCAAGTTAGGATACAGAGCATGAGAAAATCATACCGTTCACCATCGTATCTTGCCCGTCGACTCACTCTCTCGGAGTCCAACTAATCGGGTCCTAACATACATTAATTCGGGAGGTCAATTAACCATAATTAACCTAACTCGTTACTCCACTAACGTTTCCCGTACTTTACTTACTTAGTCATTATGTTTCAAGCTTAACTCACGCAAGTTCATGTTACACATTTTCTCCTAATCTTGTTTAAGCCCTTAATGACCCTCACATGTCATTAATTAAGTCCTAATTAACTTATAATGTCATTACTAATCCATTCCCTAGCTCATACCCCACTTAAAACTCCTTTTTTTCATTTCTGGTCTGGTTCGGGACTTCATACGGGACTTAAGTCCCGACCAGGCATGGTTGAACTCTCAGCTTAAAAATTGTAGGTGGTCCGGGACTTGGGCATGGACTTAAGTCCCGGACCAGGCAGGCCCAAAACTCTCGGGGGTAAAATTAGGGGTGGTCCGGGACTTGGTCCTGGACCTAAGTCCCGGACCCTGCTACAGATTTTGCAATTTGACAGTTTCTAACTCTATTCAAGGTCCTCTCTTAGCCCATTGATTACCCAATCTTCACCAACTATAATCCTCATGTTTTAGCACCTAATTACCCACCTAAACCACCTTAAACTAAGCTCCAAGTACACTCACCATTCTAGTTAATTTCACTTAGATTATATTACACTTACAAAACTAGTTTCTTCTTGTTTTGTTATAAGACTTGTAACAGATTTTGGTTTCTTCTCTAACCCATTCAAACCTCACTTACTAATGGCATACCTAACTCTCAAATGACATTATTTTACTCCTAATACACTCTTCTTCTTAGTTAGGTTTTCAAACCATTAACCACTCACCTTAAACCTCTTAACAACCTAGTTTCTTCCTTTAAAAACAGAACACCCAAGACTATAAATTCCTAGGTGGATTTTGACAGCACCTACTTACTTCCCTATGCATTTTCACCACACTAAAAAAAGAACTCACAACCCTCTTCTCCCACCTGTTTGGTTTAAACGTAAACAACACATCAAAATCCCATTTGCTCACATATGTACCCTAACCTAACTTCTAGGTTTATCTACACACTCACAACATTAAAACATTCTCTTCTAACTATCAATATTGTAGTACCAAGACTACACAAGCTCAAAGTTATTTATACAACACCAACATTAATTTCACAAGGAAATAAAATCAACACAAGGTAAGCTCTTTACCATGTTTACTTTCAGTTTACACTCCTCTTCTTCCTCTTTCTCTTGTTCCCTCTTTCTCTTCTTGTTTTCTACACCACACAAGGACTATGGATTGCTAGCTACAACTATATCCCATCACACATATAACCACGAGTCAATTTCAATTTTCTCCACACAACCTAACATTTTAAAGAGCTAGTTTTCAAAGTTTAGTTTAGATATTACCTTAGAATAACCAAATGGATGGCTTGGCAATCAATTGGAAGAGTTCCCAACACCCCACAAAAACATGAGGGTCCGACTGAAATGAGAGGGGTTTTCAATCGTGAGGGAAAAATCTCACAAATGGTAAGAACAGGCTTGAAATGGCCTAAACTCCCACTTAATATTACCTTAAGGCATCAAAGAGGTGAAGGAGGGTTAGAATCAGCTCTTCAAGCTTCAAAAGCTCCAACATCCATGGAAGTGAAGATGGAGGAATCAAGACTTTGTTGGGTGTAAATCGAAGCTCTCACCGAGAGGAGTCTAACGGTACAATTTTTGTGTGATTTGGTGGAGAAATGAACAAGATAGAGGTGAGGCAAGGTGAGGGAAGTGTGCTGTTCGGAATCGCGAGGAAGAAGAAGAAGTTTAGAGAGCTGGGCAGAATAATACGTGAAATGGAGAAAAGAGAAGGTGAGAGGGTGAGTAATTAAGTTACCTTTTTACTTTATACTATTTACTTTATGTACTTATTTGTCCTCTTATTACTTAATAGCTAGCAAGCTATTAATGGGTGTATGCTTATGATTAAAACCGGCCCACATTAATTAATAGCCCGGGTCGTTTTTTGTCTTTTCGAATTAAACGCGTTTCGTCTCCCGGTTTCGACACTATTCATTTATCGGGTCCGTTTTCCGGAATTTTCTCGTTAAATTAATTTTAATATCTCTAGACCCACACTATGGTCCAATTATAGATATTTAACTAACTATAATTATTACGAGTCAATTAAACCCGTTTAAAATCACGTTTTCCCCGGTTTCTCGAAAAACGCGTTTTAAAGCTCGTTTGCGTTTTTAACTCGTTTTACGAATCCGTTTCCTTCGGGAATCATTCCTACATAATTATATAGGAATAATTAAGCTTTTAATTATTCCATTAGCCTAATTAATCAATGTTTTTAATCCCGGGGTATTTCATCAGTCGAGACTACTCCTTGTATCTGATTTCCTTGTCTCTAAAACAGTCAAAGAGACCTGTCCCTTGGAGAGCACAAGCACAACTTGTGCCGTTCTTGATTTCAGTAAGGTAATCAAGTGACAAGCATGCACACCAGCATCTGTTCCTTTTCAAACTCCCACAAATTCCTTGTGGGAACTTCGACCCACTAGAAGATAACTAGTTCTGCAATCAGTCTCCCCTGGTCTCTGTCATTGTTTAATATTCTTGTTTCGGCATTCTCCTCCTCTACTCTGGTGTGTGGCTCATACGTGAACTGAACTCAGACTCCTTGATCTCTTCTTTTCTCTCAATCGATCTGGTGCGCAAGACCCTGCAAACCTGAAACAATTCAGTCCAGAGAACTAGCAAGGTAAAGCGGTAACAAGTTTTTTTTTCTTCTCTGTTGGTTCTGTCTGTGACTGTATGCTCAAGCTTCTCTAATTTTATTCCTTTTGCATACAAGGACTCTGCATGCCAACTACTGATAGAGTCTGAAAAAAAACATTCTATACCAAGGTCCACTCCAAGAGCTCCTAAAGGTAAGACTATGTGACCAGAAAAGCCTGGTTGTTTAAGTCCCTTTATTCCTCATGTTTTTGTGTCAGAAAGTTTGGTGAATTGGCTTTCTTCTTCTTATCAGCTCTTGTGCATGGTTTCCCTTGGTAAAACCCTTCAGGGATAGTGCCAAAACCTCCTGGAGACTAGCCAATTCCAATGAGATGTTAACCCAAGGTGAGGCCACACAACCTGTCGGTTTTAGTTCCTTTCTTTGCTGATTTTCAGTCCCCAAACGTAACTTCTGTTACTCAAGTGTTCCCTTCTTGTTTTGCATTAAAGCCCCCTCAATCCACCCATGAAGCATTCAGACATTCCTTGGGGAAAACCTGCACAAATCATCATTGGATAACCTCCAAGGTAAACTCCTAAACCTGTACATGATCAAATGGGTTCTGTCAAGTTTTGAAACTATAATGTGAGCCAGTAGCTTACACTTGATTCTGTGGGTGATGCATTGGTCATCTGAGGAGTCTAAACAGCAATCAACTAGGAGCTAAGAGTCACGGATAGGGAATTGTTAAAAGCTCAGAAGACTCAGTATAAATTAGCTAAGAAATCTGGTATTGAGTCGTTTCAGTAAAGCAACAGAAAAACAAAACTATGTAAGATCTTGTCACAGTTTTCACAGATTTGTGATCTGTGTAAAGAGTTCTCAGAGAATTTATCTAGGTGACCCTGAGTCTGATGTTGAGTTAAAGAACTTGTAAACACACCTTACTGAGTTGTATACACCCGGAGAAAAAAAGATGGAAAGGAAATGCAGCAGTTTCAGTTCTTTTCCTTTCAGTTCCTGCAATCTCGGTTTCTGCATATTAATCTCTAAGAGGGTTAAACAATGTTGTTGTGAAACTGTGATGAAGCTAAAACCCTGAGGGAACACTGCATTAGTTGGGTAAGCATTTTGGGAAAAAATTATAAGTCAACTCATGGATAAAACAAAAGAAATAGAATAGAGAGTTCAGATTTGGTGTTAGTATTTTCAGGTTTCTAGTTACTTGAGAGTTTAGTAGTCAGTTAAGTGAATTAAAACTGAAGTCCAATGAAGTGAAATGCAGAGGTTTGTTCAGTTTCTGCAATTTTCGTTTCTTTGTATATCAACTTTTCAGAAGTGGCCTAAAATTGGTATTGGATTAATCACTGATATAAAAGCTTGCTAACCCGTGAGGCTAAGAGTAAACAAACTGGGAGGCTAGAGGAAGAAACAGTTAGCAACTTAAAAAGGATAGAGGAAAGTAAAGCCATGAGTTTTATGTTTCAGTCTTCTATTTCAGTTTTCAGTTTTCTAGTTTAGTATGAGGATTCTGTAACATTAGCAATGCTGTTTTGGGTCTGTCTTAAAGCTAAACCCGGAGTAAACACTTAATTATTGGATAAGCAATTCGTGAAAAGAGTTAGAAGTCAGATTAAAGAACAAGAAGAGAAACAGAAGAGAAGATATCAGCTTTGTGTTTTCAGTTTTACAGTTTTCTTCTGAAAACTTAAGTTCTGTGTGACTCTGTAACAGAGAGTTATAAAAGGTTGTATTGTGTTGTTAATGATCCTAACACACTTCTAATGCACTTAATTAAATTTATAGACACTTTGGGAAGGGGAAAGGATCAGTGTAATACAAGAGAGGAGAAGTGCACTGAAGTTATGATTTCAGTTTCTTCCAGTTTTCAGCTTTCTGTAAAATGAACTTTCAGTGGCTTTAACAGCCCTGTTTTGAGTTGTTTTTAAGTTCAAATCCTTCCTAATACAATTATCTAGTTGGGTAAAGATTTTGGGTGACATTTGACACTGATTAATGGACTAAAAGAAAGTTGGTAAGCTGCTGTACAGAACTAGTGGTTACAGTTTTTCAACAGTTTTTGTTTCTGTATAATGGCATTCCAGAAGTGTTATCAGTGCTGTTTTGGATTATTTTTGAGTTTAAAGCGTTGCTAAGACACTTAGCTAGTGGGTAAACACTTTGGGGGAAATTAGAAGTCAATTTAACTAACTAAAGGAAAGAATGAAGAAGAAACACACAGATTGTGTTTCCAGATTTTCTGTAATTAGTTGTCTCTGTATAATGGTAATACATATGGTATAATAGTGTTTTTTGGTCTTGAAATGAACTTAGAACCTTTATAATACACATAAATTTGAGTGTAAACACTTTGGGAAGATTTGGAAAATGATTATTGGACTAAAAGAATGTTTGGAGAGGAGCTGTACAGAATTAATGTTTGCACTTTTCTGCAGTTCCTTGTTTCTGTATAATGAGCTTTCAAAGGGGTTAACAGTGCTGTTTTAAGTTGGTTTTCAGTTTAAAACTTTCCTAATACATTTATCTAGTTGGGTAAAAGTTTTGGGTGGAATTAGAAACAGATTAAGGAACTAAAAGAAAACTTGAAGTAGAGACATACAAACTGTGTCTCAGTTTCTTTTCTGTAAATTGTGTTTCTGTATGGGGAGTTTCCAGAGGTGTTAAAAGTCTTGTGTTGATTTAAAAATGAACCCAAAATATTGTTAATACAGTTAGCTAAGCTGGTGAAACATTTTGAGAGGGTTAAACCGCAGTGGATACCTTAAATGTGGAGTTGGGTAAGGTTAAACACCGAAACTATGTTTTAGTTTTCTAAACTTCGGGGCTTCCGTATATACGGGCTTTAGGAGTATTTTAAAGACTTTATTGCTGTGACAATGGGTTAAAAACATTACTAACCTATTTAGCTAAGGAAGGAATACATCTTAGGGGAATTAAAACCCATCTTAGTTAAACTTGTTACAAGTTGGTGCTTAGAAATACTTCAAAACATTAACTAGAGGAAGGACGTAGTTAACGTATAAAACGGTGATGTAAACGTCCTAGGAGTTGGATAAAGTCTAAGTTAATACTTGGGAAGTTCCTAAAGGCTAATATAAGTCGAACATTCAAAAACACGCCTAGGGAACAATACCCGATAAGATGAGATAAACTAGGATAATGTCATAACGGTCGTTGCATGAAATCATAAACTGACAAGCTGTTTTAATCAATGTTAGGGCCGTATCGAACGTCAACCGAGACCCCATGTGTGAGACAACACTTGCTTTGAATAAGGTTTGGATATGTGTGGCCCGTATGTTGTCGTGTTACACGGCTTGTTTGTTGTGTGCCTTGTGTGACAATGACCATAAGACTAAAGCATGAAATTGGATTGCTTGTTGTGACTTGCTTATATGCTTGTTATATATTCTTGTTACATATTACTTGCGCGCACACAGTAATTTAGTCCCTTTCTCGTTTATGGAACTTTGAGATGGAACATGACAAACTACGTAAACAAAACAAAAGAACTATACAAAGAGAAAACTCCTCTCTAACTATAGAGGACTTCTAACGACACTCACTATGGTGTCAAGCTATTAATGATAATGATAAGTAAATATCAGCTGGTGGAACATAATGATAATCCGGGAAGATGACTTCTCAGGCCGCGCGGTAGGGATGCTCGGGAGTTGGTATCTGCATCAGATCCTTCGATCGACTATTGGTGGAGCACATCTTAGGGTCTAGAGGTGACCCCTCTTTCTCGATACATGACACCGGGAATGAAGGATTAGCTATGGAGAAGACATTCTCCATCTTGTGGTGATAAGAGAATTCACACACAGCCTTAAAGAGATAAGGAACAATTGGCACCTACATGATAAGGTCACGGGATCTAAACTATATCCCCAGACCTGGTGCAAGGAAAGAGAAAGAAAATACACACCATGGGAATAAAGGAAAACATATGTAATGAGACCAAGCAAATAAGAAAATTCACAAATGTGATTCTATAAGAAACAAGAGCTGAATAGCACCTACATAATAAAGTCTCGGGATCTAACCTATATCCCCTGATTCGGTGCAAGAGAAGGAAGGTAAACTTGTGTAATGAGAACAAGAAAAACAATATGTAATCCCTTGAATGATCCCATAGTGAGGGTCATCGGTATAATATACCTACGCACACGTCCTATTAATTACTTGATTGTTGCCGCTACATTAGCAGCTTATTGTGTTGGGTTGCGTGTTTGACATTGCTATGCCACCTACAAGTTGTGCTTGGTTGTTTTTTGATAGTGCTATGCTCCCTTTAAGTGTGTATGTTATTATGATGTGATGTGGTGTGCTTTACTGCTTTATTATAGCATGTAAATTGGACTTAATAATATTTGACCAAGTAGTCGTGTAGCCCGGCAACATACGGGCTACACACATTCATACTCAGTGTAGTTTGCTGAGTCCTTTACAACCCAATTTTTACAGGTATTGAGCTGGACGATAACGGAGCGTAGGCGGAATGGCTACCATGGGGGTAGTCCATCAGGGCATGATTTTTGAGTTTGTAGTAGTATGTTTAATGTATGGGTTGTTACTAAACCCGAGATGTAATTTTCAGTTTATGACTTTGTAATTTTGTTGTAGACACTCGGTATTTGGGAATTGTATTTTATGTTGTATATGAGTTTTGGTAGAGGGCTGTTTCCAGTCATGCAGACCGTAACTTGGTGTTGGTAATGTGGTCTGTCAACCACGTGGGTGGTTGGCATCTGTAGCACCCGGATGAAGTTGAGAATCCGCTACATAGTTATCTTGTAAGTGGCTAGGAGCTTTGTTCGTACTGTTGGATGTTTATTCGGGGGTGTTACAATGTTATAAATGTTATAACAATTATATGGTATTAATGTGGTTTAAATGGAATTAATATAAACAAGGGTATTCACATTAAATAATGTGACAAACTATAAATAGATGGGTTTTATAAGCTAAGGTAAATATGGAATAAACCTTAGGAGTTGAAAGTATACAACATAAAATGTTACATAATATTAAGATAATGATCTTAATGTAGGTTGTGACAACATAACACAACTAATGGGAATAATCATCTCACATAAGATGATAAAGTGGGACATAAGATATAAGAGTTTTATAACTCATGAAATTTACCTATATTGGTAAATATATACATATGCGAGAATTATGTATATAAGGATGGATATATATTATGGTTGGAAACCATATAATAGAATTGAATTCAAAAACTTATAACTTATAGTTTACAAATTATTTTCATATAATGGATTACATAATACAATGTATTACAATGGATGTAGGGATAGTAATACTATACGGTAAGTAATGCATTATACATGCAACCATAGGTTATAAAAATATATTATGCATGTAGCTGTAGGTTACAATACGTGCCTATACATGCGATGAAAGAGTTGAATTAAACGTACGAGAATGAATGAACTTATGCAAAAGTGTAACGCTTATAAACTACCACGAGTTGGAAAAAAAATATAAACTCTTACGTTCTTATGAAACCGACTCCATTGTTAAACCGAGTATTAATACGTACTATGAGTGAGGAGTTTAAAGGATAACGGTACCTTAACTAATAACAGTTGAAATCCGGGGATGTAATACTGGGTTACTGACATTATTCGGAAATACCGAGTCAATTTGTCATGTTGATTGACATCTAGCGTTCCCCGTAGTTTTAGATCACATTTCAGACGTGCGCGTTCGACGAGCTTAGTGGACTACACTGCACATCCTTGGTCTAAGGTATACGGTATGTGAAGAAGGGTTTGATCCGGGTTGACCTAAGGAAGGGCTCGGAATTGTTTGATAACTTGTATGTTATGTGTGTGGTTATGTGTATGTGATGATGTGTGTTATTGCGTTATTTAATTATGCACGAGCATCCTACGGGACTAACACTACGTTGACTATAGATCGACTTATATAAACATACATATGTGTTTGATGTGACGACACGATGGTTACTTAATATAATACCCCAGTATTAATATTAAGTATATGATAACCTAAGTAAAACACTTAGGTACGGGATACGATAATGTCGGTCTTTAGAGCATGGATCTCGAACATGAATATAACCTAGATTACTTCTAGGTATGCGTGAGACCCATTGGGCAGCAAATTAATAAATTGTGTTTTCCATAAAACAAAGAGTTTATCTTAATCCTATGAGAGATTTGGTATGAGATGAGGGGTGGAATCCCGGTAGTTTACGAACTACCTGGTTGCACATTTGTGATCACTGAGGGGTACCCGATCGGGTTCCGCTCCAGGAAATTTCCCAACGAGCCCTAATTGGATCGTGGGTTAGATGGTACCTGCTGTTGGTACACGGCTAAGGCCTTTATATGGACGCCTTATGAGGCAAAGTGAACAATCAAGGGCCTCCGGACCTTTGGCGAAATGAGCACCTTTTGTGTGTACAGGAGGACTACTGTCCATTGGTAAGGATAACCGGGTTGTCCCAACATGACACCCAACTGGTAATTAAATTAAGCATGGTTTGGATGGATGGGGCCTTGAAGGCCAAATAATATTAAATATGGAAACCGTTCGCTAAGCGATTATATATAGTACTGTAATTGTTCGATACGTTCGTTTTTGTGACTGTCGTTTGTGAAATATAATGTATATTTGGAATGGATGGATGACTATGTGGTATGCATGATTATTACAGTATTTATTATATCTGTAAAATGGTAAAGCTTGAAATCAATCTAATATCAAGATGGTTAAAATGACAAGTGACCAATAGGGTCCAGGCCCGCATACTCAGCGTTTATCGCTGAGCCTTTATGGCATTGTTGCAGGTTGCTGATCACCATTGAAGCCGAAGTACGGGAATGGGTAGATGCTCACTTGTCGACGGTTATGGTTTTTGGACTTAGTATGATGTATAGGATTTATCTCGTTGTCACAGCGGTATGGTAGTGCTGTTTGTTTTGGTTGTTGGATTTAGTTTCTGCTTCGTTACTCGTATGGGCGAGTAATGGCAGGTCACACCCGTGTGAGAGTTAATGTTGTTTATTCTTCCGCTGTAAGACGTCTTTAATTATGCTACGTGAGGGATTATTATGTGTTTATCGAGAGGGGTGTTCACTTCGGGTTTACCTTTATGTTTTATCCTTTCTTGACTTTGCCTTAGGGGTTCTTGTGTTTCCCGGTTTTGAGTTTTGAGAGCTATTTTGATCTGAGCTCTCTGGATCCTATGTCACTTTGGGACCATTTGCGGATCGCTTCATCATGCTGATAGCGGCATCGCTTCTTTGGACTGATTAGATTGTTATCTAAGAGTCGGGCTCCTCGCTTCTTTTGGTCACCAGGTCGGTAATTCATCATTGGCTGGGTGATTTTGTGGAGTTCATAATATCGAAAAGGGATATATGAAAGGCTCAGCGGGAGTGCCTAAGGTTTAATGACAGGGTTTACAAGCTTTTGGCTATGTGGTGCTATACCTAGGTGCTTCGTCATTCCTAATAGTTGTGTATCCGTTCTTTGTTACTTTTTGCAGTTCTAAGAGTAAGTCTACAAATTATCTCTTTCGGTCGAAGTTATGCTATTTACCTTACCTTTGAATGTGGTAACACCGGAGTCGTGTAAAAATGACACGCTCGTTCACTCATGGTTTTTCTGCTCAAGTCACTCTCGTGAATTCTCACTCTGAGACTTGTTCACACACTTAAACGAAAGGTGAAAGATGATGAACTTAAACTCAAATTGCCTTCAGTATTAATCCAGGGTTTATAACAACAATTTGACAATTGTAGACTTTGAACCATTATGTGGTTTGTTTGGATGCTTAGGGGTGAGCTGTGGTATTCGGTTGAACATGTTCATCCTTTTAGAAACAAAAAGACAAGTCATTTTATTCAATTGCCAGAAAATGACCGTTTCATGAACATTAGTTTTGAAAGATGATTTGGTTGAAGGTGCAAAATGAACAACCATTTGTTATTTTCTTGAGATTGCAAATCGAAAAGACAAGAGACTGAAATTCAAACATCTAAACCTCATTAAAATGGAAATACCATAAACTCCTTACAAAATTTAAAAGAAAACTAAGAAAGCAACATCCAACTAGACTCTAGCCTACTAGACAAACTGAAGCCCTTGTTCGATGAGATCTTCAATCTTATGCTTCAGCGTCCTACGATCGTCGGTACTGTGCCCTGGTAGTTGATGGAACTGGAAAAACTGATTGACGTACTCCCCGGACTGGGTAACCCAGGGACAAGGCGTGAGAGGCTGTAGTAGGTCCAACTCCTGTAGCTTCACGAGTCCTTAACTAAGGGGCCGGCCGATGTCGGTAAACTATCTCAGTGCGGGGAACCGCCTAGGTCGAGATGTGGCCTTGGTGCTCTGCTTTGAAATACTGAGCTGGCACACATTGTTCATCCTCTGAGTCAAGTACCAACGTTGAGGTATTTCATCGAGATAACGGGCGAAAACCTTGGCCTTCTGCATGTTATTCAACCTGAGGATGGACAATTCCCTATCGAACATCGCTAGATGGACCTGTGGGTCTGAGGAACCCTTGTATAGAGCAAGTGTGGGTAACTTCAACTTTGAAGGGAGATTAACCTCGGGGTATGACGCCATAGAAGAGTAATCGACACCAGCCGGCTTGCTAGCCTTTTCCATGCACTCGATCCTTTTTAGAGCCTTCTTGAGTTATGTAGTTAGTTGATGGTCTGGGGCGGCTTCCCCTATAAATCTTTGCGCATCCTGGGCCCCAACGGAGTTAGTTTTGATGTAGTCGTGCTCGTTCCCGGAGTCGGCAATCTTTACCGGAATGTTTTCCTAATGACTAACCTCAAGGGAATTGATTTTGCTTTTCAGTTCTTCGATGATGGTGAAATACTTAGCCTCCATGTCATTAGGGGCGGACCTATGTTTTTGTCCCATGGCATCAAAGGCGGCCATGTACTTTTGCTCTAAGGCTGCAAACTGGGCGTCCATGCTGATTGGGTTTCCTCCCTCTGCCATACTTAGGATTTGGGTCTACTTGCTTCCAAGGTGTCCATCATTAGCTAATCAAAGGGTTACCAATCGACTAAATGGGGCCAAGGAAGAATGCCTAAGCTCACGTAGGAAATAAGGATAGGAATGAAAGGAATCTCATTTGACACAATAATGTCAAATTTGTCTAACTTTTCTTTATTTATTAATTTGACCCATGGCTCCATAAATTGTCCATATTATTGGCTAGCATTCGGCTGGATTGACAAGGAGGAAGAAGACTTTGATTGTTAATTTGAGCAAGAGGACAAGGGCTATGGTAGGTAGTTGTTTTTGTAACACCCCTAATCTTAAACCTGTAATTACGTCATAACTCGTAGCATAATAAATAGCAAGTCACAGCGGGAAATAAAACTATCTAACCTTGGTGTTACACGCCGTCACTCACCCTTGTGAGTATCAAGGCATCCTTACTCTTTCCAACATTACAACTCCTCACGCTGTGATGAACAGATACTGAGAACTTCTAGTTATTACAAACCAAAACCAACTAAATGAGCAACTAACTGAATACAACATCCTCCTGAATTCATTACAAAGTAAAACTGACGATGTTTGTTGAAAACACTTCAGCTACCCCCGTGTCCATGCTTCGGCTTAAGTCTTCTTCAATAACTTGGAATTTTTGGCCCACTGAAGGGCTCAGCAATCGAAATGCTGGTATGCTAAATGTAGTCTTAAATCATTTGGATTCCTTAAGTCGTCTTAGCCATCTTGACATTAGATTCTTTTCATGAAATACCGGTTTACAATAATAACAGTAAACACTTAACAACCACATAACAATCCACCTGTAAACACCAGTGTACAATAGTACACAACACCAATAACCACACATCAATAACCCATAGCAATAACCAATAAACACACATTAATAAACCGTAACAATAAACAAACAAGACACGCGTATTAAACTGTACTTGTTAGTTAGTCACTTGGCTCTTATCCTTTAAACCAATCATTTAACCTTTTTCCAAATAATTTTACCTCAGACGTCTTGTCAAGACAACCCTTAATAACTGAAATACCCCGAACTTAAATATAGGATTTAAAAGTAATCTAATACGTATTTAACGGCCTAATGACGCCTAAGTAATATTGGTAAGGATAAATAAATCCAAAAGAAATAAAGAAACGCATAAAAAGCGAAAAACGCTAAATAAGCGTTAAATAACCATAGGAGGTATGAGACCTCGGTTGGTGTATTATATGGATTCTTAAGGTTTAATAAGACCAAAATAATATATGGGAACAACTCCCGAAGAAAATGGAACCAAATAATGTATTAAAATGCTATTAGAGCTTTAGCGCACATTTTTCGAGAAAACTCAAAAAAGTGATTTTAAGTGGTCAAACGAAACCATAAAAACTATAAATCATTAAATAATAATTAATAAGCATTAACAGAAGCTTAATAATTAATAAAAGTAAAGAAATGAGAAAATTCCGGAAAACGGGTCCCGGTTAGTAAAAACCGTAACAACCGGGAAGTAGTGGGGCGAGTGAAATTAAATAAAACTAGTGTGTCCACTTTTGTAAATAAAAAGCAAAAAAAAATGAGTGTGTGTGTGTGTTGGTCGACAGCCCCCCTCTCTTACACACCCTCTTCATTTTCTAATAAGTTAAAAGACAAATAAGAAAAATAAAAAGTAACCCTCACACTCTCTCTCACCTCACTCTCTCTTTTATCTTTCTCCTTTCTTCCTCACCCAGCGATTTCTCCCTCCTCTCTCTGCTGGTGGGCGATTTCTTGAGCTTCTCCAACAACAACAATGGCTTCCCTTCTTCATCCTCATGCTCCATCCTCATGTAAGCTCCAAATCAAAAACAAATTACATATTTGTAATCCCCTCATCATCCTCTACACTTCTCTCTTTTCAAAATCCAAAAATGAGGAATTTTATTTTTATGGGTATACCCCATTCAAAGAGAAAATAGCACCAATGGGTAGCTTGGAGTCTTCTCTCTCCATTAAGGTAAAAATCTACATGAAAAACTCATGTTTTCTTCATCTTATCTTGTAGCCGATTTTTGCCCATTATAATGCTCTATTTTTCTCTCTTCTGAGCATCAATTCAACCTTGCAATGGTGGTGGAATCACCTTCTTGAACCAAGGGCTAAAACCCCTGTTAAAAGCTTTAAAAGGTAAACCCTTGAAATTTTGTTTTAAGCATTTCAATGAAATAACATTAGTCTAAGGGTTAGTATGTTAATTGCAATTGTTTTTGTGTTCATTGGGTGATGGGAATGGAGTTTGGCAACTCCATTCCCCACATAACCGATTTTGGGCAAGAAAGAGGGAAGAAGAGAATGGGAAAAGAAATGAAGGAAAAATAAGCTCAAGGTAAGAGCTCATTCCTAATGTTTAATTCTATTGCATTAGAGTAATGGGAATGGGTAAACATATAAAAGAACCTAAACTATTGTATTAGTATTGAAGTTTATGAAGTTTTGAGTATTTGGGAACTAGTAAGTAAATTGTGGGCCTTAGAGCCAAGTATATTGTATATGCGTAACACCCCTCTCCATAATCACGATATAATCCCTCACGTAGCAATAAATAAAACGTCTCGCAGCGGTAAATAAATAACTATTACAAACTCACTCGGGTGTCACTGGCCATTACTCGCCCATGCGAGCAACGTAGCCAAACCACATCCAACTTCCAAAATAAATAAACTGCTAACCGCAGTGATAACGAGAAATTCCTATACATCACACTAAATCCATAAATCACAAACATCGACAAGTGAGCATCTACCCAATCCTAAAAATACACAACCTTACCATAAGACCATACACCATCTTCATTTCTATACAACGTCTCCAATTATCCTGTTCCTGCTCTTCAGCTCCGACAATGATCAACAACCTGAAATGGTGTAGTATCAGCGATAGACGCTGAGTATGCCGGGCCTGGACCCTAATGGTCACTTGTCATTTTACCATCTTGTTATAAGATCGGTTTCATGCTTTACCATTTTACAGTTATATTCAAATTGTAGTAAACATGCGTAATAAATTTAACCATCCATCCAAATATCCATAAACATTCAACCATCCATCCAAATATCCAAACATTCATTCAATATTCCATACAACATTTATATATCGAATGTATCGAGTAATAACAATATAATGTACAATGTACATTCGCCGTAGCGTACAGTTTTCATATTTGATTTACCTTAGCCTTGTAGGCTCCATCCAACCATCAACACACAACAAAATAACCACAAGTATAACCAATGAACAACAAAGCGAATCAACGAGAATAATAATCAAGTATTAAGTCTCGTCCATGGTATTGTTCGCCACTGTATAAGTCTCAAATGTTTTAGTTGTTCAGTTATACCTAGTGACAATGTCTCGTTAAAACGACACGTCTCTAGTTACCCATATATTATGGCGGGTCACCCACGGCAGTAGCCACTCCAACGGTAGAGTCTCCGACCAACGAGCCATTCTAGCTCACGGGAAATTTTCTTGATACTTACGGACCCGTACGCGGACATCCTGGTATCGTTTTTGTGATCACAGCGCGCACCAAGAGCCACATCCTCTTGGCTTTACTTCCATTCCATTAATTAATTAATTATACCATCGCATCGCATTACCAAATCTTCTAACACAGCAGACTAAGGTCATTAGTCCAATCCGGAGTCTGTAAACTCGGGATTCAGTGTTAGATACAAGAGCGGCGTATAGAAAGGCCAATGCTCCGTATAAAAGTCTCAGATAATATGTATGTTATTATCATAGTGCTACAACGTTTTACTTACGTTCCTTATATTTCAAATAAGATAGCACCATAGCCGCTAGTTCGTTTATATATATAGGTTCATATAACGAACCAATACTGTTAACTCAACAACAGTAAATGATAAGCAGCTATAAATATACAGTTCATGCATATTAATTATCACATTCAGACAAACAATCTTATCAAGATCACACAGAAGTCTGAACTGAGGAAACCCTCAGAGACAATCAGGGACACATAACAACATACAAGTTATATCAACCAAATCCGAGCCCAAGGAGCAACCTTAGGACAACTCGGCAAACCCCTTTACATACCGTTCACCCTGACTGTATTACGGTGGAGTATGAATCAGCAAGATCCTACGCTCCGTGTAGTCCGCTAGCTCATCAAGCGTCCTTGCCAGAAGTATACTCTAAACGGTAATAAAACTATAAGTCAGTCTCCATGACTAACTACATCCGGTATTTCCGAACAATAAGTAACCCCGACAGTTCACCCCTGTTTTCTACAGTTTGGTTACGGTTTCTCTAAAACAGTCGGCTTTGTTACTTAAAACGCGTACGTCAAAACTATTTCAACTGTTAAGTTTAATTCCTTATATCTCTTTTAATCTTATCCACATCTAGTTTAGGTACGTAACCCATAGTTGCATGTATGCATGCATTCTTATATTATATTGCATTCTAAAATTCATAACTTATAGATCATAACTATTTTTTTTTAAATAACCACTACCTTTAAATCATATGGTTTTCAACCAAAATATATTTATCCACCTTATATACATTATTCTTGTGTATGTATATATTTTACCACGTAGGTAATTCTCATGAGTTTAATAAACTCTTATATTTCATGTTACTTTTTATCATCTTTTATTAGATGATCATTCCCATTAGTTGTATCATATTGCACAACTTATATTAAGATTATTATCCTAACATGAGTAATATCTTATGTTGTATAATTACAACTTCTAAGGTTTATTCAATAAATACCTTAGTTTATAAATCCCATTTATTTATAGTTTGTCACATTATTTTATGTGAGTACCCTTCCTTATTTTAATTCCATCTAAACCATATCATTGTCATAACATTTATAACATTATAGACCTTAGTCTAACATTCATTTTCCAACTCTTATTAACTCGGTATAGCCCTTAACTTCATTTAAATCCCTTTTGACCACATAACATTATTTAATGTTATACCATACTAATATCATACTATGTGATATTTTTTAATTCCCTTTAACTTATAACCCATAGTTTTTATACAAAGCTATTTTATATTGCCTCTTAGGCACCATAAGAAAATCTTATTCTTTTCCATAAACCATAGTTTCCTTAATTTACAAAATCACCCCTTAAATCATACCATGTTATATATTCCATTTAATATAACATTTCTAACTTATAAAAGAGTATAACCTATGGTTATTTTTTGTAAATTCTGAACAGCCCTTGTGCTATTCTATAATTGCCATTTGGCCTTATTTATAACATATAGTTTTACCATATCGTTAAAATCATATCTTATACACATATCTCATTAGATACTCTTATATAATTCTAAAAATCTCCAAATTCCACCAAAGGGTTATAAATATCCTTGTTAACCCATATACTTTCAATATTTACCATTCCACCATCTATTTTTCTCCAAAGTGTCATAATGACATAATAACTATATTATACATATATAGTTTATTTTAATTCCAAAAACATTCCAATAAATTCCTAAAAATTCCTAATAGCCCATGGGTGTTTAAAATACCATTGTACACCCTTTATTTTTGGTAATAACATATTTACCACATATGTCATAAAAATATTACCATTAAATACTTATCTTGTTATAATACCTTAAATAAGTTATCTAACTTATTTATTTTGGTCAAAACCTAGCATATGGTCAAGGTTGACCACCTTAATATTTCCTTGACCACCAATTCCTTATAATTACGGTTTTCACCCAAACTTTCTAGAAATCACCATTTAACCCCAAAACTTTATAAAATCTTATAAACTTTATTTTAACTCCTTTTTAACTCTAATTTTCGGCCTTATTATTCTAAAGCCCCCAAATTTAATTTAATTACACCTAATACCCCATTTATTTTCGGTAATGCATTTGTACTACTTAAACTTAATTAAAAGCTTGTAAATGCATAAATAAAATGCCTAACATTACAGGTTCACCTTATTACAACATTGGCTTGCAAAATAAATTACCTAAATGTCCAAAATACATATAAATTTCGGCCTCACCATAGATTCTTTGTTTAATTACCAACTTCCACATAATGTCTTAAATTTGACACTTATGCTTGTTTAATTAGTTATAAAATTTATTAAACCATTCTTAAACATTTTAAGGTCAAACAAGACCTTGTTTTTCTCCTTCACTCACGCAATTAATATACACCACTTAAACTTGTGTTAATGTATCAAGTTAAGGTTTTAAGTGATTTATACCTTGATTTAGCTTAGGTAAAGCCTTGTTTGAGTTCGCCACCTTAAGGAGAAATTCTCAACAGCTTTTTTTACACGTTTTCAACAGAAACCAAGGCCTAGTTAGTCTCCAAGAAAGATCTAACCATAAGAAGTAATTTAATGTAGATTTAAGGCAAAAATCACCTTAAGAATGCAAGGAGAGTTCAAGATGGTTTCAGCCTGAATCAAACACACCACAAGGTGTTAGATCTACTATATTGACATAGGAATAGGTAGATCTCAACAAGCTATCTTGTTATTAGGTTTACCTTGGAAAAATGCCTTAAAAGAGGGTATTTCCTTTGGATCTCGGCCACCCTTGCTCCAAATGGCTCACCAACAGATTCCACATGAAAAGGAGAAGAAGATGAGGCTATGAGAAAAGTTTCACAGCCGAACTTGAAGGGAATCAAAAGTTATGAGCTTAAAGCACATTTTTACCTTAAATGGTCAAGACTTGAACTTTCCTCCTTAGATCTGGTTATGTACGAAACCAACACTTCCTCTAACCTCCAAATCACTCTACATAGATGTATAGAAAAGGTTGGAGTGTAGATCAATCGAAAAAGGAAAGAAAGATGAAGAAAATGGGCATTTTTATGCCTTAAGAGCTTACCTAGAGCTTGAAACCTCATCAATGGTGCTTGGGAACTTACCCACGGTTGGAGGGGAGCCAGAGAGAGCTCATGGACAGAGAAAACTCGGCTCAAGAGGAGAAATGAGAGGAAATGACCTATTATTAAGCTTAAAGCACTTTTTTGAATATTTTAGGTCATTATTGGTTTGATGACTCATCAATGACTTATTGTTGTTGAATAATTGAAGCTAATCAGAGGGGACAACAGCATGGGGCAGCCGGCCATGGTGGAGAGAGTGGGTGAATCATTTTATTCAAATTTGAATAGAAAATGAGGTAATATATTACTTTAGTCATTAAATGAACATGTGACTCATCTTGTTTTGTCTTGTACCAGCTTCGAGCCACGAAATACAAGGAGGGAGAGGAGCAAATGGAGGCTCCATTTCGGTTGGCTCACATGGGTATGGTAAGTGGAGCCCACTTGTTTTGTTTTATAAGGTAAAGTTTGTCCTTTTTTGTTAATTTATGTAAAAGTAAGAGCATATATTTAATTGTCACATGTCTCTTGTCTCTTGGTCTGTTAAGAGACTTAATTATCTGATTTTATGTAGTCCATTTCGTGGTCAATGGTCAACATTGACCAACTTAGTCAATGTTGACCCAAACGGGCCCCACATTAGGGTTTTATTAATATTTTAATATTAAATTTGTAAAAATTCGAAACTTTCTGGAATTAAATTCCTAATATCATATAATATGATATTTTATCATATTTAAAGGTATTTATAACCTTTTAGCTCATTCAAAACCAATTTAAAAGACAATTTCACAAAAACGTGCTTTAAGGAGTTTTAGCGCACATTTTGTGTTGCCTGGTGTTTCTGAGCTCTGTTTTCTTTGACGACGGTCTTATTGTGTTCCTTACATGATATTTGATCATGCAATTCAATTTTATATCATTTAGAGGTCATTTGATTTTTAAGGTTTTCCTAGAGCACCTTTTTGCCCTTTTTGACCTTGAAGCATGAAAATGCTTTTTCTTTGTGTTGGAGTGTTGTCCAACGGTTATAATATGTTTAATATTATGTTAATATACTTAGGACAAATTTTTAGGTCCTAAGAAGTTTATTTGGGTATTTATTTACCCTTAACAGTCAAAGGGTGCAACATCTTGTTTTATGTTGACCACTATTGTTCTCAGTTGACTTTTAAGGCATGTTTAGGCCTTAATTAATATGATTAAATATTTAATCCATGTTTTATAAGTTTGGGGTATTTCAATATGTGTATTAGTATTGTGGATTGAGGAAGTATTGTTGAGTTGGTATTGTATTGGTTGCTGGTAGGACCCTTGTATGGGTGTGGCTAGAAAAGGAATGAACTTGGTGAAGAAAGTATGCGTATGGCTAAGTAAGAAAAGTAGGTGAACTATGGCAAAATTTTGGTAGGAATTATGTATTTAAGAATGACTTGGTGAATGGGAGAACCAAGGTGTATATTGGATTGAGTAGGTATGTTTAGTAGTGATGAAGTGGTAGTAGTAGTATGAGAGACAAGAAGTGTAAAATCTGTAGCAAAGTGTATAAGAATGCATTGGAGAAGTTAGGAAGAATTAGTGTGTAAGGATTGGTGAAAAGAGTGTTGGACTTGGGTATAGGTATTGTAGTTGCGAGGAAATGGATTGGGATGGTAAATTGGCATTAGGAGGGGAACTAGGTATGGAGGAAATAAGCCAAAATCTGTAGCACACCATTTGGAGAATAGTGTAAGGCTGGAATGAAAATGTGGGAGATAGTGTGTGAATTGGTATGAAAGGAGTAATGAATTAGTAATGGATTTGAGCATGTTTAGAAGCTTGATTAGGTGCTTAAACATGTAAGATTAGGTGTAGGAACATTTGGGAATTAATTAGGCAAAGTATGGAATGTAACAGACTTTGAAAATGTCAAAACTCTCAAAATGGTAGCAGGTCCGGGACTTAAGTCCAGGACTAAGTCCCGGACCAGTACACAGGAACAGGCCGAGAGTTGATAACAGAGGGTGGTCCGGGACTTAAGTTCCATACAAGGACCCGGACCACCCCATCAAAATAGGCCGAGAGTTTCAATAAGTATGGGTCCGGGACATGACTTATGTGCAAGGACCCGGACCAAATTAAAATTCCGTTCGAGAGATTTCAAAGCCTTGGGTCCGGGACTTACCTTATGTATAAGGTCCCGGACCATAATTGAAAACAGGCCGAGGAGTATGACCACATGTTGGTCCGGGACTTAAGACCCGGACGAGGTCCCGGACCAACCAAAAATTGTAAAATTAAGCTCATTAAATGGGTTTTAAGATGAGGTAATGAATGGTAATGATAGTATAAGATAATTAGTATTTAATTAATGATGTTTAAAGGTCATTGAAAGTATAAACAAGTTGGAAAAGTAAGTAAGGAAGTTGTAAGTATATGAACATTAAGTTAACCCGAAACAATGGGACAACGGGTAAGTACGGGAGTAGTAACTAAGTATGTATTGTAATGCTTAGTATTAATTGAACCATTTGACATGTAGTCATTGGTTCATGGATAAGAATCAAGGAACGAGAGGAAACCAAAGGAACAAGGGAGCACCCGGTAAAGTAAATTCCGGTAAAAAGGTATGATTTCTTCATGCCCTGTATCCTAATCTGGTTACCCCGATTTGTGTGCTTATTTGATCACCTAATAAGATAAATGCATGAATCGGACTATATTGCACTACTCTGTGTGTTTACATTGTTCTTGATATTTGTCTTGAACAATAGTTTGTATAATTCATGAAATATATGAATGATGATGTGTATTTGTATCTCGTAGTGTACTTGAATATTGTATTGTTGCGTATGGATGTGTATATGAACAATGTAATGTGTATGTGGCTTGGATGTGTGACTTCTACTAATTCCTAACTACCTAACTTCTAACATAAGTAAGGAATAAATTGGAATGAGTAGAAGTCCGATATAGCTTCGGCCACACGTGAGGATGAGGAGACACAAGAGGTTGGATCCGATTCCTGGTTCTTAAACTGGTCCACGGCCCAAATCCCTTAAATGGGTAGCATCCTGGATTGGTGAACCAAGTAAAGCCTGGCGGTGGGACGGTGTAGTCCCTGCCCAGAGGTCAGACCGACTTAACATGAGTAAGAGTAAGTAAGTAAGTATGGATCAATAAGTATGTATGAGTATAAGTATGTATGCGTAAGTACTGTGGAACGAGTAAAAGATTAATCTCCACCCGATTAACCCGGGTGGACCAACATGAGCTGACAAGTATGGTGGATTGTGTATGTATTGCGGATGTATGGTATATGTATGTGTATTGTGTACTTCGGGAAAGGTAAGTAAGTATCGGTTGACTTGTATGGTTTACCTTGTATGTATTGAAATGTATGTATGCATTCCTTGTGTAAAGTATTGTAGTATTCTGTATGATAGCATGTATGCATGTATGTATTGTAAAATGAATTGCATGTATTCGACCAAGTGATCGGCGTACCCTCACTACACTCGGATAGTAGAAGTAGAATATAGAGGCGTGCTAAGTGGTGCACCCTCGTACTTCGAATGTAAGTAGTTTGTGAGGAATGAGTAGTGGATGGACTCGTGATGAGTATGTATGAAATTGAAAGAGGTGTTGTAATTGTATAAGGATCTTAGTAAACTCGGTGTATTATATTGTATTGAACTTACGGAGTATTGTAATGAATGGGAAGTTCTAGTATTTGATTTGGTAATTGGAGTATGTATTGTAAGTGTGTAGTACTCGGATATTCCGGTCCATCAGACCGATGCTGTATGTAGTAGTAGTAGTAGCCTAGCTTGCCGTATGGGCGGTTAGCGGCGTTGTATCACCCTACCGTTGAGTATGTAAGTATCCGCTGCGTGAATCTGGATTGTATGAGGAGATTGGACTTTAATGACGGTATAAGCGGTAGGGGTGTTACAACAAGTGGTATCAGAGTGAAGTATCGCTCTGATGACTGGAAATAGCGAGTCTAGGAAATACCGAGTTAGGAATTAGAAGCTTAGGGCTAAGGGCTGAGTGATAGCATTAGAGAGATGCTAGTTAGGAACTCCCGGTGAGTACCGGATACCTACAATACCAGTCCCGCCCACCGCATCCTCATTGTATAACTTGGGAAAGGACGCTAGAGAGAGGAAAAGCCCTCTTATACTCGGGAAAACCCGAGCTGGTAGTAATGAGATATTCTTATAAGAGGAAAGAACCTGACATATAGTAGATTCCAAGAAATGGAAGACCCGGAGATGGATCCCGGTTGAACAACAATATCCGCACTTAATAGCGGTGGAATAAGCACTCCAACCACAAGGAGGCTACAACTTACAACAACATGGGGCGACATGCTTAGCAGTCGCAGAACCTAGCTAAACAACCAGCAGCAGGAAAAGAAGCACTAACCGTGCAATGAAATGGAAAAGGAGCAGTAATGGAACCCGAGACACGAGTCTGCGGGACAACAGCAATAGCCAAGTAACACCACCAACGGTATGCTAGTTGGCTAGGGACTTAGTCGGGTGTGATTGACTCCAAAACTACAACGCCAAAAAGGTTACAAACCTAACCAACATAGCTCAGACAGCTACAAGAACATTCACATGGTATAATCTGATGCAACTACAACCGTAGTGCCTAAACCATCTCAGGCTCAGTAACCACAATGTTGTGGGAACAAGCAACAAGGAATGACACAACCAAATCAAAAAGGGGAACCTCCAAGGATTGGAGAGGTACCCTGATCAACGACAGCCATGTCAAATTTACTGAGAAGTCACTCAGGAGACTAATTAACCTAAGTAAATGATCGATAAGATCAAAGGAAGAGTTAACAAGACTATCAAGTACCAGTGAAAACCATACCGTGACCGATATCGGTTTACCCAAAAACCACCAGTACCACGCACTTGCCGGCAAGTGCAGTAATAACGGGAGCATTCACGAGGACTTTTAACATACCACAGGTACATAGTAATGTACCGTGACAGCGATGAAGCGACTACAGGAATAAACATCCTAAAACTGGAGGAATGAAGAACTTCTTTTAACACCGTACCATGATTTTAAAACCAAATTTTCTTTTGAAACCACAAACCTTTCTTTTAAAACCTTGGATTTTAAAACCAAACCAACAGAATAACGATGAGTATCATGCCATGATACAAGAGCAGTCGACAATAGAATACTTCACCTAGGCGCATGATGAACACTACGAGTGTACCCAATTACGAGATGTGGGACGACCGCACTCCGAAGGAGCTTGCGGGCCTGACATACAGTCGGGTAAGTGGTAACGTATCAACAAGGTACCCCACGTATGTATACATGTAGTGCACGAAACACGGGAGGTAGTTAACTCCGTTCTACGGACCATCAGTGAGTTCAAACCAGAACAGCTATACACTTCAGACGATCAAGTATAAAGGAACTCAGAGAATCCATCTGAAGATAAGGAGTAAGAACCAGAAGGTGCAAAGAGCGTAGCCTAGCAAGTATAGACATTGGATATGTCTTAAAGACTTCAAGCAAAGTGGTAACTGGAACAATTATCCATCCCAGCACAGTAAGGCAAATGCCTAACGTGAACTTAACAATGCTCGACGAACGGGGCGAAGTTCCCAAGAGCGATCATAAGATTACCACAAAGTATAATCCATCATTGAAGAGGATATTAAACCCAGTCTTAAGCATTAGGAACAAGTATAAACAGTCTACCAAGAACGGGAGACGTTATAACCTTAAAAGGATAGCCTAAACACAGTACCGCAAGACGGTATAGTGGACACAACGTATCGGGAACATTTGTCGGATGTAACGGCGTAACCAACAACACCCAGGAGCAATCCTTGAAGGATGTCTGAGTTAACAACAGTTGAGCAAAGCGTCATGATAAGAGCACGGTAGCTAGAACGAACACTCGGTTAGGACACCGAAGGGATTTCACTTAACATGAAATACCCTAAACTACAAGAAGGCACTAATTAGCACCAGCTTGCCAAAAGGGCCTCCTATGAACGGAAGCATGATGTCACGACTTACCATGGAGCCCAGCAATACCTCCAACCTATGGGGTATGCAAAGAGTGGAAACATGCATGAGCAGCTTGCAAGAGCATAGCTGGCAGCAATAAGGCTTAAAAGCCAGGAACCAACTACGTTATGTAACTTGAACGGTTGCAAAACCCACACCATTAGTAACAAGACTTGCGAGAGATATTGCCTCATACGACATGAAATCAACAACTGGGCCATCAATTCAAACCCAACTTTATGAGTGGCTTGGAGTAATGGCCAACTCAGTGTCACTGTCACTAGAGCATCAGTCTAGTATACAGTTGACAAGCTTTTAATTACCTTCATGCTTTCTGTAGCAATGGTAGCACAGGGGCATAAGAATCGTAATAATGCCAACATTGGCCTAGTCCACACTTGGACACTACGAGACCCAAGTGAAGATACCCCTCGTTAACCAAAGACCACCAACGTGGTAATGGTATGAACCCTTAGGAAAGGCATCCATATACAACAACAACAATCTTGCGCATAGAGTTATTGCCAAGAGACAATCAAACAAGAAAGTGAGACTTCCGAACCACCACGCCTACAAGAGGCTATGGACCGGAGAAGCACATCGCTTAACAGCATCGAAGCTCGAAGGAGTAAGCATACTCCATGTGCACCCACATACGTGATCAACCATTGTGTAAACACCAAATTTTAAATCTTGTCATGAGACCTATGAGTGGCAACAAGCCTCTCAACCAGAACATCAATTACCAATGATAGAAAGGGACAGCAAGCCCTTGAAGTTTCTTGGGACGTCCAGGCGATGTACATACCCAAGTAATACTGCATAGCCAGAGCCTAATCAATGCTCAGCTTTGGGAGGACTGTAATTGTCAAAAACAGTCAATATGAGTGCACATTGCACACCATGAATGACCAACACTCAAGAGACCTTGTAACCCGATAAATTACTTCATCCATTATCAACCATGACACTTGGTAAATGGTATCACGAATGATGATAGAATGTGAGATAAGCTAACCAACACATAAAACCCAAGTTCCACATTGGGAAGATAATAAGATTGCGGTATGCTACGACAACCGTCATACACACAAACACAGGAAACTCCTAGTGTATTTACACCATAAGGAAATGGTGCCAACGACAATGGTAATGAGTAAAGATGAGCTACCACAGTAACAGAAACTGTAAAAACAATGTTATACAATGAGTAAGAATATGGTGCGCAACAAGCGACCGCTATGAGAAAGTAGCAGATAATGACACGGAGTATAAGTATGAGATGACAGGCAGAAATATTCTTTCCTATCACATAAGTGACTTACTGTCAAGCGTTTACACCTCTGCACTCTGTATGACTGGGATATGGAAAATGTAAGCCGTAGTAAACCCTTCTTTTCACCAACAAACATGACATAAGCCAGTTAAGCATGCTTAGCAACAAACCGTGCGGTCTAAGGCCAAAGAAGCACGAGGAGTGTACAACACATTAATAATCACAAATGTGAATTCCAATGGAATTAAGGGTGAAAAGAGACTTAAGAAAGTCAGTAGGACCAACATAGAGAATGCAAGCACAAACAAGTGAAGAACACTTGCACTGAACCAGAAGAACTGGTATAATTCAGAAGCTATTGACAACAGAGGAAGCACTACAACTGAGTAGTGACTCAACCTCACCCGACAATAAGTCGGCGGAACTTAGTGAATAATCGTGGAAGCACGAATAGCATGTGCAGCAGATTACCAGAGAGCTGGTTACAATCTAAAACTAATTAAGTTCAAACACGGTAAAAGAATACCGCAACTGTTTAGTAAACCTTATTCCCATAATAGATGGATAAAAAGGTGATGTATAGCACATTAAGGATAACACGAAGGGTAAGTAACCCGAGTTATCAGGTCGCACAGTAGAAGCTAGTGGGCCCTAGCTAGGAGACAATTACCTAGGAAGTATAGTAGAATGGCTATTAATGCCTTGAAGCCTAATAGGCTAGAACAGAATTGGCTATGAGTTAAATAAACTCATATAGGAATTCTTGGTGCAAGGACTAAACCATTAGTATGGTTAACACCCCTTTGACCAAAGTACATTATATAATAGACCGTAGTGAAGCTAGACGCTTCAGATTGCCCAATTAAGTAAACCAATGTATAATAATAACATATGGTAGGTGGGCGTAATCCCTTTTAAGGGGGTAGAACGAAAACCGCTTAATGTAAGTTTCATGAATAAAACACACAAACTATAATGTGCATAGCACAAATGAGAATTGATTGGATGATTGGTACTTTGTTAAATAAACATAAGTATCTATTCATATTAGAATTATGGTAATTAGGAACGAGAGATTCAAATACCTTAGGGCGAATATACCCATCTGGTAACCCAGTGTAAGAGTATTGGTAAAGAAGAGTAATGAGTAGTGGATGGATGAAATACCCCAAACCTAGTTATGTTATTTAAACACTAAAATAAGGTGTGGTAAGACTAAAAAGAGTCTTAGAAACATTAGTAAGCAATTTAAGCCATAGAAAACACAAAATGTGCTTTAAGGTCAATAAAAGCCAAAATGTGCTCTAAGCTTGGGATAAGCTTGGTGAAGACCTAATGAACTTACCAAGACCTTATTTATAATGAACATATTAAACCAATTAGAAAAGAAAACCAAGCTTGAAAACAAGTTAAAACATAAAATTTGCTTTAAGGAGTCTTAAAGCACAGTTTTGAAAAATTGTTTTGTAAATAAGTTTTGAATGGCTAAATGTACATCATTACTCTTTAATTAACATGTGTACTATATAGTATCACATTTTGAAGTCTATATCAATGGGAAATCAAAAATTTCACATCTATGTGCCTTGTTTTAGTGAATAGTAACTAAAATAAGCAAGTTTATAACATATGTCAATGTAAGTAATTTAATTAGTCAACAAAGACTAAAATACCCCTAAGAATATTAAGGGGGCCGGTTTTCTTAGTGGTGGGTCACCACTCTTGTTAGTTTGTTAAGTAATTAAAAGATGACTCTTAGGTTACTATTTACTTTACATATAAATATCTTCCAAAAAGTAGAACTTATCTTCATTCTCTTCATTTCCTCATGCTCCCACCATCTCCAACACTTTACTCTCTCCCTTCTTGCTCTCTTTCACGGTAATGCTACAACACCACCATCAAACTCCATCTTTGACCATCTATAAGTCATAGCTCACTTTGTCAAATAAAAACAAAGACCACCATTCTCTTAGTCTCATCAAGCTCTTCATTCCTATCTTCTCAAAATCCCAAGAGCTCCATTTCGGTGCCAAGAGGAATCACCATGGGAGGAGCTTGAGCTCATCTTTTCACATATTGTTGTTCTCCTTTGCTTCTAGGTAAGGAAACTCAAAGAAAAATAACATTTCCTTCATGTTTGTGTGTTGTCCGAAAATCACCATTGATGGTGTCCTTACCTTGTTGTTTTAGCTTCATTTGAATCTTCCAAGGGCTTGGTGGAGTCCTCTCTTGCTCCATATCCAAACTCTCTTTCCATTCCAAGGTAAAACAATCATCTCAATGCTTTAAAATAATATATGTAACTAGGGTTTACAATGAGATGAAGCATAAAGCTTGTATACTCATTTTATCATTTGTATAATGTTTAGAAGTTGACAAGCAACTAAAAGCCTTGCTAATTTAGTCAAGGAAACAAGAAAGAAGTTTGTGAGGAAAAGAGGTAAATATGCTAACCTAATGTGGTTTAAGTCATAGGAGAAATGAGCTTATATTGTTTAATAAAAATGATCTAAGGAGCCAATGGAGAATGACTTAGAAAAATGCTCTCAAGGGCTTAGTAAAAGGCATATGTATTGTTGAGTGTATTTGCAGGTGAAAGGCAAATGTATTGTGGAAATTCAGTGTTTATGATTTATGCATCTTAAGGGCCTAAGAGCCATGTTATTTAAAGGCCTAAGTGCCATGCAATTTAAATTAAGCACTATATTGTGATGTAGTGCTAAATGTGTGAAGTTTTGTGTATAAGAATGTGCTTGATGGATTTTAGTGTTCTTGGTTGTTTAATGGTGAAAACAATGTGTTTTGGTTTAGTAATGTTCGAGGAGAACCTATGTCGAAATTTAGATAATGTATAAGAAGTTCTAAGGGTTTAAAATGAGTTTGGTAAGTTAGGAAATGTTTAGAATGGTTAAGTGCTTTACTAGTGGAAGGAACATGCATTAAAGTATCCTAAGATGTAAAAAGGGCTTAGGCAATATTCTAGAGGATTTAGAATGCAAAAGAATGTTTTGGGACATTTCAAGATCATGGTGAGATTGTGTTAGGACTTGTACAATGTTGATGTGAAAGGAAGAAGTAGTTTGTTGTATGGAGGATCTATAAGCTTGTAGAGATATTCAAGGAATTGGTTAGGAAGTAAAGATGCTTGGGAGATGATGTAGTAGTGGTGAGGAAACATTGTTGGCATAGTGGTTATCATAGGTAAGAAACACCACTTGGAAAACTAAGGAGAAAACATTATAAGTGTTAGGAACTTTGGTAAGAAATGAGTGAGTGTTTAAGGAGATAGAAAAGGAGTTTCATGGATGTTGTATGAGGGAGTAAGTGTACCAAATGATGTTAGAACACATTAGGAGGCTTTAGGAGAAGTTTGGTGAAGATTTAACAATTTTTGGACATGTTCTGGTGGCGTCCGACCCAGGGGTCCGAACCAAGTTTGGGTCGGACAGCCTTTGTTAGACGCCAGTAAAGGGTTCTGGAACGGTCCGACGCAGAGGGCTTGGGTCGGACATGGGTCGGACGTGAGTGTTTAAAGGACAGTAAATGTTCTGGAATGGTCCGACCCAGTTGGTTGAGTGGACATGGGTCGGACAAGTAGAGTTTTTCAAACCCGAGAATCACTGGAAGGGTCCGACCCAGTTGGTGGGTCGGACGGTGGGTCGGACAGACCAAAACTTATAAAAAAAACAGTAAAGAATGTGGCAAATGTAGTTAACCCTAGGGGGTATAATGTAGGTAATCAAGGATAAGTTGGGGCATTAAAACATGTCATATAACCATGTTAAACATTTAGTAAATTTGAAGTTAAGTAAGTAATTAACCGACATTCTTAAACATGTATAGGAGTGACCTACGGTGGAAACAAATCGAAGCAAGGACCAAGGTATGGTTTTCTTGCAGTCTGTTGCCTACCGGTTTACACCGGCTTGTGTGTTGTTTGTTTTTCTGTGTGTTAATGACCTTGTAAGACTTAAATCATGTAACGAGTTTACAGTTGTTAAATATTATTGTATTGTTACGTATGACTCTCTCTTCCCTTGTGTGTGTCTAACAAGACTTAACCAATTGTCTGTGAAATGTTTATTGCGTTCAATATTGAACTACTAACAAGTGCTAACGGGGGAAGTGAGGAGTCTGGTCTGTTCCGGCCACGCGTGTGAGTATGGGAGTCGATGTCATAACCGGTTCGATTCTCTTTGTATGTTATGGTTGTTTTCCAATTTGGTTTCCAACCTTCCCTTTAGCTTAACCAAGGCTATTTTACTGACTCACGTCGGGCCACAGGGGCATACTATGTGTTGTTACGGTGTCCTTGGGTGACTATATCCGAGGCACCTTGTGTTAAGTTATTCGTTCAATCTAACAGGACGGTAACGAATTATGTAACGAGCTTAGCATGAGTATGGCAACATTCTCTAGGCTCTCAATGGGAACTAATTGTGTTGGTTCATTTCCTAAAAGGATTTGCTCTTGTATGTTATGTGTGATGTTGTGTACAATACTCATGTTGTGATATATGTATATGTTGTATGTTTTAAAATGAATGTCATGTCATCATGACAATTAGTTGCGCGCATCCGGTAGCCGATGGGCTGCGCGTTAACCATACCAGCCAAGGGTTGCTACCCCCTCGGGGGCTCCATATTTCTTAAACTGCAGGATGAGGATCGAAGAAGCAGAATGGCTTTAGATTCTAGGATGCAGGATTACTTTTGATTACTTTTGGATGTTAAGCCCGGGATGCGCCTGTGCTCCCGTGGCAATATATTCTGGTACCATTGTATACAGTGACGGTTGTTGGTGCCAGTTTACAGTTATGGAGTGTAGCAACAAACTCGGTATTTTGTTAATGTATTAAATGTATTAGTTCTATGCTCGGGAGTCTGATCATCAGACCGATACGCCTTGTATTTATTCTGCCTTGTTAACCACGAGGGTGGTTAACGGCGTTGTAGCACTGAATCGTTTGGTTATTGTTTAGTTGTTTTAATTACGCTGCGATTTCAAGTAATGTTAGTGCGTAGTGGGGTGGTACAAAAAGTGATATCAGAGCGAAGTATCGCTCTGATGGCAAGAATACTAAGCTTAAGGAATTATCGAGTTAGGAAATCTAACCATAGTTACCTAAGTGAACAGTTATGAGAAGGTAACCACTAACCAAGTGTGGAGATGGAGATACCTTATGTCGGGAAGATGTTACAACCGTTGGACCGATAAGTGTGCAAGCACAGTGCTAATAAATGTTCATGTGAATTAGATGTCAGGTACACCACGGGTCGAGGCCGCGGGTGCGGCATTGGTGATACTGGGAACCAGGGGAGAACCCTACGGCACAGGTCATGGCCGACGCTGTTGCGGCCGCCGTAGCCCAGATGGTCCCACAGTTAGTCGGTGCGATGCAGCAAGCAGACAGCAAGGCGGTGAGCGGTCAACAAGGGCCACAACCGCAAACCACAGCCGAGCGAGACCAACTGGGTCAAGCGTTGTTAGCGGATTTGGACCCCCGTCATTCAGTGGGGAGACCGACCCTAGTAAGCCTGGAGGCGTACATCTCCGAGATGGAGACCGCTTTTGAGACCTTGGACGAACATGCTGGTGTCAAGGTCCGACAAGCCGTTACTATCTGAAGGGATCGGCTCAGACATGGTGGAAGCTGGTAAGGGAGGGAAGAGTCGGTGATCCTACCTTCTAGTGGAGGGGTACACGGCCTTGCTACGAGCCAAGTTACCCTATTCACGTCCAGGAGGCCAAGCGCCTAGAGCTTGAACAGTTTGAGACAGGGAGACAAGATGACAGTTGATGAGTACTACCACGCTTTATTGGACTCATCCATCTGCCGCGGATCTGGGCTACTCAGACCGAATTTTAGTGAACCGTTTTTACAACGGTTTGAGTTACCGTTTACGCTACGGCATGGGCGAGCGGGTATACTACCTTGCAGGTAATGAACTACAGTATAAGTGAATGAGTATGTATAGTAGTTAATGTGATGTGAGTTTGTTAGCGGGGCTAATAACACCCTAAATATGGGAGTGCTACCATGCCGCTGCTGCAATTTTGAGATCACCGTCGCTTAAGGGACGAGGAGATGTGTCAAGCGCAAGGCCATGAGCGAGGGCCAAGGCAGCAAGGGAAGGGGGAGGAAAGAAGAAGAAGCCATACCCCCAGTCCCAGAAAGGACAGCAACAGAGTGGCAAGACCAGACCCAGACCACCACTGCTGAGGAGCCTTTACGCTCTTAACCACCCAAGGGTAATTAATAAATTTCAATAGCGAAATCTAGTGTGTTATTAACCTAAGAAGTATGTACTGGGTGTGATGTGTTAGCAGCTAGCACGGGCTCTGGACCGGAGCGCCACACTATTGTAAGTGGTGTAACGGAGACCACCCGACAAGGACTGCAAGGGTAATGATGTGCAGTGCCGATACTGCAAAAGATGGGCACCACGACTATGAGTGCTGGCAGAACCCGAACAGTAGAAACTACAGGCCTAAGGGGCAATGAAAGGGTGAGGCCACCGCGACCACCGATGGCCCGAAGACGGCGAATCAGCCACCCCGGATCAGAGGTACACAGATTCCCAAAAGGAGGGGTCAGGACCTAGCAGGCCACCGCATGTGGTGGACCGGTCTGAGGCGCCAGGCCCTCTTCTAGACCAGGTACGCCTCTAAATTGTTGAGTGAATAAGTGATTGCATACCGCATTTCATGCATGTGAGTTGTTAGTGAGTCCAAGTGTACTACCAGGAGTAAAGAATAAAGTATAAGGTGAGAACACCTAATTAGGTATGAAAACTTAGGAACCTTCAATATAATGTTATCCAATCCCACCACACCAAAACCCGAAGAAACCACATGAGCATCACCGACTTTTCCAAAAGAAAACCCATCAAACACCAAAACGGAGCATGTCAGGTTATCCAGCCAGGTATGATACTCTAAATGGATACGGCACCGGAAGCACAAATCCTAATCATCAGACGATGCAATGAACTTGGAGCGAAACCTGGAGGTTTCTACACGCTGAATACCCGAGCGGATCAAGAATGAAATTGAAGATGATGTGCATGGGTAAGGACTAGAACCCTTACACCAAGACATATCAAGATGTGCAAGCTGAAGGTGGAGCAACTATACCAAGTATACCTGAGGAATTCCTTGCGGTCGTTAACCACGCCGTGGAAATTGCTCAGCAAGTCGAAACGGATTCAATTCCAAGTGTTAAAGCGGATCTATGTATTGTGAACTTCTACCAGAAAGGTGGACGGTTAGGTTTACACCAAGATAAGGATGAGTCACCCGAGTCTCTAAGTAAGGGAGTACCCGTGTTGTCTTGGTCCATTGGTGATACCGCAGTGTTTATTTATGGCGAGCAGAAGCGTGCTGATCTCGCGAAGAAGCTAGTGCTGAAATCATGAGATGTGTTAATCATGGGTGGGCAGTCAAGGATGCTATACCATGGCATCAAGAAGATCAAACTGAATACCGCACCATCGGTATTGATCAATGCCACACACATGAAACCCGGATGTTTGAATTTGACCTTCAGACAGTTTTAAGCCTTGTATAAGTATGTGATGTGATAAACCAGTGTATGTTAAGGATGTTGTAAGTGTTAATTATGGCGACAATATAAGCCAACGAATGTTGTAAAAAGAGTGTGTTAATGAATAAAGTGGAGTTGTTTGAAGCATGTCAACCGTGTTGTTACCAAATACTTATTAGTTTGCCAATGAATTAGGCTGTGGACTCGGAACGGGAGGTATACTGAGTGTCTGCAATGAGGCAGAAGCCGGCAAGAGCGGCACGATCCTCACCGGTACCTTTCCAGTCAATGGCGTGGACGCTTCGATCTTGTTCGACTCCGGAGCCTCTCATACATTTATTTCGTTGTCTTTTGCGAAGAGGCTGGCTTTAGACGGTGATGAGATGCCAGACTTCCTAGTCACTCTCCCGTCGAAAGAGCCGATCAGGTGTACCCGCTACAACCGAGATGTTGTTGTACGAATCAGAGGTGATGAGTTTCCGATCGACTTGATAGAGTTTGACGGACTTGGCTTTGATGTGATTGTCGGGATGAACTGGTTGGAGCGGCACAAGGGTAGAATCCTGTGTGCCGAGCATCGTCTGCTTCTTCGGAGTCCGTTTGGGGTTACCATATCTTACTGCCAGAGGCCCAGGGAGCCTTCGACTCAGATCATCACCGCCATGGCTATGTGTCGTGAACTACGACGAGGGAGTGATGTATACCTCTGCTATGTCCAGGACATAGAGAGAGACCCAGAGTTTAGTCCTGATGTGCCGGTAGTGTTGGAGTTTCCTGATGTATTTCCTAAGGAACTGCCAGGCATGCCGCCAGCACAGGAAGTTGAGTTTGAGATCGATTTGGTTCCGGGCACCGGACCAATTGCGAAGGTGCCCTATCGTATGGCTCCAACAGAGATGAAAGAGCTCAAGGAGCAGCTGAGAGACCTAGTAGACAAGGGGTTTATCTGCCCTAGCATCTCACCATGGGGAGCGCCGGTCCTCTTCGTGAAGAAGAAGGATGGTAGCCTCCGCCTGTGTATTAACTACCAAGAGCTGAATGCAGTTACGGTGAAGAACCGTTACCCTTTACCATGCATTGACGACTTATTCGATCAGTTGAAAGGGGCATCACTATTCTCCAAGATAGATCTACAGTCCGGATACCATCAGATTGCCATCCGTGACAGTGATATTGAGAAGACAGCATTCAGAACAAGGTATGGACATTATGAGTTTACGGTTATGCCGTTTGGTTTATCCAATGCACAACCAAGTTCATGGACTTAATGAACCACTTGTTCCAAGATCAGTTGGACAAGTCAGTAGTAGTCTTCATCGACGATATACTTGTGTACTCGAAATCGAGAGGTGAGCACGAAAGCCACCTGAGAAATGTGTTACAAACATTGAGGAAGAATCAGTTGTACGCGAAATTTTCAAAGTGTGAGTTTTGGATGAACCAAGTATCCTTTCTTGGACATGTGATTTCTGAGGCCGGGATCGCTATTGATCCAGCAAAGATTGATGCAGTGCGCACTTGGCCTAGGCCGAAGACAGTTACCGATATCAGGAGCTTCCTCGGTCTGGCAGGTTATTATAGGAGGTTTATGAAGGACTTCTCCAGTGTCTCGAAGCCGATGACTTCCATGATGAAAAAGGATGCACCATTCGAGTGGACAGTCGACTGTGAGAGTTCTTTCCAGAGTCTCAAGGATGCTCTGACATCTGCACCAGTCCTGACTTTACCAGACGGTCCAGATGGGTTTGAGGTCTATTGCGACGCATCAGGCAGAGGTATGGGTTGTGTGTTGATGCAACACGGGAAGGTCGTCGCATACGCCTCCCGGGAGCTGAAGAAGCATGAAGAGAACTACCCTACCCATGATTTAGAATTGGGTGCCATTGTCTTCGCTTTGAAGATATTGCGACATCACTTGTATGGGGTAAGTGTGACGATTTATTCTGACCACAAGAGTTTAAAGTACTTGTTCACTCAGAAGGAGTTGAACATGAGACAAAGACGGTGGGTCGAGTTTCTAAATGACTATGACATCAATATACAGTATAAGGAGGGTAAGGCAAATGTGGTAGCTGACGCATTGAGTCGCCTAGCACACTCTCTCCATTCGCTAGTCTCTCATTCTAGCTTGGTTGAAGAGGTGCGGAGTGCTCAGATGACGGATCAGTATATGTTGGAGATCAGGCAGAAGCTTGTTTATGGCACATTCGAGGGTCAGAAGTACGACTTCCGACTCCATGATGATGACCTGATTAGGCTTAATGGCCGACTGTGTATTCCGAGGAGTAGCGCTGAGCTGAAGGAGCGCATACTGAGTGAATCCCACTGTTCTACGACTTCGATTCACCCTGGAGCTTCAAAAATGTATAAGGGTATGAAACGTTATTTTGGTGGACTGGAATGAAAAAGGATGTAAATCATTATGTGTTGAGGTGTCTCACTTGTCAGAAGGTCAAGTTTGAGCACCGACAGCCTGGTGGTATGGTACAACCAATGCCAGTGCCTGAGTGGAAGTTCCATGACATTTCTATGGACTTCGTAGTAGGGCTTCCGCCTACAAGGGGAGGTCTGAATATGATTTGGGTTGTTGTTGACCGACTGACCAAGGTGGCTCGATTCATACCGATGAAGGACACCTGGAAAGTGGCAAAACTAGCTGAGCTCTTTGATAGGGAGATTGTTCGGCACCATGGGGTACCGAAGACTATTGCGTCTGATAGGGATACCAGATTCCTATCCAGGTACTGGAAATCCACACGGGAAGCGCTTGGTACCGAGCTGAAGCTAAGTACAGTGTTCCACCCACAGACAGATGGTTAGAGTGAGCGCACCATCCAGACACTTGAAAATATGTTACGTGCATGTGCACTTGACTTTCAGACCAGCTGGATTGACAAGTTACATCTGATCGAGTTTAGCTACAACAACAGTTATCATGCTTCGATCAAGATGTCTCCTTTCCAGGCCTTGTACGGTAGACCATGCCGCACGCCATTATGCTGGGATGAGTCGAGTGAGACGGTCATTATAGGACCAGAGTATCTGGAACAAGTTCAGGCTGAAGTTCGCCAGATCCGGGCTAACATGAAGGCAGCTTAGGATAGACAGAAGCGTACGCGGATGTGCGCAGACGTGACCTAGAGTTCGTCGTGGGCGATCAGGTATTTCTTAGAGTGTCCCCCATGAAAGGAGTATTTCGTTTTGGCCAGAAAGGCAAGTTGAGCCTGAAATATGTGGGGCCTTATGTTGTGACGGAGCGGATCGGCCCGGTAGCTTACAGACTTGATTACCAGCCGAGCTGGGCAAGGTACATGATGTATTTCATGTGTCCCAGTTGAAGAAATATATGTCTCATCCGTCTCATGTACTTCAGCCTGAAAGGCTAACTTAGAACCGACCATGCGATCAGTGGAGACTCCGGTACGGATTCTGGATACTAAGACTCGAGACACTCGCCATAAGTCTGTGAGACTGGTGAAGGTTCTCTAGTCTAACCAGGATGTTGAGGAGGCCACTTGGGAGCTGGAAGATAAGATGAAGGCGAAGTACCCGTCATTGTTTACTTTTTAGCGTTTGTATGTATAGGGTACGGGGCGTACCCCTATTTTAAGGGGGGTAGAGCCGTTTCGGTTATGTGTGTACGACATGTATTTGGATACATTGTCTGTGTTGTATTGTGACGTTGTTACCCTGTTATGTTACAGACCGCTGAGTCTGAATGTTGTTGTGATGTTTTATTGTTTGGACCTTGGGTCCGATGTTATATAAAGATGTTGTTAATGTTGTTATGGAAGTATTGTTGATATGTGTTCCCGTGTTCTAATACTTAGGACATGTGGAAGTATGAACTTTGGGGACAAAGTTCTTTTAAGGGGGGTAGATTGAAATACCGCAAACCTAGTTATGTTCTTTAAACACTAAAATAAGGTGTGGTAAGACTAAAAAGAGTCTTAGAAACATTAGTAAGCAATTTAAACCATAGAAACACAAAATGTGCTTTAAGGTCAATAAAAGCCAAAATGTGCTCTAAGCTTGGGATAAACTTGGTGAAGACCTAAGAACTCCAAGACCTTATTTATATACTAATGAACATATTAACCAATTAGCAAAGAAAACCAAGCTTGAAAACAAGTTAAAACACAAAATGTGCTTTAAGGAGTCTTAAAGCACATTTTTTGAAAAATTGTTTGGTAAATGAGTTTTGAATTGCTAAATGTCCATCATTACTCTTTAATTTACATGTGTACTATATAGTATCACCTTTGGAAGTCTATATCAATGGGAAGTCAAAAATTTCACATCTATGTGCCTTGTTTTAGTGAATAGTAACTAAAATAAGCAAGTTTATAACATATGTCAATGTAAGTAATTTAATTAGTCCACAAAGACTAAAATACCCCTAAGAATATTAAGGGGGCCAGTTTCTTAGTGGTGGGTCACCACTCTTGTTAGTTTGTTAAGTGATTAAAAGATGACTCTAGGTTACTATTTACTTTACATATAAATATCTTCCAAAAAGTAGAACTTATCTTCATCTCTTCATTTCCTCATGCTCCCACCGTCTCCAACACTTCACTCTCTCCTTCTTTCTCTCTTTCAAGGTAATGCTACACCACCACCCCACAAAACTCCATCTTGATCATCTATAATTCATAGCTCACTTTGCCAATCAAAAACAAAACCACCATTCTCTTAGTCTCATCAAGCTCTTCATTCCTATCTTCTCAAATCCCAAGAGCTCCATTTTGGTGCCAAGAGGAATCACCATGGGAGGAGCTTGAGCTCATCTTTTCACATATTGCTGTTCTCCTTTGCTTCTAGGTAAGGAAACTCAAAGAAAAATAACATTTCCTTTATGTTTGTGTGTTTTCCGAAAATCACCATTGATGGTGTCCTTACCTTGCTTGTTTTACCTTCATTTGAATCTTCCAAGGCTTGGTGGAGTCCTCTCTTGCTACATATCCAAACTCTCTTTCCATTCCAAGGTAAAATAATCATCTCAATGCTTTAAAATAATATATGTAACTAGGGTATACAATGAGATGAATCATAAGCTTGTATACCCTCATTTTATCATTTGTATAATTTTAGAAGTTGACAAGCAACTAAAAACCTGCCAATTTAGTCAAGGAACAACAAAGAAGTTTGTGAGGAAAAGAGGTAAATATGTTAACCTAATGTGGTTTAAGTCATAGGAGAAATGAGCTTATATTGTTTATTAAAAATGATCCAAGGACCAATGAGAATGACTTAGAAAAAATGCTCTCAAGGGCTTAGTAAAGGCATATGTATTATTGACTGTTTTTGCAGGTCAAAGGCAATGTATTTTGGAAATTCAGTGTGTTTATGATTTATGCATCTTAAGGGCCTAAGAGCCATGTTATTTAAGGGCCTAAGTGCCATGCAAATTTAAATTAAGCACTAAATGTGATGTAGTGCTAAATGTGTGAAGTTTTTGTATAAAGAATGTGCTTGATGGATTTTTAGTGTTCTTGGTTGTTTAATGGTGAAAATAAATGTGTTTTGGTTTAGTAATGTTCTAGGAGAACCCTATGTCGAAATTTAGATATGTATAAGAAGTTCTAAGGGTTTAAATGAGTTTGGTAAGTTAGGAATGTTTAGAATGGTTAAGTGATCTAGTGGAAGGAACAAGCATTAAAGTATCCTAAGATGTAAAAAGGGCTTAGCAATGTTCTAGAGGATTTAGAATACAAGATGTTTTTAGGACATTTCAAGATCATGGTGAGATTTGTGTTTAGGACTTGTGCAATGTTATTTAAGGAAGAAGTATTTGTTGTATGAAGGATCTATAGCTTGTAGAGATTTCAAGGAATTGGTTAGGAAGTAAAGATTCTTGGGAATTAGTAGTATGGTGAGGAAACATTGTTGGCATAGTGGTTATCATAGGTATGAAACACCACTTGTAAAACTAAGGAGAAAACATTATAAGTGTTAGGAACTTTGGTAAGAAATGAGTGAGTGTAAGGAGATAGAAAAGGAGTTTCATGGATGTTTTATGAGGTGTAAGTGTACCAAATGATGTTAGAACACATTAGGAGGCTTTAGGAGAAGTTTGGTGTAGATTTAACAATTTTTGGACATGTTCTAGTGGCGTCCGACCCAGGGGTCCGAACCAAGTTTGGGTCGGACAGCCTCTGTTAGACGCCAGTAAAGGGTTCTGGAACGGTCCGACCTAGAGGGCTTGGGTCGGACATGGGTCGGATGTGAGTGTTTAAAGGACGGTAAATGTTCTGGAATGGTCCGACCCAATTGGTTGAGTCGGACATGGGTCGGACAAGTAGAGTTTTTCAAACCCGAGAATCACTGGAAGGGTCCAACCCGGTTGGTGGGTCGGACGGTGGGTCGGACAGACCAAAACTTATAAAAAAAATAGTAAAGAATGTGGCAAATGTAGTTAACCATAGGGGGTATAATGTAGGTAATCAAGGATAAGTTGGGGCATTAAAACATGTCATATAATCAAGTTAAACATTTAGTAAATTTGAAGTTAAGTAAGTAATTAACCGACATTCTTAAACATGTATAAAGTGACCTACGGTGGAAACAAATCGAAGCAAGGACCAAGGTATGGTTTTCTTCCAGTCTGTTTCCTACCGGTTTACACCGGCTTGTGTGTTGTTTGTTTTCTGTGTGTTAATGACCTTGTAAGACTTAAATCATGTAACGAGTTTACAGTTGTTAAATATTATTGTATTGTTACGTATGACTCTCTCTTCCCTGTGTGTGTCTAACAAGACTTAACCAATTGTCTGTGAAATGTTTATTGTGTTCAATGTTGAACTACTAACAAGTGCTAAGGGCGAAGTGAGGAGTCCGGTCTGTTCCGGCCACGCGTGTGAGTATGGGAGTCGATGTCATAACCGGTTCGATTCTCTTTGTATGTTATGGTTGTTTTCGAATTTGGTTTCCAACCTTCCCTTTAGCTTAACCAAGGCTATTTTACTGACTCACGTCGGGCCACAGGGGCATACTATGTGTTGTTTCGGTGTGCTTGGGTGACTATATCCGAGGCACCTTGTGTTAAGTTATTCGTTCAATCTAACAGGACGGAACGAATTATGTAACGAGCTTAGCATGAGTATGGCAACATTCTCTAGGCTCTCAATGGGAACTAATTGTGTTGGTTCATTTCCTAAAAGGATTTGCTCTTGTATGTTATGTGTGATGTTGTGTACAATACTCATGTTGTGATATGTATATGTTGTATGTTTTTAAAATGAATGCCATGTCATCATGACAATTAGTTGCGCGCATCTCGGTAGCCGATGGCCTGCGCGTTAACCATACCAGCCAAGGGTTGCTGACCCCCTCGGGGGCTCCATATTTCTTTTACTACTGCAGGATGAGGATCGAAGAAGCAGAATGGCTTTAGATTCTAGGATGCAAGATTACTTTTGATTACTTTTGGATGTTAAGCCCGGGATGCGCCTGTGCTCCCGTGGCAATATATTCTGGTACCATTGTATACAGTGACGGTTGTTGGTGTACAGTTTAAAGTTATGGATGTAGCAACAAACTCGATATTTTGTTAATGTATTAAAAGTTATTAGTTCTATGCTCGGGAGTCTGATCATCAGACCGATACGCTTGTATTTATTCTGCCTTGTTAACCACGTGGGTGGTTAGCGGCGTTGTAGCACCGAATCGTTTAGTTGTTTAATTCCGCTACGATTTCAAGTAATGTTATGTCCGTATAGGGGTGTTTACAATGGAGCTCCACAAGTATTGTAGCCTTTAAACAGTAGTACGAAACAATTGAGAGTAGTAGGCGAATGAAGCCCATGAGTAGTGTGTTCGTAGGTAAGTCATTGGAAGTAAGTTGAGGACGACTTGATTTCATAAGTATTAAAATTCTCACTAGATAATTTGAAACGATGGAGAGTAATGGATGGAAGTAGTGAAGTTGATGAATGAGCACTTAGGTATTGAATTTCGAAGTAAAGTATTTGGGAAGTAGAGTAAGATGATTGATGGATTAAATTCCATCCCTTGGAGTTGTATGAATTTGTATTTATGACTAGATGAGTAAAAGATAGAAAATGGACAAAATCAAATTATTTGTTGTTTGAAACTGATGTGGGAAGTCGAACTTGATCCTGATCAGATCAAGGGAAACCGAACACAATTGGGGTGGAAAGATAATTCAACACTGATGCTGATCACATCAGGGTTGAATGATTCTTGAAGCTCCCCTAGTGGTCACAAGAATCACACATAGGATAGAAGTAATGATATAAATTGGAATTTGGAGTTGTATGCTTTAGAAGGATTTCTAATTACCTGTTGGGAAGGATTTCCCTTAGACTGAGAATGAAGATTGGGTTAGAAGCTTGTATCGGGGAAGATAGTAGTGTAGCAGGTTGTATTATTCCAAGGGCAGCGGGACATAAGGAGTCCTGTGTCGAGCTGACCTGAGTGCTTGCGGGATTGTAATGTGTATCGCATTGCTTTGGGGATAGCTCTGCACTGTAGTATGTATAAAGTTTGTAATGAGGAACTGGATGGTTGTAGTAATGCGGATTGGAGTAATTATTGCACGTTGGTACGGCATGGTATGTAGAAACCTTGAGTAATGGATTTGGGAATTAGTAAGGAGAAGAATGTATGACTTTTGGTATTAGACACGTAAGAATGAGTAAGTGTAGTAACCCCATAACCTCGAACAACTTTGAGGACAAAGTGCAGACTGTTATCGTGAGTGGTTAGGACTGGTGTAATAAAAATAAAAGAAAAGAAATTAAAACTCAAAATAAAGGTCGGGCTGCAAACAAATTCCGGTCGTAATAGTATAGTAAAGTGTAAGCGACCGGATATCGAACCGTGGGACTAATGGGAATTATTAAGAACCTAAGCGTGTCACAAAAAGGGGGGATTAATTGACTTGTTTTTATAATAAAAGGAAATCAAATAAAATCACTAAGTTAATAGATAAATTAAATGGGACTCTGGTTCAGGTTAATATGATCTGATTAATTATGTTATCTCTACTGGTTAAATATAATAATTTGGCAAGATTCCTGTTATTATCTTAAGGTCCGATGAAAACTCATAAGAACTTGTTTACCTGAAAATGCAAGGTCCGATGAAAACTCAAGCAAAATACGTGTAAACGGCACAGAGTGTGAGGAATTTTATTCTTGCACTAAGTACTAACTTAAAACGATGAAAATAAGTTTCCTACAGTTTTACGGCTTAATTAACCTATCTGTTTGTCACCGATCATTAGAAACAGATTTAGTAAAGCTTTTTAATAAATCGATGAAATTTATTAAAAGGGAGAGAGTAAACTTTAATTGTAACAACTGTATTTAAATTAAAACAGTAAAATATTGCATAATTAATACAAACACATAATAACCATTCCCCGAGTATAAATATTCTAGCCTAACATATTAAATAGATAAACAGAAACAAGTAGTAGAAGTCATCTGTAGTCACTCCTGCATTCGTTCTACTATTTTGTATGCGTAGGACTAGAGGTGGATATGGTGGAATGAAAAATAAATAAAATGGAGAAGACGGGAGAAGAGAAAATGGAATGATGGATGATGGTATTCTGTGGTATGTATTATGTGGAAGGGACTATATTGAAGACAGAAGACAGAAGGAATGTGGGTTTATATAGAAGAAAGGAAGAGGAAGAAGACAGAGGGAACACCGCGTGAGGAATTTAAGGAATGATTGGGGCGGCAGAAAGAGCTGGATCACGCGTGAAAGGATTTGCAGGATAAGGGAGGCACCTGATGTTGTGATGGAGCAGTTCGACATGTCTGCAAGTTGGGGAAGACAGTCGGCGAAGAAACCAGTCGCGTTAATTATCTAGACATTTCACGCGTCCGCGTATATGTCCGCCTTCAGTTATGCGGTTGTCTCACGGTCCTTAGTGTAACACCCCTCTCAATAATCACGATATAATCTCTCACGTAGCAATAAATAAAACGTCTCGCAGCGGAAAACAAAAAAACAAATAACCATTAAAACTCACTCGGGTGTCACCGGCCGTTACTCGCCCATGCGAGCAACGCAGCCAAACTACATCCAACTTCCAATACAAATAAACTGCTAACCGCAGTGATGACAAGAAACTCCTATACATCATACTAAGTCCATAAACCATAAACATCGACAAGTGAGCATCTACCCAATCCTAAAAATACACAACCTTACCATAAGACCATACACCATCTTCATTACTATACCACATCTCCAGTTACCCTGTTCCTGCTCTTCGGCCGACAATGATCAACAACCTGAAATGGTGTAGTATCAGCGATAGACGCTGAGTATGCCGGGCCTGGACCCTAATGGTCACTTGTCATTTTAACCATCTTATTATTAGATCGGTTTCATGCTTTACCATTTTTCAGTTATATTCAATACTGTACTAAACATGCATAATAAATTTAACCATCCATCCAAATATCCATACATTCAACCATCAATCCAAATATCCATAGAATATTTCAAATAACATTTGTATATCGAACGTATCGAGCAATAACAATTTAATGTACCATGTACATTCGCCGTAGCGTACAGTTTTCATATTTAATTTTCCTTAGCCTTGTAGGCTCCATCCAACCATCAACACACAAAAAATAACCACAAGTATAACCAATGAACAACAAAGCGAAACAACGAGAATAATAAACAAGTATTAAGTCTCGTCCATGGTATTGTTCGCCACTGTATAAGTCTCAATTGTTTTAGTTGTTCAGTTATACCTAGTGACAATGTCTCGTTAATACGACATGTCTCTAGTTACCCATATTATGGCGGGTCACCCACGGCAGTAGCCACTCCAACGGTAGAGTCTCCGACCAACGAGCCATTCTAGCTCACGGGAAATTTTCTTGATACTTACGGACCCGTACGCGGACATCCTGGTATCATTTTGTGATCACAGCGCGCACCAAGAGCCACATCCTCTTGGCTTTACTTCCATTCCATTAATTAATTAATTATACCATCGCATCGCATTACCAAATTTTCTAACACAGCAGACTAAGGTCATTAGTCCAATCCGGAGTCTGTAAACTCGGGATCCAGTGTTAGACACGAGAGCGGCGTATAGAAAGGCCAATGCTCCGTATAAAAGTCTCAGATAATATGTGTATATCTTATTATCTTAGTGCTACAACGTTTTTCTGACGTTCCTTATAATTCATATAAGATAGCACCATAGCCGCTAGTTCGTTTTATATATAGGTTCATATATACGAACCAATACTGTTAACTCAAAACAGTAAATAATAAGCAGCTATAAATATACAATTCATGCCTATAAAATATCACATTCAGACAAACAATCTTATCACAGATCACACAGAAGTCTGAACTGAGGAAGTCCTCGGAGACAATCAAAGACTCATAACAACATACAAGTTACATCAACCAAATCCGAGCCCAAGGAGCAACCTTAGGACAACTCGGATCAAACCCCTTTACATACCGTTCACCCTGACTGTATTACGGTGGAGTATGAATCAGCAAGATCCTACGCTCCGTGTAGTCCGTTAGCTCGTCAAGCGTCCTTGTCAGAAGTATACTCTAAACGGTAATAAAACTATAAGTCAGTCACCATGACTAACTACAACGGTATTCCGTCCGAATAATAAGCAACCCCGACAGTTCACCTCTGTTTTCTACAGTTGTTACGGGTTCCTCTAAAACAGTCGGTTTGTTACTTAAAACGCGTACGTCAAAACTATTCCAACTGTTAAGTTTAATTCCTTATATTTCTTTTAATCTTATCCACCTCTAGTTTAGGTACGTAACCTATAGTTGTATGTATGCATGCATTATATTGCATTCTAAAATTCATAACTTATAGTTTGTAACTGTATTTATTATTTTTTTTAAAAATAACCACCACCATTAAATCATATGGTTTTCAACCAAAATATATTTATCCACCTTATATACATTATTCTTGTGTATGTATATATTTTACCACGTAGGTAATTCTCATGAGTTAATAAACTCTTATATTTCATGTTACTTTTTATCATCTTTTGTTAGATGATTATTCCCATTAGTTGTATCATTTTGTACAACTTATATTAAGATTATTATCCTAACATGTAACATTTTATGTTGTATAATTACAACTCCTATGGTTTATTCCATAAAAACAACTTAGTTTATAAATCCCATTCATTTATAGTTTGTCACATTATTTTATGTGAGTACCCTTCCTTATATTAATTCCATAAACCACCTTAATACCATATAATTGTCATAACATTTATGACCTTGTAGACCATAGTCTAAAATTCATTTTCAACTCTTATTAATTCGATATAGCCCTTGAATTTATTTAAATTCCCTTTTTGACCACATAACATTATGTAATGTTATACCATATTCTAATATCATTTGATATGATATTTTTATTCCCTTTAACTCATAACCTATAGTTTTTATACAAAACTTTTTATTGCCTCTTAGGCAATAAGAAAATCTTATTTTTTTCCATAAACCATAGTTCCTTTATTTACAAAATCACCCCTTAAATCATTTACCATGTTATATATTCCATTTAATATAACATTTCTAACTTATAAAAGAGTATAACCTATGGTTATTTTTGCAAATTCCGAACAGACCTCAATATACATTTTATATTGTCATTAGGCCCAATTTATAACATATAGTTTGATAATATCATTAAAACTATATATTATACATATATCTCAATAAATACTCTTATATAATTCTAAAAATCTCCAAATTTTACCAAAGGGTTATAAATATCCATACGAACCCATATACTCTTGGTATTTTACCATTCCACCATCTATATTTCTCCAAAGTGTCATAATGACATAATAACTATATATTATACATATATAGTTCATTTTAATTCCAAAACTCACCAAATAAATTCCTAAAAATTCCTAATAGCCCATGGGTGTTTAAAATACCATTGTACACCCTTTATTTTTGGTAATAACATATTTACCACATATGTTATAAAAATATTACCATAAAATGCATAACTTATTATAAGACCTTAAATAAGTTACCTAACTTATTTATTTTGGTCAAAACCTAGCATATGGTCAAGGTTGACCTCCTTAATTCCTTGACCATTAATTCCTTATATTACGGTTTAGTACCCAAACTTTTCAAAATTCACCATTTACCCCAAAACTTTATAAAACCTTATAAACTTTATTTTAACTCCTTTTTAACTCTAATTTTCGGCCTTATTATTCTAAAGCCCTTAAATTTAATTTAATTACACCTAATACCCCATTTATTTTCGGTAATGCATTTATACTACTTAAACTTAAATAAAAGCTTGTAAATGCATAAATAAAATGGCCTAAAATACATGGCCTTATTACAAACATTTGCTTGCAAAATAAATTACACATAAATGTCCCAAAAACACTTATAATTCTCGGCCTCACCACACACTTTTCATTTAATTACCAAACTTCCACATAATGTCTTAAATTTGACAATTATGCTTGTTTAATTAGTTATAAAATTTATTAAACCATTTCTTAAACATTTTAAGGTCAAACAAGACCTTGTTTTTCTCCTTCACTCACGGCAATTAATATACACACACTTAAATTTGTGTTAATGCAACAAGTTAAGGTTTTAAGTAATTTATACCTTGATTTAACCTAGATAGAACCTTGTTTGGTTCTCCACCTTGAGGAGAAATTCTCCAAAGCTTCTCTTACATGTTTTCAAACATAAAACAAGGCCTAGTTAGTCTCCAAGACAGATCTAACCATAAGAAGTAATTTAATGTAAGATTTAAGGCAAAAATCACCTTAAAAATGCAAGGAGGTTCAAGATGATTTCGACCTGAATCAAACACACCACAAGGTGTTAGATCCACCATATTGACATAGGAAATAGCTAGATCTCAACAAGCTACCTTGTTATTAGGTTTTACCTTGGAAAAATGCCTTAAAAGAGGGTATTTCCTTTGGATCTCGGCCATCCTTGCTCCAAATGGCTAACCAACAGATTCCACATGAAAAGGAGAAGAAGATGAGGCTATGACCAAAGTTTCACAGCCGAACTTGAAGGGAATCAAAAGTTATGAGCTTAAAGCACATTTTTACCTTAAATGGTCAAGACTTGAACTTTCCTCCTTAGATCTGGTTATGAACGAGATTGAACCTTCCTTAACCTCCAAATTACTCTACATAGATGTATAGAAGAGTTGGAGTGTAGATCAATCGAAAAAGGAAAGAAAGATGAAGAAAATGGGCATTTTTATGCCTTAAGAGCTTACCTAGAGCTTGAGCTCTCTCCAATGGAGCTTGGAGACTTACCTACGGTGGAAGAGGAGCCAAAGAGAGTGTTTGGCCTTGAGCTCCACGTTTGGAATGGAGCTAATGAGAGAAGGTGACCTAATTTGGCTTAAAACACTTTTGCCTTTGTTTATTATTTTAGTGACTTGATGACTCATCAAGGCTGATTGGAGTTGAATAATTGAAGCTCAATCAGTGGAGACAAGAGGAGGGGGCAGCCGTTGAAGATAAGAGAAGGTAGGGCTTGATTGATTCAAATTTTGATTGAAAATGGAGTAAATATGTTACTTTAATTCATTTAATGAATGTGTGACTCATCTCTTGTCTTGTACCAGCTTGGAGCCACGAAATTCAAGGGAAAATAGGAGCAATTGGAGGCTCCAAATCAGCTGGCTCACATGGGAAAGGTAAGTGGAGCCCACCTTTTTTGTTTTATAAGGTAAAGTATGTCTTTTTTGTTATTTTATGCTAAAGTAAAGGACTATTTAATTGTCACATGGGACTTGTCTCTTGGTCTGTTAAGAGACTTATTTATCTGATTTTATGTAGTCCATTTCGTGGTCAATGGTCAACATTGACCAACTTAGTCAATGTTGACTCAAACGGGCCCCACATTAGGGTTTTATTAATATTTTAATATTAAATTTGTAAAAATTCGTAAATTTCTGGAATTAAATTCCTAATATCATAATATGATATTTTTTATAAGTAAAGGTTTTTATAACCTTTTAGCCCATTTAAAAGCCAATTTAGAAGGCGATTACACAAAAACGTGCTTTAAGGAGTTTTAGCGCACATTTCGTGTTGCCTGGTGTTTCTGAGCTCTGTTTCCTTTGACAACGGTCTTGTTGTGTTCCTTACATGATATTTGATCATGTAATTCAATTTTATATCATTTAGAGGTCATTAGACCTTTAAGGTTTCTTAGAGCACATTTTTGCCCTTTTTGACCTTGAAGCATGAAAGTGCTTTTCTTTGTGTTGGAGTGTTGCCCAACAATTGTAATATGTTTAGTAATGTGTTAATATGCTTAGGACAAATTTTTAGGTCCTACATAGTTCATTTGGGTATTTATTTACCCTTAACAGTCAAAGGGTGCAACATCTTGTTTTGTGTTGACCACTGTTGTTCTCAGTTGACTTTTAAGGCATGTTTAGGCCTTAATTAATGTGATTAGATATTTAATCCATGTTTAATAAGTTTGGGGTATTTCAGTCTACCCCCCTTAAAAAGACTTCGTCCCGAAGTCTCTTAATCAAATAGGTAAGTATATAAATGTATAACTACCCATTATTCCCATAATGTATATCTATGTGATGTATCATTTACACACATCGTATTGTGCCTATACAGCACATAGCCATCACGTTGTGGCGTTAGTTCAATCATATATGGATATAGGTGATCCATCAGCATCATCATTTCCTATCAGTTCTACCACCCTGACAACCTTCCTGAGGTGTCCATATCATTCCATTGTTCCACATTCCATATCTAATGATTCATTTCGTATCTAGGCGATACCATATGTGATCATTCTATAAAGCAATATGAATACATATCACAAATAGCATAAGAAAAGTACTACACACATGGTGTACATACAATCATTCAAACAAGTATCTCATAAGATACATACATTCAAGTGTACATCACACACAAACAAACCAAACAACGCACGCCCCGCGTACCAACCATAACCAACAAAACCAATTCACTGTATGCTATGCATACTAAATAATTCACATACTAACCAAACAACCCTCGTATGCCCCGCACACCACCAATTCTCTTTTTTTTTTGTATGCAATGCATATCAAACAGCCAAAACTTAGTGCACATGTGCACAGCCAAGAGGCTCTACCCCCCTTAAAAAGGGTTACGCCCCCGTACCCCACAAGTATACAACTGCCGCTCAACAAGGAGCGCTGGATACTTGGCTCTCAAAGAGTTCACCAACTCGTGGATTATCCTCATATCAGAGAGAGACGGGTGTGACTCTAGCCCTTCTGGGCTCCACAATTCGTAAGGGTGTGGCACTAAACAATTTGTGCTCTCTCCCAAATTCATTCTAATGGGCCCACTCGCTCCGTATGAGGTGCAGACCCATGAACACAGGCTCAATTTGCCTTTTTCCATTGCTGTGAATCCACTTGTTTGGATCACTAGCATACATGTGTGTGCCTTTTCTCACTGATATTCAGTTGAGGTATACTATGACATTGGCCATTGTTAGTACTTAGTGCTCTTTGCACTTGTCTTTGTAATACCAAGACGTACCAGCCTAAATGTCCACAAAGATGATGTTTGTCATCCATGTCTCCTGGTATTTTGTTCCGGAGTAACACACTGTTATAGTTCCTTTTTTTTTACACACTCGTGTTGATATCCACTTTATCTTTCTGCGTTCCCACTAGATTAATAGCTACACGAGTGCAATACCAAAACACTCAGTCATACAGAGTGCAGAGGCGTAAACGCTCAACAGCTAATATCTCATGAGTCTAACAGATAAGATGTGCGAATTATCCTGTGAGTGGTACATTCCAAATCCTTTGTTCTTTGCTTAAGGTATCTGCTATCATATAGCTTTATCTTTTCTCCTTGCGTAGTCACGCGTTTATGTCCATATCATCTGGTAGATTTCCTCTGGATTGCAAGCATTTGCTTGATCCTTATGAGGGTTCTACATACTTTTCGTCCATAATGGGTTTTCCTATTTTTTTTTGGGTTCCTGTCCTTGTACTGTTTCCCTGTCTTCTCTGTATACTGTCCACTGTTCTCTGTTGAAGATTCTTGATTTCTTTAGCCCGTTGGTTTAACTGCGGCTCTTCTCGTCCATCTTCGAGGTAATCGTCTTACTGTCCGTAGAATGGAGTTGACTACTCGAATGGAGTACTACTTTCTCGTGTTCCTACACTATTTGTTCTTCTGGCATGGGGTACCGTACTAATACATGACTCCTTACCAGACTAAACTTATAAATAAGTATGTAAGGCCCACATGCTCCTAACGGAGTGCGGTCGGCCACATGTCTCTAGTTTTTGTGTAAAACTGGTAATGTCTGTCACACGGATGTTGAAGTATTTTGTTGTCAATCTCCCTTTGATGGATATCTCCCTTTTTTTCTTCTTCTTCTTTTTCCTTTTTTTTTGTCTTATTTTTGCTTGCTTCCCTTTTTTTTTGTGTAATAGTTAATGTTATCATTTATCCTGTAATAAGTGTTATTGCCTTTGTGGCATCCGTGGTATTCGTATCATAGACTGGTATTATTCAACTCGGTGGTAAGTAAAATCCGTGCTATATTAGCAAACTTGTTTCTCCTCTTTTTTTTTTTTTTGATCTTATTGAGTACAACACATTTTCCTTTTTCTCCCTGTTTTTTTTTTCTGATTCATTTTCATCCATAGTTCATATTCGTCCCCTCATCCATGTAATTGGATGTATTGCAGATTGCTAATAGCTTGAGCAATTGGCTCTTCACTTCCCAACCATCCTCAATGACGGTGGTGCATCTACAAAGGGTATGCTTGTCCATGAGGACTAAACCTTTATCACTGGTAGTGATTAGCATTCAATGCCGGTATACACTGTGGTATTTGGCTAATAGCCCTGTCTGAAACTTCCCCGGACGTTTAAACTGGTGTGTTTACAGTCATAGTGGCTGTTTAATTTGTCCAGTTGCAATGGTTGGACTAACGGTCCTTCCAAAAGGTTGCATAGGTTTCTAATCTCAAGGTTTGTAAGAAAAGTTTGAAAAACAGTTGTTTTTTGGGCATACCTATAATAAAAGACTAAAAAGTAGTAGTTGTTGCAGTTGCATTTGCAGTGGCTGTTACTGTTGTTGTTGCTGCACTTGCTCTGTCAAGTGCGCAAGGCAGATGGAAATTTCAGTGGTTTACTGGTCATAGCGCTTGCAATAGCAAGTGCGCCATGCAGGTGGAAATTCTGGTTCAGTAATTCCCGGTCTCATTGACTCTGTGTCATTTAGTATGGCTACATGATAATGTAAGTTTTAACATCCTGTTCATATATTTTATCCGTCAAGTGTTTAAAGCTTATTGGTACTGAGTACACACAACTAATCCTAAGTCTTACACGAAAGGCGAGTGGTCAATGACACACTCCCACATACTTATAACATAGCTCCTTCTAACATAGTAAGTAAAAGTCTTCCACCAGCGGTCTCATGGAGTAGGGTACTCATGCCTATCTACTCCTTGCCCTTCAGGGCTCCAGCATCAGTAGATGTCTGGCCATCCTGACCGCCTCGTGGTACTCCAGATCCTCCAGCTGAGGTCTTTGAGTATTCTTTGGGGCCTGTAATTATGGCTCTCTGGGTTCATCCAGCATTCAAATTCCCTATGGCCTTCTTTGTGGTAGCACCGACATTCGACTTTGCGGCCTTCGCAGTCGACCCCTGGATGGTCCTTTCCACAACGCTTACAGTAAAAATGGCGCTGGGGCTGTCCGGTGCCTAATGGTAGTATTTAAGTTTAAGTTAAAATCTGGCGGTATAAGGTTAAGGTTACAATTTAATTTAAGAGGTAGGTTTTTTTTTTCTTTAGGAGGTGCGGATCTCAGAGGCTTAGCATCTATAGCTGGGCCGGTCAACCGAAGGACGGGCTCTTTTCCCTTTGTTCCCTGGTGACCCTGCTGCCCTTTCTTTTAAAGAATTTCCCGTTCAAGGTTTCGGGTCAGCATTCTTAAGGTATTTAATATGATAAATAAACTGAAATGGAATAAGTCCTTACTTTCCCTTTTTTGGCTTTCGCCTGGAGGTGCTCCTCCACCCTCAGACTCTCCCTCAGGGTTCTTCCTTTCTTGGCCCCGAGAGTCTCTTCCCGAGTCTGGAGCATTAGCTCCGTCCTCGAGGCAGCCTCATAACACTCTTGGATCTCTTCCTTGTAAGTTCTCACAAAGTTAATTGGTAATGTAGTAAGTAAAGAATTTTTATGGCTTCCATGTTAGCACCTGGATGGTAGTGTAGAGGGTAGCACCCATCGCCATCTGAATGCGAAATAATAGTCCTCCCGGAACTCTCAACCTTCACGATCTCTGAGTACTCCACACCGGGAATGAAGTCCAGCTGACCAATGGATTGAGCATAATACTCATCCACGGTAAGACCTCTTAGGTCAACGTTTCAAACTCATGGCGCTTCTTCTGCTTGAGATGTGCCGGTGTAGTATTTCCTCTCAGTAATTCTACAAAGGCAGCCCACGAAAAGTCAGGCGTAGTCAGGTGCTGGTCCTTAACCAACCTCCAACAGGTGCTGGCTGCATCCTTCAGATGGAAGGCAGCAATGGTGACCTTCTTGTCGTCTGGTACCTGTAAAGCTTCAAATGCTTTCTCATTTTCAAATTGTAACGCTCCAACGCTACGGGGTCGGGTTCCCAGAATATGTAGGTGATCGGGTCTCTGTAACTGACTTCAGCCAGTTCGTTTCCCTGGGCTGTGGCGGGTGGGCTGGTGCTCCTCCTATTTAAGTACCCCGCTGTGCAAGAACGGCTGCAACCGTCTCAGCAACTCCTGGAATGCCGGGTCACCGCCTCCACCTCTACCAGTACCACGCCCTCTAGTTCCACCAGACATCTGTAGTACAGTATGTCACATAAATACTCGGTAAGTTTACCGTACACAACCAGTAGATATTGAATTGTCTTAAAGGCTAGCCTATCACGCAATTTGCGTTACTAGACGCAATATTTTTTGAGACGAATCGTCTCGTACTTCCCAAACGTTTCCCATATATTCCCAAGTCCTAAGCTCACTGTCTTAACCTACTTTCTCGTCATCAAAGCGGTACTCCGCTCTGATACCACTTTTGTAACACCCCTCTCAAATTCACGATATAATCTCTCATGTAGCAATAAATAAAACGTCTCGCAGCGGAAAAACAAATAACCATTACAAAACTCACTCGGGTGTCACCGGCCGTTACTCGCCCATGCGAGCAACGCAGCCAAACTACATCCAACTTCCAATACAAATAAACTGCTAACCGCAGTGATGACGAGAAACTCCTATACATCATACTAAGTCCATAAACCATGAACATTGACAAGTGAGCATCTACCCAATCCTAAAAATACACAACCTTACCATAAGACCATACACCATCTTCATTACTATACCACATCTCCAGTTACCCTGTTCCTGCTCTTCGGCTCCGACAATGATCAACAACCTGAAATGGTGTAGTATCAGCGATAGACGCTGAGTATGCCGGGCCTGGACCCTAATGGTCACTTGTCATTTTAACCATCTTATTATTAGATCGGTTTCATGCTTTACCATTTTTCAGTTATATTCAATATTGTAGTAAACATGCATAATAAATTTAACCATCCATCCAAATATCCATACATTCAACCATCCATCCAAATATCCATAGAATATTTCAAATAACATTTGTATATCGAACGTATCGAGCAATAACAATTTAATGTACCATGTACATTCGCCGTAGCGTACAGTTTTCATATTTAATTTTCCTTAGCCTTGTAGGCTCCATCCAACCATCAACACACAACAAAATAACCACAAGCATAACCAATGAACAACAAAGTGAAACAACGAGAATAATAAACAAGTATTAAGTCTCGTCCATGGTATTGTTCGCCACTATATAAGTCTCAATTGTTTTAGTTGTTCAGTTATACCTAGTGACAATGTCTCGTTAATACGACATGTCTCTAGTTACCCATATATTATGGCGGGTCACCCACGGCAGTAGCCACTCAACGGTAGAGTCTCCGACCAACGAGCCATTCTAGCTCACGGGAAATTTTCTTGATACTTACGGACCCGTACGCGGACATCCTGGTATCGTTTTTGTGATCACAGCGCGCACCAAGAGCCACATCCTCTTGGCTTTACTTCCATTCCATTAATTAATAATTATACCATCGCATCGCATTACCAAATTTCTAACACAGCAGACTAAGGTCATTAGTCCAATCCGGAGTCTGTAAACTCGGGATCCAGTGTTAGACACGAGAGCGGCGTATAGAAAGGCCAATGCTCCGTATAAAGTCTCAGATAATATGTATATCTTATTATCTTAGTGCTACAACGTTTTTCTAACGTTCCTTATAATTCATATAAGATAGCACCATAGCCGCTAGTTCGTTTTATATATAGGTTCATATATACGAACCAATACTGTTAACTCAAAAACAGTAAATAATAAGCAGCTATAAATATACAATTCATGCCTATTAAATATCACATTCAGACAAACAATCTTATCACAGATCACACAGAAGTCTGAACTGAGGAAGTCCCGGAGACAATCAAAGACTCATAACAACATACAAGTTACATCAACCAAATCCGAGCCCAAGGAGCAACCTTAGGACAACTCGGATCAAACCCTTTACATACCGTTCACCCTGACTGTATTACGGTGGAGTATGAATCAGCAAGATCCTACGCTCCGTGTAGTCCGTTAGCTCGTCAAGCGTCCTTGTCAGAAGTATACTCTAAACGGTAATAAAACTATAAGTCAGTCACCATGACTAACTACATCCGGTATTTCCGAATAATAAGCAACCCCGACAGTTCACCTCTGTTTTCTACAGTTGTTACGGGTTCCTCTAAAACAGTCGGTTTTGTTACTTAAAACGCGTACGTCAAAACTATTCCAACTGTTAAGTTTAATTCCTTATATTTCTTTTAATCTTATCCACCTCTAGTTTAGGTACGTAACCTATAGTTGTATGTATGCATGCATTATATTGCATTCTAAAATTCATAACTTATAGTTTGTAACTGTATTTATTATTTTTTTTAAAATAACCACCACCATTAAATCATATGGTTTTCAACCAAAATATATTTATCCACCTTATATACATTATTCTTGTGTATGTATATATTTTACCACGTAGGTAATTCTCATGAGTTTAATAAACTCTTATATTTCATGTTACTTTTTATCATCTTTTGTTAGATGATTATTCCCATTAGTTGTATCATTTTGTACAACTTATATTAAGATTATTATCCTAACATGTAACATTTTATGTTGTATAATTACAACTCCTATGGTTTATTCCATAAACAACTTAGTTTATAAATCCCATTCATTTATAGTTTGTCACATTATTTATGTGAGTACCCTTCCTTATATTAATTCCATTAAACCACCTTAATACCATATAATTGTCATAACATTTATGACCTTGTAGACCATAGTCTAAAATTCATTTTCCAACTCTTATTAATTCGATATAGCCCTTGAATTTATTTAAATTCCCTTTTTGACCACATAACATTATGTATGTTATACCATATTCTAATATCATTTGATATGATATTTTTATTTCCCTTAACTCATAACCTAGTTTTATACAAAACTATTTATTATTGCCTCTTAGGCACCATAAGAAAATCTTTTTTTTTCCATAAACCATAGTTTCCTTAATTTACAAAATCACCCCTTAAATCATACCATGTTATATATTCCATTTAATATAACATTCTAACTTATAAAAGAGTATAACCTATGGTTTTTTTTGCAAATTCGAACAGACCTCAATATACATTTTATATTGTCATTAGGCCCAATTTATAAACATATAGTTTGATAATATCATTAAAAATATATATTATACATATATCTCAATAAATACTCTTATATAATTCTAAAAATCTCCAAATTTTACCAAAGGTTATAAATATCCATACGAACCATATACTCTTGGTATTTACCATTCCACCATCTATATTTCTCCAAAGTGTCATAATGACATAATAACTATATTATACATATATAGTTCATTTTAATTCCAAAACTCACCAAATAAATTCCTAAAAATTCCTAATAGCCCATGGGTGTTTAAAATACCATTGTACACCCTTATTTTTGGTAATAACATATTTACCACATATGTTATAAAAATATTACCATAAAATGCATAACTTATTATAAGACCTTAAAAGTTACCTAACTTATTTATTTGGTCAAAACCTAGCATATGGTCAAGGTTGACCTCCTTAATATTTCCTTGACCATTAATTCCTTATAATTACGGTTTAGTACCCAAACTTTTCAAAATTCACCATTTAACCCCAAAACTTTATAAAACCTTATAAACTTATTTTAACTCCTTTTTAACTCTAATTTTCGGCCTTATTATTCTAAAGCCCTTAAATTTAATTTAATTACACCTAATACCCCATTTATTTTCGGTAATGCATTTATACTACTTAAACTTAAAAAAGCTTGTAAATGCATAAATAAAATGGCCTAAAATACATGGCCTTATTACAAACATTTGCTTGCAAAATAAATTACACATAAATGTCCCAAAAACACTTATAATTCTCGGCCTCACCACACACTTTTCATTTATTACCAAACTTCCACATAATGTCTTAAATTTGACAATTATGCTTGTTTAATTAGTTATAAAATTTATTAAACCATTTCTTAAACATTTTAAGGTCAAACAAGACCTTGTTTTTCTCCTTCACTCACGGCAATTAATATACACACACTTAAATTTGTGTTAATGCAACAAGTTAAGGTTTTAAGTAATTTATACCTTGATTTAACCTAGATAGAACCTTGTTTGGTTCTCCACCTTGAGGAGAAATTCTCCAAAGCTTCTCTTACATGTTTTCAAACATAAAACAAGGCCTAGTTAGTCTCCAAGACAGATCTAACCATAAGAAGTAATTTAATGTAAGATTTAAGGCAAAAATCACCTTAAAAATGCAATGAGGGTTCAAGATAATTTCGACCTGAATCAAACACACCACAAGGTGTTAGATCCACCATATTGACATAGGAAATAGATAGATCTCAACAAGATACCTTGTTATTAGGTTTTACCTTGGAAAAATGCCTTAAAAGAGGGTATTTACTTTGGATCTCGGCCATCCTGGCTCCAAATGGCTAACCAACAGATTCCACATGAAAAGGAGAAGAAGATGAGGCTATGACCAAAGTTTCACAGCCGAACTTGAAGGGAATCAAAAGTTATGAGCTTAAAGCACATTTTACCTTAAATGGTCAAGACTTGAACTTTCCTCCTTAGATCTGGTTATGAACGAGATTGAACCTTCCTTTAACCTCCAAATTACTCTACATAGATGTATAGAAGAAGTTGGAGTGTAGATCAATCGAAAAAGGAAAGAAAGATGAAGAAAATGGGCATTTTTATGCCTTAAGAGCTTACCTAGAGCTTGAGCTCTCTCCAATGGAGCTTGGAGACTTACCTACGGTGGAAGAGGAGCCAAATAGAGTGTTTGGCCTTGAGCTCCACGTTTGGAATGGAGCTAATGAGAGAAGGTGACCTAATTTGGCTTAAAACACATTTTTGCCTTTGTTTATTATTTTAGTGACTTGATGACTCATCAAGGCTGATTGGAGTTGAATAATTGAAGCTCAATCAGTGGAGACAAGAGGAGGGGCAGCCGTTGAAGATAAGAGAAGGTAGGGCTTGATTGATTCAATTTTGATTGAAAATGGAGTAAAATGTTACTTTAATTCATTTAATGAATGTGTGACTCATCTCTTGTCTTGTACCAGCTTGGAGCCAAGAAATTCAAGGGAAAAGAGGAGCAATTGGAGGCTCCAAATCAGCTGGCTCACATGGGAAAGGTAAGTGGAGCCCACCTTTTTTGTTTTATAAGGTAAAGTATGTCTTTTTTGTTATTTTATGCTAAAGTAAAGGACTATATTTAATTGTCACATGGGACTTGTCTCTTGGTCTGTTAAGAGACTTATTTATCTGATTTATGTAGTCCATTTCGTGGTCAATGGTCAACATTGACCAACTTAGTCAATGTTGACTCAAACGGGCCCCACATTAGGGTTTTATTAATATTTTAATATTAAATTTGTAAAAATTCGTAAATTTCTGGAATTAAATTCCTGATATCATATAATATGATATTTTATTATAAGTAAAGGTTTTTATAACCTTTTAGCCCATTTAAAACCAATTTAGAAGGCGATTACACAAAAACGTGCTTTAAAGAGTTTTAGCGCACATTTCGTGTTGCCTGGTGTTCTGAGCTCTGTTTCCTTTGACAACGGTCTTGTTGTGTTCCTTACATGATATTTGATCATGTAATTCAATTTTATATCGTTTAGAGGTCATTAGACCTTAAGGTTTCTTAGAGCACATTTTGCCCTTTTTGACCTTGAAGCATGAAAGTGCTTTTTCTTTGTGTTGGAGTGTTGCCCAACAATTGTAATATGTTTAGTAATGTGTTAATATGCTTAGGACAAATTTTTAGGTCCTACATAGTTCATTGGGTATTTATTTACCCTTAACAGTCAAAGGGTGCAACATCTTGTTTTGTGTTGACCACTGTTGTTCTCAGTTGACTTTTAAGGCATGTTTGGGCCTTAATTAATGTGATTAGATATTTAATCCATGTTTAATAAGTTTGGGGTATTTCACTTAGCCTTGTCCAGTAGACGTCCGCCTTCAGTTATGCGGACGTCTCATGGTTGTCTCGCGGTCTCTCCTGTTGTCCGCGTGGCTGTCCGCATGGCTGCCTGCGTGGTTCTATGCGGACACTCATGCGGACACAAATGGACTTCGCGAACGCGTGCTGTCCGCGTGGTTCTATGCGGACACTCATGCGGACACCATGCGGACACAAACTTTGACCGGCTCTAGATTCTTCGTTTGGACTCCGTTTTCTGAGCCGTTTGTGTCTATGCGTTTGTCTCTTCGTCTACTTTGCTTCCAGATTGGTTTTCCTCATTTTTAAACAATAAATTCTGAGATAAAAATAAAACATAAACTAGAGGAAAACTAACCGAAGTGGAGAAATGAGCAAGAAAAGTGATAATATTATATATGAAATACACCTATAAAACATGCTCATTTGGACACTTATCACAAAGTTCTTAAGGGGGGTAGATTGAAATACCCCGAACTTAAATATAGGGATTTAAAAGTAATCTAATACGTATTTAAGGGCCTAATTACGCCTAAGTAATATTGGTAAGGATAAATAAATCCAAAAGAAATAAAGAAACGCTTAAAAAGGAAAAACGCTAAATAAGCGTTAATTACCATAGGAGGTATGAGACCTCGGTTGGCGTATTATATGGATTCTTAAGGTTTAATAAGACCAAAATAATATATGGGAACAGCTCCCGAAGAAAACGGAACCAAATAATGTATTAAAACGCTAATAGAGCTTTAGCGCACGTTTTTTGAGAAAACTCGAAAACGTGATTTTATGTGGTCAAACGAAACCATAAAAACTATAAATCATTAAATAATAATTAATAAGCATTAACGTAAGCTTAATAATTAATAAAAGTAAAGAAATGAGAAAATTCCGGAAAACAGGTCCCGGTTAGTAAAAACCGTAACAACCGGGAAGTAGTGGGGCGAGAGTGTAATTAAATAAAACTAGTGTGTCCACTTTTGTAAATAAAAAGCAAAAGAAAATGTGTGTGTGGTGTGTTGGTCGACAGCCCCCCTCTCTCACACACCCTCTTCATTTCCTAATAAGCTAAAAGACAAATAAGAAAAATAAAAAGTAACCCCCACACTCTCTCTCACCTCACTCTCTCTTTTCTCTTTCTCCTTTCTTCCTCACCCAGCGATTTCTCCCTCTCTCTCTGCTGGTGGGCGATTTCTTGAGCTTCTCCAACAACAACAATGGCTTCCCTTCTTCATCCTCACGCTCCATCCTCATGTAAGCTCCAAATCAAAAACAAATTACATATTTGTAATCCCTCATCATCCTCTACATTTCTCTCTTTTCAAAATCCAAAAATGAGGAAGTTTATTTTTGTGGGTATACCCCATTGAAAGAGAAAATAGCACCATGGGTAGCTTGGAGTCTCTTCTCTCCATTAAAAAAAAAATCTACATGAAAAACTCATGTTTCTTCATCTTATCTTGTAGCCGATTTTTGCCCATTATAATGCTCTATTTTTCTCTCTTTTGAGCATCATTCAGCCTTGCAATGGTGGTGGAATCACCTTCTTGAACCAAGGGCTAAAACCCCTCTTAAAAGCTTTAAAAGGTAAACCCTAGAAATTTTGTTTTAAGCATTTCAATGAAATAGCATTAATCTAAGGGTTAGTATGTTAATTGCAATTGTTTTTGTGTTCATTGGGTGATGGGAATGGAATTTGGCAACTCCATTCCCCACATAACCGATTTTGGGCAAGAAAGAAGGAAGAGAGAATGGGAAAAGAAATGAAGGAAAATAAGCTCAAGGTAAGAGCTCCTTCCTAATGTTTAATTCTATTGCATTAGAGTAATGGGAATGGGTAAACACATAAAATAACCTAAACTATTGTATTAGTATTGAAGTTTATGAAGTTTTGAGTATTTGGGAACTAGTAAGTAAATTGTGGGCCTTAGAGCCAAGTATATTGTATATGTGTATTAGTATTGTGGATTGAGGAAGTATTATTGAGTTGGTATTGTATTGGTTGCTGGTAGGACCCTTGTATGGGTGTGGCTAGAAAAGGAATGAACTTGGTGAAGAAAGTATGCGTATGGCTAAGTAAGAAAAGTAGGTGAACTATGGCAAAATTTGGTAGGAATTATGTATTTAAGAATGACTTGGTGAATGGGAGAACCAAGGTGTATATTGGATTGAGTAGGTATGTTTAGTAGTGATGAAGTGGTAGTAGTAGTATGAGAGACAAGAAGTGTAAAATCTGTAGCAAGTGTATAAGAATGCATTGGAGAAGTTAGGAAGAATTAGTGTGTAAGGATTGGTGAAAAGAGTGTTGGACTTGGGTATAGGTATTGTAGTTGCTTGGAAATGGATTGGGATGGTAAATTGGCATTAGGAGAGGGAACTAGGTATGGAGGAAATAAGAACCAAAATCTGTAGCAAACACCATTTGGAGAAATAATGTAAGTGCTGGAATGAAAATGTGGGAGATATGTGTGTGAATTGGTATGAAAAGGAGTAATGAATTAGTAATGGATTTGAGCATGTTTAGAAGCTTGATTAGGTGCTTAAAATGGAGAATTGTTGGATGAGGAGTAGTGCATGTGGAAGGAGTGAAATATGTGGGTGTATTGGGCAAAGTATGGATATGTTAAGGTAACAGAATTAAAATTAAAAATGTCAGTAGATTAGGTGTAGGAAAATGGGACTTAAAGTCGGAATGTAACAGGACTTTGAAAAGTCTCAAAATGGTACGGGACTAAGTCTAGGATAAGTCCGGACCAGTACACAGGAACAGACCAGAGTTGATAACAAAGGGTGGTCCGGGACTTAAGTTCCATACAAGGACCGGACCACCCCATCAAAATAGGCCGAGAGTTTCAGTAAGTATGGGTCCGGGACTTGACTTATGTGCAAGGACCCGGACCAAATTAAAATTCCGTTCGAGAGATTTCAAAGCCTTGGGTCCGGGACTTACCTTATGTATAAGGTCCCGGACCATAATTGAAAACAGGCCGAGGAGTATGACCACATGTTGGTCCGGGACTTAAGACCCGAACGAGTCCCGGACCAACCAAAAATTGTAAAATTAAGCTCATTAAATGGGTTTTAAGATGAGGTAATAAATGGTAATGATAGTATAAGATAATTAGTATTTAATTAATGATGTTTAAAGGTCATTGAAGGTATAAACAAGTTGGAAAAGTAAGTAAGGAAGTTGTAAGTATATGAACATTAAGTTAACCCGAAACAATGGGACAACGGGTAAGTATGGGAGTAGTAACTAAGTATGTATTGTAATGCTTAGTATTAATTGAACCATTTGACATGTAGTCATTGGTTCGTGGATAAGAATCAAGGAACGAGAGGGAACCAAAGGAACAAGGGAGCACCCGGTAAAGTAAATTCCAGTAAAAAGGTATGATTTTTTCATGCCCTGTATCCTAATCTGGTTACCCCGATTTGTGTGCTTATTTGATCACCTAATAAGATAAATGCATGAATCGGACTATATTGCACCTACTTGTGCTTGTTTACATTGTTCTTGATATTTGTCTTGAACAATAGTTTGTATAATTCATGAAATATATGAATGATGATGAAGTGTATTTGTATCTCGTAGTGTACTTGAATATTGTATTGTATTGCGTATGGATGTGTATATGAACAATGTAATGTGTATGTGGCTTGGATGTGTGACTTCTACTAATTCCTAACTACCTAACTCCTAACATAAGTAAGGAATAAATTGGAATGAGTAGAAGTCCGATATAGCTTCGGCCACGCGTGAGGATGAGGAGACACAAGAGGTTGGATCCGATTCCTGGTTCTTAAACTGGTCCACGACCCAAATCCCTTAAATGGGTAGCATCCTGGATTGGTGAACCAAGTAAAGTCTGGCGGTGGGACGGTGTAGTCCCTGCCCAGAGGTCAGACCGACTTAACATGAGTAAGAGTAAGTAAGTAAGTATGGATCAGTAAGTATGTATGAGTATGAGTATGTATGCGTAAGTACTGTGGAACGAGTAAAAGAGTAATCTCCACCCGATTAACCCGGTTGGACCAACATGAGCTGACAAGTATGGTGGATTGTGTATGTATTGCGGATGTATGGTATATGTATGTGTATTGTGTACTTCGGGAAAGGTAAGTAAGTATCGGTTGACTTGTATGGTTTACCTTGTATGTATTGAAATGTATGTATGCATTCCTTGCGTAAAGTATTGTAGTATTCTGTATGAAAGCATGTATGCATGTATGTATTGTAAAATGAATTGCATGTATTCGACCAAGTGGTCGGCGTACCCTCACTAGTACGCGGGGTATGCGGTTATCATATGCAGCGAAAGCGACCCCCTAGGGGGAACATTTTTAGTGTGCAGGTACCCGAAGCGGATATGGTCAGGTATGAGACCTGTGGCTACACTCGGATAGTAGAAGTAGAATGTAGAGGCGTGCTAAGTGGTGCACCCTCGTACTTAGAAAGTAAGTAGTTTGTGAGGAATGAGTAGTGGATAGACTCGTGATGAGTATGTATGAAATTGAAAGAGGTGTTGTAATTGTATAAGGATCTTAGTAAACTCGGTGTATTATATTGTATTGAACTTACAGAGTATTGTAATGAATGGGAAGTTCTAGTATTTGATTTGGTAATTGGAGTATGTATTGTAAGTGTGTAGTACTCGGATATTCCGGTCCATCAGACCGATGCTGTATGTAGTAGTAGTAGTAGCCTAGCTAGCCGTATGGGCGGTTAGCGGCGTTGTATCACCCTACCGTTGAGTATGTAAGTATCCACTGCGTGAATCTGGATTGTATGAGGAGATTGGACTGTAATGACGGTATTAGCGGTGGTAGGGGTGTTACAATAACCTGTGAAAATAGACAGTGTGTCCACTGGGTTCCAAAGGAACCGTTACCAGCTGACCTTATGGCCCTGGATAAATATATACAATGACCGATCCGGTCGAAACTGTGCACCAACGGCAGCGCATTCCGCCATCCCCGAATGTGGCTGATGGATTTCATTTGAGTGACTCCCCATTGAAGTCTCTCGTAGTGATCACAATGTGCAACCAGAAGGTCGAAACAATCCGGATTCCTCTCTTAATAAGTTAGCCCTTTTTGTCAGTGACATAATAACCAATACTTGAAATAAGACTATCACATTTGACCCTTATTAGGTTCAATAATACCTAAAGGTCAGTTAGTCTCTTTTTTTTTCAGTTTAGTTGTATAAACTTTTGGTCATAAGACATTCGCGTATAAGATATAACGCAACAGTTTAGGCAATACCATATACAATACCATTCACATAAAATCATAGATATCGTTCTTAAACATTTAAACACATAATGTCTCGACCTTAGGACATTCAACCACAAATTAACATACCGTTCACCAAGAAACTGCTAGCTTGACAACTTCCTGTTCAGTAGTTCCTTCCCGTACGCTGTTATTTAAACATGCAATACCAGGTAATATTAATATAACTATTCTTTAAATATTACAGTACTGTCACTGTAGTGTTTATACTCGTTGTATAATAACTCTGTATGTTATTTATTTTCCCCTGTTATTTTAACAGTGGTTCTAGATAGCCCACCAGTTCATTATTTTATGTGAAGCTCAAATGTGATAATGAATTATCATTTATACGGTATATCTTTACCTCATTAAATACATACTCATAATTATTTCCACTTATCATTTATATCATATCATTTAGTTATTTATGTTATAACCACCTTTATTTCATAAAGTTTATATTATATTTCATAATATTCCATAATACATTATATTAACTAGTTTCACTTCTTTCCTTATTAAATTACAAAACCAACCTTATTAATTCAGTATTTATATATTATACCCAACAACTTAATAAATTACTAGATAACCACATATAATTTCCGGTAATCATATTTGATCCCCTTAGCTTTTACACAACTACCAAATAACCATATACTTTTATAATTTACTATATACCCATATCTATTTCGGAAATTGTAAAACAATTATATTATCTTCTATAAGTTGCCAAATAACCTTATAACTTTTATAATCCACTAATTACCCACAATAACCTTTGTAATTATAATTAACCACATTACCTTTTTCAATTACCAAATATCCACCTTAATTTCGTAAATCACAATCTCATATACCAACTTTTATAAATCATATATAAACCCCTTAATTTCGGTTTTCTCCTATATTTCCCTTTATTCACTTTTAAACCCCCAAAACTTTATATAAGTTACATATTAACTTATAAACTATAGTTTAAATATTTTATTTCTTAAAATAACCAAAGTAACCCATATATTCCTTAAATTACATTTCTGCCCCATTTAACTTCCACTTTTCATATATACTTTCATAAATTACATATTCACCACAAAACTTTTTTAAACTTAATATTTTATGTCATAAATCATTTTAACCCAAAGTTTTTGGTCAAAACTTTGACCAAGACTTAATTTCATATTTAATACTTTAATAAACCCATAAAATCACAAGTAATTCTCGGCCATACACTAAATTTCCCAATAATTACAAAATAGTCCCAAAACTTTATAAAATGTTATTCTTAACACTTAAACACTTACTTAAATTTACCAAAATTCATAATATTAAATCCTACCTTATATTATACTATAAATATACCAAATCAACCCCTTGTTCTTGGTTTTCATTATTTGTACTCCAAACTTTTCAAAATTTACATATTAGCCACATAACTTATTTAACTAGCCATTTAAATACTTGTAGCTATTTTTAATACTCCCAAATTTATAATATAAGCTAATATATTTATATATATTTCAAAATTCATCAAATAATACATTAAGCTCTCGGCTTTATTTTACTTCTATCATATGGTTTTAAAACTTGATTTAAACTTTATAATAAATACATATAAATGTATATAAGCCATATAACACTTCTAAAAATTATGCTAATGATTTAGAATGATTATAATCTCAAAATAGAACATTTAATCCTTAAATATTTTTCGTTTGAATATATGTGTATCCTAATTAATTTTTGTGACACATATTTTATACCTTAAGGTAATAATCTTACCTTATATGTTATAAATTATTTTCTTGACATTATAACCCATAATATTTTCGGCCATAATTTATTTAGAGGTTATATAATTTTTATACCAAAGTTTAAAGCTTAAATCAAGCTCAAACTTAATAAACCTTAATTATATATACTTACCCCTTAAATCAAGACAATTCGTGTACTTGATTTCTCCTTGAATTCCAAGCTCTTCAAATACTACTTTGATGAGGTATTTCGAACTCCTTATACATATGTAGGAGATCTATTTGTTAGACTTCTAACAAGAGTTTATAAATAAGATTTGGAGTAGTTTTACAAGAGCTTACCTAAGGAATTTAACAAGGTATTTTTGATACACCTTGGGGTGATTGTAGATCCAAGTTTCCTTCATGAAATAATGAAGAGAATATAGATTTAGAAGCTCTTATATTTTCGAAATATACTATAAGGATTTTACTTAGGTTTTTCAACATGAAAATATACCTTATCTTGATCTTGTTGTTGAATTTAGGAACCACCTTGGAGCATATATGCTTGGCGATTTCCTTGTAGATTTGCTAGGATGTTTTCTTGCTTCAAGACTTGATAGAATTAACTAGGAAATTACATTAAAATGGTGTTAGGAACTAGTACACCATTAATGGAGTTATGAACACTTAAGAGATAACTTAACAATGGAGAGAAGAGAGGACAAAAGAAGAGACTCACCCAGTCGGCTGAAGCATGGGCAAGGAAATGGAGGTGGTCTCGTAAGTTATTAAGACTTAGGATTGAGCTGAATTATTTCTCATATCATATGTCATTATTATTACCACTTTGATTTCTTATTAGCTACATATATTTCTTAGTGATCTAGGCATACGGCTGGTGGAGTATTATTGAGTTAGGCCATCTCCAATTGTAGTGCTACGGTAATGTAGATAGCACTTTGATTTATTAACCACAAAGTATGTTAATCATGCAGCACTAATCTTTGTTGTCTCTTGCAGGTGCTGTTCGGCTAAGAAGGAAGGAGCAGCCCCATCCTTGTATACTTACGGTAAAGGAAGGTAATTTAATTAGCACTTGGTGATTTGATTATTGTGCTAACTTGTCTTGTTCTGCAGGTCTTGATCGGTTGGAATGAAATGGAGCAAATGGAAGCTCCACTTGCTGTAGGTTACGGCTGCATGGAGCTTTAAGAAGCCACCTCAATTAGTTAATAATAGATATGGCAATTATTCAAGTTTTGTTAAGTTAATTAATGAATCTAACTTGTTTGTTTATGCAAGTGGTGGTGATCGTACATGCTGGAGCAAATGGGAGGCTCCAATACTAGTTGTTTTACGGTAATGGAGCATTAGGAAGTTAATATAGACTTGTTAATTGTATCTAGATAATCATGGAGGTTAGTGGTTGTTTTCTTTTGATTAGTATAGGACAATAATACTTCTTCTTTTCAGTATAAAATCGGTAGCCCCTTGTGACAACACATGGTCACATGTGAGTGATTTATTTGTTAATTGCCTAAGCATAAAGACTAAGTCTAGCCTAGTATTTTAATGACATTTTTCCATGTTAATTTTCTTGTGTTCCTTGCAGGTACACGGTTGATGGAGGACTCAAATTGACTGATTTAAGTTATTAAATCATCATATAGAACTTGCGTGAGTTACCCAAGCATTAGACAAATATTTTTGGATTAAACTAGTTAATTAAGACCTAAACTCACGCATGACATAGGGACCAATTGAGACTTATTTTTCATTTAATTTTTCTACACTATATTGTACTAAGACCATACTAATAGTGTAATAGGTCCCAGCATTTAATTGGTACATTTTTATTATGGTAAAAGATGAAAGTTCTAGGGTAAAAATGTTGATTTAGGTACCTTTTTGTCCAAAAATCGCCCCCATTTTTACTATGAGTTTGGTACTGGAATTAATTTATTTAGATGGTCATTTTATCCACTTTTAAGTTAATAAACTCGTGGCTCCTCAAAAGCTTCAAGACAATTGCGTAAAACACATTTTTATGACACCCGAAGGTGCGTTTTTTGTGCTTTAAGGATTTTTCTGGGAATTAATTAGTCGCTATGACTTCCAAGTGTTTATTGACATTGTTTATAGTCAATAATAATATATTAAGGTGTTACATTGAGTTATATGGGGTTATATAACCTCATAACACAATTTTCGGGCTACCCAGGCAAAAAGGAGCGTTAAGAAACTCCCCCGAGTATTTGTCTTTAACTGAGAATTTATCTTGAGAACTTTGTATTAAATGTTCATTAAAGTAATATTATGCATTTTGAATGAGGTGTAATGCTTTACTTTATTTATTAAGGTATTTCCGGGACTTTCGGGCCTTAAGGGGCCTTTAAGGAAACTCCCGAACATATTGTATTTTCACTCAGTTTTAGATGAAGTCCTGTGTTCTGAAGATCATATAATGATCCTTGGTTAGCTTCATATGAAGTTTATAACTTATATAACTTGTTTAGCTTAAGGTCGGGCTTCAGTGCACGTTTTTGACCTTACGGAGTTTAGGTGCGTTTTTAACACCCAAGTGTTTATATACTTCCTTAGGGTTTCATAATCCCCCAAATAATATTTATGATTCCTAAATAATATTTATTTACTTATATTTAATTATTTAAATGTTAGGGGTATTTCAGTCTACCCCCTTAAAAGGACTTCGTCCCGAAGTCATAACTTATATTTGTTCATCCAATGGAATCAAGTTCTTCTTATCTATTCCCTGTATACCTATCATTCCAGGGTGTCAATATTATATTGACATCTCTATATTGTATCACTACTCTGAGTGTATATAATTCCTATAAACAGATATTCGTTATTCGCGATAATAATATATCACAACATAATAACTTAATAAATACTGTAAAACAATGCGTGTTCCAACTTCCTAGCTATATCCTCCACTACATCTGCACAAGTGCAATACCAAATCCTCAGTCCTACAGAGTGTAGAGGCGTAAACCCTTGGCAGTGAATCCCATGTGTGATTGTAGGAATAAATATAAGTGTACTGTAAAGTAATTAAGCGCTTCATAAACATCAAGTGTTACATAGAACACAACCATAACTTATTCAAGTGTCACAGTACACAACAATAACCATACAAGTGTCTCACAGGACATATCATTTATCACCAAGTGCCTCATAGGACATACCAATAACCAACCAAATGTCACATAGGACATAACCATCTATCCAATTGCACACATGCGCAACAAACAAACACAAATAATCATACACGAAACCAATATAGACTGCAGATATGCAAGTCACATGTGGTGCTCTACCCCCCTTAAAAAGGGTAATGCCCACGTACCCCTACAAGTATAAAAAAACGAAAAGAAAATTGTTGGATACTTGTCTCGCATGGAGTCTTCTAACTCCCATGTCGCCTCCTCAATGGCGTGGTTTACCACAGAGCTTTGACCATTCAAATGGTCTTGTCCTGGTCTCCCTAGTGTTGGAGTCTAAAATGCGAACTGGGTCACCTTATATCTAAGTGTAGGATTTAGCTCGAGTGTCTCGGGCTCTTAAGTTATGTGATGGGTGAGGCACATATTGCTTTAACTGAGAAATGTCACATTGTGCACTCTCCTTAGTTTAACATATGAGTCTAATCTGTAGGCTAATGGGCCCACTCGCTCCGTAATAAGGTACGGTCCTACATACTTCGGGCTAAGCTTGCCCTTCTGCCCTAATCTAAAAATTCCCTTCATAGGTGAAACTCTAAGGAAGACTCGATCGCCTACTGTGAACTCGAGGTCTCTCCTATGGATGTCAGTATATGACTTCTATCCGTTTACGAGGTATAGCCCTCAAGGATCTATGTATTCTTTGACAAGTTCTCTAGTACGTTAGTATGCTTTTATATTGGAATCCGTATATATGGGTGCAGGTGATCTACTATCTTGTACATTGCCAATATTATTTCATGGCTTGTGTAACTATTTATGTATAACACACTTTCATTAATCGCCTCGGCGCTCGGGTCTTGTATAATATTGGGGCATACTCAAAATCCCCCTTTTTTTTGTTATCCTCTTGTGATTCTGGTATGTGAGTTTACTGTCGCCATATACGGCTTTCGTTTTCTAATGTAAAGTATGAGCTACGGTTGAGCCGTGCATCTTATGTATATTATAGAAATATTTCTTGATATTATTGATTCACCAATTGTTGGTAGTACGTACACGATTATTATCGTTTGTTCATCAAGTATACCACATTAGGGTTCCTGCTATAAGGTTTCTAACAAGGTACGTTTCCTCTCAATTAAACATGTTCTTGCGGTTGTGAATCAACTCTTGTGAGTATTAGTTAAATGTGTCTACTCTTTACATTCTACCATGCTATAGGTAGATTCCCATTTAATATATGGGTTTGAATTCCTAAAGAAAGACTTAAGGTCTATTTTCCCTTCCGATGGCAATATGGCCATAACATAGACGGTAGCTTGGTAATACTTTTATTATAGATAATTGTCTCTTGATCTCATTTTGAATTATTAACATTGTTCATGGGATCGTAAAGGTTAGTATTTCCCTCATAATTGATGATTTTTCCGACATGTGCGGAGTTGTTCTAGCTATTTAATCTTCTCAGGGTAACCTGGATAACTTAACTCTTAATTACACATTCTACCTCTCATATACCTATTAGTCAAATTTTATATTTGATTTAAGAATAAATACTTACGTATTACAGAAATATTTGTGACCACTTGTAAGGAGTCTCAAGAATCATCCAACTCTGACGGGGTCAGCATCAGTGTTGAACTATCCTTCCACACCATTTTGTGTTTGGTTATCCCTTGATCTGACCAGGATCAAGTTCGACCCCCACGTCAAATATCAAACAATCACATAATTGTCATTTCCCAAATTTTATCTTATTAAGCTTTGTGACGTGGTGAGTACTACATTTTCTCCTGATCACTATACTATTAATCCAATATCTGTTATAACCTATACTTGAATCTAGTGTATCCCCAAATCCCCGGTACTATATTCCTTGATCAATCATCAAGCGGGGAAGCCAGTTTTTCCTCTTGGCTAAAAAGGTAGATTCTTACTAAGGCATTTAGGCTCGTACTGTCTAGTAACTATATCCATCAATCATTTCAACTCTTAAATCCATCATACAAGCAATAAATCCATCATGGACTTGCATACTTTAGAATACTCTCTTCACTTTAAAAGGCTTATCTAGTATTTCTCCTATCAGGGCTTGATTATGATTATTGCCATACTGATATCATCAGTTGGAGCAAAGACAGTCACAGTTAGACTTCAAGAAAAGTTTTCATGACTCCATCCACAACTATAGTTCCATAAAGTATCATTTCCTCCACCTTAAAGCTTAGCTTTTTCCTTATTCCATCTAAAATTCATAAATCTGGTGAACTATATGTTCAGCATAGGTTAAGTATCTCTTAATATTAGTACCATCTTAAACTAAGGATTTCCAGTTTGAATCCTATTATTTAGTAACAGGACAATCAAGGCTTATTGTTTGTTTTTATCTCTTAGAAACGTGGTTAATCCACTAGCTCAATGGCTTCCAAAAATAAGTCGGTTAGGTATGTCAAATAGAGGATTTAGAATCACAGGGTTTAGCTTATAACGTTAGGACGGTTTACGTATAAAACAATGGTTACAAACCTAGGGTATGTTTCCCTACTTTATATTTAATTTACACTCATTTTAGTGTATATATTGTTTCAAAATCTTATATAACTTACACTACCTTCTTGCAAGTGTCAAGGAGAGTTATTCGTTACCATGTTCACACCAAAGTTTATATTACATATGTTTTAAACTTAGTTGGTTTACTGCGATCTTAATTCGCATTCATAAATTGAGCTGTCATAGTAGACATATGCTCATATAGAATCATAAGAATAGTGTAGGACGATGGCCTCAAAATAAGGTAGGTACATTTAATGATACTTAACCTTCTGAAATATATCAATGTCCCTCAAGTTTTAGGTTTACTCCCTCCAAATTATATGTATATATATAACATTTGGTATTGCTAATTAGGTTGTTCTCCCGACTTCAGAAAATATATATTCAAAATTTGTTCCCTCCCCTTCATTAATTAGGAGTTCAACATAGTCACTATGTAACACCCCAACCGTTAATCTCATAATCCGTTACTAATTACACTTACTCACGCAGCGGAACTCTAATTACACGAGGGGTGAAACAACGCCGTTAGCCACCATGTGGCTAACCAGGCTAAAACTTACATACCGTAACGGTCTGATGAACTGGAACAACCGAGTACTTCATACAATTACAATACTCAATTCATATCTCTACTATACCGAGTCTACAATATACGGATGCCGATAACATACTCGGACTTACACCTCATTCAAACGCATAAGTAATTACAATCTAACTACCATGCTCACAGCAGTCCCCGTCCTACTCTCTCGAACGGTGGTCAGCTTCAAGTACCTGCACACAAAAACGTTCCCCCTAGGGGGTCAGCTTACGTGCGCATGAAATTCGCATATTACCGCGTGCTAACCGCGGTACGCCGACTACTTTGGGTCGGATATACATGGAGTTCATTTAATCAAACAACATGCATCATGGCAATACAATATATGTATAGCACGCAAGGAATCTACATCCAATCACGGAACACGATTCCTAACTAACATAAACAATGTTGTTAGTGGTAACTGGTACTTTAGGCATTGAGGGTTATTCTACTATGCCTTGTTTACTTATTCAATACCTCAACCGCTCTCTCGGGTTACTTATTCGTATACACACCCATTCTCTTGGGCTATTCATCTTATACTTACCCATTTCTCGGGTTACTCATACATATACTCACCCTTTCTCTCGGGTATTTATACTCATTATCTCACCCACACTTTTGTAATACCCCAACCCGAAATCCAATAAACTGAACGGCGATCACTCCGAATAAAATACAACTGCAGCGGAAATAAATACAACAACCGGGCGGTATTACAATGCCGTTGGCCACCCTTGTGACCAACAAGGCTAAGTCCAAATACAATCCTCAAATGTCACGGTCTGGAATACAGATACAACCCGAGATACTAGGAATCAAACTCAAAAGTACAATACTGAAATAAACAAATAACTAATAGTAGACTCCCCAAGGCTTGGTCTACCCCACTACACTCAGTGTAGTGAACTTCTCAATCTTCAGGTACCTGAAAAATGGGGGTGCCCCCAAAGGGGCTCAGCAAACAATGCTGGTATGGAAAACGTGCAGCCCATCGTCTACCGGGCCACACCAACTACTTTGTCGAATACATGCAGTTCATTTTATAAAGCTGTAAACAAGCATAGTCTGATAATAACAAGTATCCATACAAGGACAATAATGTCACATAGAACAAGACACAGAAGGTCGAGTTAGCTGAACTGAAATTCTTTACTGATAGTCGGTCCACAATGGGACTGACAGTTATAACTAAATATCTGAAATAGTGGAGGTATAGTGACCTCGTTATAAAGAAAGGTTGGGTATAAAAAACCCAGGAGACTGACGTAGTCACACCCTGAACTGAATGGCGTGGGAAATAAGAACCCACTAGAGGAATAAAGTCTTCCTCGAACTGAAGGGCATTTGAATCCCGGAAGGAATAAAAGTCTTCCTCCCAACTGAATGTTCCGTCGCGACGTAGTAGGAGACGACCTGAGACAGGTACAACTCCCGTAGCATGCATGGCCAGATCCACTGGGCTCCTCAATCTCGAAGTATATAATTGTTAAGTGTCATATAAAGACGTTAAACAAGAACACAATGTGTATTGTCAATTATCACGTTTAGGATAATGACGTATGTTAAAAGTGAAGTTAGTGAGAGACTTGAGTACAAGTCCTCGGTATACTGAAACGCAGGTATTTAATCCACTGGTATAGTAGTGTTTGTATGCGTGGGACATACACGTTGTAGTCAGCAACAATCACGCACATAAAATAATACCACAGTGTGCAAGAGTAAAACAACAGTTTACATTAATTATCTTGGTCGTTATTTCAAAACAGATAGCACACAAGCCAGTGTAATCCGTTAGAAACAGGTTGCAAGAATCCCATACCGTTCACCGTAGACTGTTACTTGTAAATTCCCGGTCAACGTCTGGTCAAACAAAGTCCTAGAATAGGATTAACTGAGAGGGTTAATTTATGTTACCCTTATATAATGATCCTATTGGATCTTTCAACAAATCTCTTATTTGTTATTTCATTTGAGGTTTATTTCTTTTAATTACCTCATGATTTAATGTATAACTTATTTGTTATTCCTTTTTGATTTATTATAAATCCTTTAATGTACATATATGTATTCATATATTCATGTACTATATTTGTTGTTTATTTTAATTGTCTAAGTGACAAAACACTTATAATTTTCTTAACTATATTTAAATGTCTTACAATGACATATATTCTTATAATCTCCTTATTCTCCTTTTAGTCATAAACAATACTTATTGTTTCTTTTTAACTTCCTTATAACAGCATAACCATAGTTCTAATTCCATAATTCCTTTAATTAAAATTCTTTCTTCTAATTCCTCAAAATACCCATATAGGACCTATATTTATTTAAATCTAATTATTACCCTTATATTTCGGTTATTTATAAATCAACCACATTAATTCATAAACTTTATACTTAAATTCTAATCTCTTTATATTATAGAGTTTTAACTTCTTATTTAGCTAAATTGCAAGCCATCCCTAATATTTTGGTATATAGCTTTTAAATATTATAACTCTCAGAATTTACAACTTAGCCCTTAAATTCTCGGCTTTAATAATTTATTTCTTATAATTACAATCTAACCACAAATCTTATAACTTTTTCACAATGTCATGTAACTATAGTTCTAATTTTATTCTCCATAAATGCCGAATATATATTTACAAATTCCTAAATTACCAAACTAACCCCAAAGAATTCGGCTTTGGTCTTGAACTTTCCATTAATTACATTTTCACCCCAAAACTTTCTATTAGTTACTTAATAACTTATAAACTATAGTCTAAATATTTAATCCTTCAAAATTTCGAAAGTGAACTCAATGATTCTCTTAATTATCAATTCGCCCACTAATAATTTATAAACTTACATCTCAACTTTTATAAATTACATAATAGCCCAAAACTTTATAAAGTGTTACTTAAACACATGTTTAAATTATCTAAATTCATAAACTTAATTCTTACCTTATATTATTTCATAATTACACTAAGTACCCCTTTAGCTCTCGGTTTTTATACTAAACCCACTAAACTTTGTAAAATTATACTTAAGCCACATAACTTAATTAATTAGCCATTTAAGCTCTAATAAAGTATTTTTAACTCACAAAACTTTATGATATAAGTTTATATACCTAAGTAGGTCATTAATACCTATTTAACACTTAGGTAATTCGGCCATATTTATTTAGTGACCATGTAGTATATAAAAGTGGATTTATATGTCATAATAATTGTACATAAATTCATATGAGTCATATAACTCATGTATAAATTATTGTAATGTCTTATATTTATTCTTAGCTCAAAAATAAGCATTTTTGCCCAAGACATTTCGGCCTTAATTAATTTGTAACATAAATAAATTTTGTGACACAAAATGTGTCTTAAGGTAAATATTTTCTATATATGTTTATAGATTATATTTTTGGCATATAAAACCAAGTAGTTTCGGTATTAATTAACCTAGGAGGTGTACATAATTTTTGTACAATTTTTAGAAGCTTAACAAAGCTTATAACATAAAGATTTACTTAGTAAACTTACTTCTTAACAAAGGTGGTTAAGTGCTTGAACTTCTTCTTGAATCTCCAAGCTTTCTCCTAGGTAAACTTGATGCTCCTCTTCGGTTTTATGCAAGAGGTGAAGGTGTTTAGGAGTTAGATCTTGAATAAAGATCTTAAGTAGATTTGGAAGTAGTTTTACAAGACTTTACCTTAGACTTTTCTCCTTATAAATTCGCCACTCTTAAGGTAGATGAAGAACAAGTTTTCCTTCATCAAAATGAAGAAGAAAAGAGACTTAGAAGAGGTAGAACTTGGTTACACACAAAATGTGTTTTAAGGATTTCTAAGCTTTAAAACCTACCTTAAGATAACCTTGAGATGCTCCTTGGTTTAATGTTGGTTTGGACAATCCCCTTGGAGAACTAAATGTGGCCGAACCCACCTTGATATGCTAGGAAGAGTTTTGCTTCAAGACTTGCCAAGAAATGCTAGGAAATTACCTTAAAGATGAAGATAGAAGTTAAAACTCCATTAATGGACTTAAGAGCTTCAAAGGAAGAAGATGAAGCTAGAAGAGAGAGGAGGGAGCTTACCTAAACCGTGGATGAAGAGGGCAAGGAAGAAAGTGAGACCTAGCTCACGTAAATGCAAGGAAGGAGTGACTTGGAATTGATTTTTGTTTTCTTAATTCTTAATGTCAAATGACTATACTTTTCCTTAGTTTATTCAATGGGTTATTGGCTCAATAAATGCCCTCCTTTCCAGCATTGAAATCGGCCATAATGGAGAACATGGCAAGGTGGAGCAAAAATAATGCAAACTAAAAGACAAGGTGAGAAAAGGTAAGGATATTCCTTTGATTTTTCAATGTTATACTTGTCTTCTTCCTCTCTTGTATATGGACGATTTTAGGGACTGAATGGAGCATGTTGATCGGCATTAATGAGCTAAGACCAAGCATGTTAGGTCATTGAATATAGGAATCAAAAGAAAAGGAATCTAGATCTACTTTTTGCCTTTTTACATTTTGTTTTCTTCCTAGCTCACATGGCCTTATTCTTCTGCATAATTTCGACAGCTATATGGTCAAATGAGACCTACATACTTAGACATTAAGTAATATAACACATGGAAGGTGAGTCACCATGTTCTATGCTTTTTATAAATTTTTAATGCAATTTTTATACTAGTTTTTGCCCTTAAAATCGGCCCCTATATAGAGCCTTGTTGACTAGTCACACCAACTTATTTAGAAGGTCATTTTAACCCCATTTAAGATTACCAATTCGTGGCATGTCAAAAACTACAAGGTAATTGCGTAAAACGCATTTTCGTGACACCCGAAGGTGTTTTTTTGTGCTCTAAGGAAATTTTGGGAACCCAATTGTTCTTATGAGTTCCAAGTGTTTGTAAACACTTATTATAGTAAATAAACATATACTAAGATGTTACATTGAGTTATATGGGGTTATATCAACCCGTGACATAATTTACGGGCCATCGGACACTCCCGGGCCAAAAAGGAGCGCTAAGAAATCCTCCTTTGGTTCTTGCTGAATTTTGAGAAACCACTTCGTGGGTTCTATTTAGAATGATAAATAATGATGTTAGGAACTCTAGGAATTAATTTTATAGGAGTTCGTGCCACCTCGGCACTCCTCCGGACTTTTCGTGCTTTAAGGAGCGGGTGTGAGCACTCCCGAGCATTTTGCGTATTTGACTGAATATAGCTTAGGGAATATATTTGTATATTCATATAATAATTGTATGACCATTTAGTTTGAATATTAGAGGGTCATACAAGGTCATGTTTGACCATATGCTTCTAAGGCGTTTTAGCGTTTATGGTGAAACGACTGTTTTTACGTAACGTTTTCATGCATGGGTTTGCATGCGTACGTGAAATGATTTATATTTGGATTATATTCCAATAATAATGATTAAATAATATTATTTAGATTTGGGGTATTTCACTCTTGGGTTATTCATACTCAAGCTCTTGTAGATTCTCGAGACCCTACAGGTCTCCTACGTCACGCTTGTTACTCTCTTACATACTTAAGCCAAAACACATGGCTCTCTAGCATAGTCTTACTTCCCCGGTTTCGACCCTACTCTGGGTCTAGCATGGTGGGAAGGTTCAACTAGCTCACGGAACTCTCTCTTAGTTCCTATCTCTTTTACTTAGGTCCGACTACTCTCGGACTACTCTCGTTCCCATACACCCCTCTCACGGAGTTATAGTAATTTCATGTATATTAGTCTAGAAGCATCATTCTCGATGTTTCTAATGACTTTGGGAACTTTACTTAAATTCGGGTAATCTCAGGTTTAAGGGTTACCCTCACAATCATATGCTTGTACATTCGGATATTTTCTAATACCGGGTAAAATCCTCATTTAGGAGGTCGACCATGTCTCAAGGGAGTTACATAGTCCCTTAGGTCTCTTTTACCTTTCTTATAAGTTCACATTTTTGGACTAACTTCGATCCTCTCGATGGAGGTTCATTTATCTCTCCACTCATATTTATTCCGTGGATTGTTTCAATAAGGTTTTCTAACCGTTATCGGGTATTTACTCAACCCGTACATCTCCTCACGTTCTAGGGAGTTCATATGTTTGCGTTATCGTTATACTTTAATCGATAGCTTGTGTGTGTTTGCATATTACCATTGTTCGTGAGACTACCCGATCTAAGGGTTTCTAGTCAATCACTACTCTCTATGAGTCGGTCTATGCACTATGTTAGACCACACCGGCGTACAAGTATGTTAGTTCATACAACATACAATAAGGCATACGTAATCAAACAAGGGATTATTTCCATGCTTTAATCTTGATTAAGCCGGCACACAAACACACAAATCAGAGTAACTCGGTTAGCATACGGGGCATGAGAAAATCATACCTTTCACCGGGGTTAGCTTTACCGTGTGACCTCTCCTTCCTCGGTTCACACTTGTTCCACTGATAACATTCAAATGTTTACATTAACATTAAGGTGTTACGGTATGTAAAACTAATACTCCCGTACTTAACCCCGTTATCCCCTTTAACTTAGTTTTACTCCTTTGTTCTTAAACTCACAACTTTCTCATTTACTTCTTAAACTTGCTTACACTCTTAATGACCTTTAAACATCATTAATCAAGTCATAATTACCTTATACTATCATTCCCCTCCAAGCCCCTACCTTAGAATGGCTTTGAAATGGTTTCTGTGAAGAAAATGGGGTGGCCCGGGTTTGTATCCGGGTTTACAAACCCGGACCAAGGCTTGGTCACTCTCGGGTGAAATTCATGACTGGTCCGGGTATGCATCCTAGTTTGCAACCCGGACCCTTAATTTAGAAAACCTCTCGGGTGTAAAAATAGGGTGGTCCGGGTTTGTATCCTGGTTTGCAAACCCGGACCACATGGTCTGTGCTACATTCTGCCGTGTTTTGATGCTGGTCCGGGTTTGTGTCCTAGTTGCAAACCCGGACCAGTTGCAGTTTTGCAATTTATGTAAGTTTCTCAACTTTGTTTCAACTCCAAACTTACACCAACTTCTTCCCCACTCTTCCAACATATATTATAGCATGTTTTGACATTGTTTAGGCATTCAAAACCAACCTAAACTACTTGTACACTCATCTGTTACAAAACCCAATCCCCTGTAATTTCCTTCTGTTACAAACTCTAGTTTTCTTGCTTTCTGTTGCAGTTTTCAAATCCTTCCTTTCTTTCCAATCTAACTCCACGCCTTAACATACTCAAGCCCATAACATCCTAGACATATTTTAACAGAACTTGCCTACTTTCCAAGCATTCTCACCACACTAATCAACTCACCAAAATCTGTTTTTCCATCCTTGTTAAATAAGCATTAACCCACTGTTACAGCACACTAAATTCCCCTCTGTTATCATCTATGCAACAGATTAACCTCATGGCTTATTTCCTTCACTAGGCAATATTAAACAGCTCCACTCATCAATTTACATTGTAGCATCACAACTACACTAACAAAGTCATTTATTTGCATACAAAAATCTGTTTACAGAGACAAACCCAACCCAAGGTTAGTTTATTACCTTGCTAGTTTTTCTGTTTTCTTTTTCTTTCTTCCTCATTTCCTTGTTCTCTCTTCCACTACATGTTTCCTCATCTACCAATGGAGTTAAGATTGCTAGCTACAACCACATTCCATTCCATACCAAACAAGCTCATTAATTCACCGATCCCACACTAACTAGATTTTCAAGAGCTAGTTAAGGGCTTAGTTTGGAGTTTACCTTCAAGCATACCGATGGAGAGTTTTGGCAATCAAATGGATGGAATTCCAGCACTTCACAGAGGCAAAGAACCGGCTGGGAAATTGAAGAAAGGATTCACGTGGGATTTTTCCAAAAAATCAAAGAAGGTTGGAAATGAAGATTTTTAAGCTTGTTTCTTACCTAGAACAACCAAGGAGTGGTTCTTGGTCAAGGTGGGTAGCTTAACCTTCAAATGGAGCTTCAGCCATGGTGGTGAGTTGTGAGATTTTTGATTCATAAGAGGTGGAAAATGATCCCCACGTTGAGAGGAATTCAACGGTACCATTTTTGTGAAGTTTGGATCTCATTTGGACTTTCAAAGTTGAAGAAGAAGAGAGGCGCTGAGAAGGGTTTGAGAAATCGCCATAGCAGCGAGAGGAGAAGAAGGAAGCTCTGTCTGGGAGGGGGAAAACGTGACTCAGAAGGAGAAGGAGGTGAGAGGGTATAATACCACTTTTACTATTCCCTTTTTACTTTTATTTTCTTTATTTGTCATCTTATGACTTAATAAGCTAACAAGCTAATTAAATGTGTGTGTGTACCAATTAAAATCGGCCCCACACAAAATACAAGCTGGAAGCGTTTTTCATTTTTTTTTTTTTTACAGAAAACACTCGTTAATTTACCCGGTTTAGCACTATTCACTAACCGGCCCGTTTTTCGGATTTTACTCGTTTCTTTATTTTAATGGCTATTAAGCTTCCATTAATACTTATTTATAGTTATTTAATCAACTATAATTTTTACGGGTCCGTTTGACCACTTAAAGTCACGTTTTCGGGTTCTCTCGAAAACGTGCTTCAAAACTCCGTTAGCGTTTTAATCCTTTATTTGGATCCGTTTTCTTCGGGAATCATTCCCGTATACTAATTAGGCCTAACTAAGCCTTAGGAATCCATCTCGGACCCTTACGAGATCATATATCTCTTATTTAAATTTAACGCGCATTTCAGCGTTTTTTCGCGTTTAACGCATTTTCTCTTTTCTTTTGGTTTTATTCTTTTTACCAATACTCTCTAGGCACAATTAGGCCCTTAATAATTTTATTAGAGTAATTATATCACCATTATTAGGTCCGGGGTATTAAATCTACCCCCCTTAAGGAACTTTGCCCTCAAAGTTGACGAATCTAATATGGTTGGTCTCAGGCATTCTACGCCAAGGTTATAATACATGTATAACCCTACTGGCTCCACAAGTCAGTCTCATTTCATACTACACATACCACACACATATCACAACATGTATAGCAATCAAAAATACTTTTGTTCTCTCTCCATGGAATCGGTCCGAAGACAAGAAGGCACTACAGTCCTCGAATCCATGTTGAGTAATATACTACTGATCCCTCAGGTACCGGTCACGTTGAACACTTACTCTTTCTGGTTCACGGCCGTTTCATGACTACTGGGCACTTACTCTCTCTGGCCCACGGTCCCTTCGGTTCTGATCAAAACGTTACACATATACATATCCTCAGGCACTCTGGTTGACTCACTCAACACAGGAACATCTCAGGGTACTCCCCCCGTCCCGCTGCCTTTGGAAAAAATCACACACTGACACCGCCCCAACCGGTCACTTAGGACCGCCGCACGTACGGTGCAATGGTTTCAAAACTTATACACGCCCGCCGTTCTACCGGTCATCAAGACTTAAGGCCACAGCCATCGGCGGGTGATAGCGGTTTCAAAACCAATTTTCATTTCCATCTTCATACTTGAAGAAAATTCTTTTTCCAAAATCTGTTTGAAAATTCTTTTTAAAACATCACACAACTCCAAATCCGTTTCATGGTAGTTGTATCATTTCTTAGCGTGATTACTTGTGACCACTTATACGGAGCTTCAAGAATCATCCAACCCTGATGTGATCAGCATCAGTGTTGAACTATCCTTCCACCCCAATTTGTGTTCGGTTTCCCTTGATCGCTAGCAGATCAAGTTCCACCTCCCACGTCAGTTTCAAACAATCAGATAGTCAAACATTTTCGTTTTCTATCTTTTACTCTTTCTAGTCGTATTCATAAAACAATCTGTTTCAATTTATCTTTATCATGGAACTTAAGTCATCCATTATTCTCTATTTACCTTGCCTAGGCATTCCATACTTGTGGCCTCATTAGTCAAATTATTACTCAACTTAAAACATACAACATACAACTCCCAAGGATGGAACTCACTCCATCAATCATTCTCAAATAAAATCACCTAGGGAACTCACTCCCTCTTAGGTTACACATCGGTTTCATGCCGATTCGTACTCATCATAACTCATGTCTAATCTCACTAGACATATACTATAGGGATTCTCATTCCCTAGAGTCTCTCTACTCCTCTTTTCATAAATATTACATACTCGTTATTTGCATCACTCATGCACAACAATCATTATTACACAATGAATGGGTACATATGTTTATGTAACATAAGTTCCAATCATCAAAATAATTCCTTTTGTGCCATGCACATAGTAGTTTACGCCCTATACGTAAAACATACTCTAAGCGGTTTCTCGCCCTACCCCCCTTAAAAGGGGTTACGCCCGCGTAACAGACCATATGTTATACTGAACATTGGTTCACTAATGCTGGCATCATGAAGTGTTAACTTCAATGCGGTTAATTAACTCATAACCGGGTTAGATTCTAGCCTCTAAGGCTTCAAGGGGGTTTATGATATAGGTATACTTAACCCTGAATCACGGTCCACAAGCTTCTGCTGTGTGACCTGATAACTAGAGCTTAACTCGCTCTTTGGTATTCTCAATGTATTTCAATCGTCGCTTGGTATCTCTTACCGTATGCGAATTCGATGAGTTATAGATTTTCTTTCCAACTCTCTGGAAATCTATTTTTGTATACTCTGTATACTTTGTGGTTATTCACTACTTTTTCCGACTTATTGTCGGTTGAGGTCAAGCTGCTACTTAGCATGTAGTGCTTCCTCGTTTGATAATGACTTCTGAATCATGTTTGTTTATTTATTTCTATACAAGAATTCCTCATTCATACTACTCTGCCCTTTTCCACATATCGATCCTGGGCCCTGTGGGTTACTGCCCACATTCTTTGTGCATCTTTAGCCAATGGCCGCACGGTTATCTCTCTAGATTCTCACTCAACAGGCTTCGTTGACATTTTTCAATTCCTGGCTCTCCCACTCGATCATTACCGCACAAGTGCAATACCAAAACACTCAGTCATACAGAGTGCAGAGGCGTAAACCCTTGACAGTAAATCTCTCATGAGATAGGAATGATCATGTCTTCTTTACCACATTTCCTTATCAGCTTCACATCATTATCTTATTATACTCTTACAATGGTCGCTTACTGCGTACCATGTTCTTACTCATTAAACAACATTTGTTTACATGGCATCCGCTACTACTTTAGCTTCCGCTCATGTACTCCCGCCATTTATACTATGGCTTGCCATTCACTTGGCTCAATAGGATGTATTACTCTAAACTCTCTACGCTTACTGCGCATCGTTTACTCTGCAATTCATTGCACACATACAGTGTTTTACTACTTAACCGATTGCTCTCTCGGTTTCCTTCCATTGCTATCAAAGCCTTTTCCACATACTATTTGTGTTTATATACTCCCTGGCAATATACACATGCTCAGGTTTCACTACACCGCTTCAGCGGTTTTACATTACATACTTAGGTGGTAGCCTTTCTCTGGAGGATTCACGCAATTTCTGCTCCCTAGGCCCCACAATAGCAAGTGGTGTCCCACACTAAGGAAGTGGTTCGTTCTCCACAATTCCTCTTATGCCTTTATGCATAGGTTTTACAACGTTTGGATCTACGAATTGTAGTTGGTTTTTCCAGCTTACAAGCCACCTTGCCTCGCCATGCTCCATGCGGGCTGTTTATACAGGTTTCCGCTTCTCCGTATACCATTAATGGTTTGGAGGTATTACTGGGTTTTGATATGGTAGTTTCATCACGCTTCCAAACATGGAAGACCCTTAAAGTATTTTGATACTAATTCATGCCCTCTAGCATTTTAGGGTATCCCGTGTTACGAGGGATCCCTTCGGGTTCTACCCGAGTGTTTGCTTAACACTTGTGTTCTCAACACGATGTTTCGTTCAACTACTGTTGACTCCGGCACCCTTCTCGGATTGCTCCTGGGTGTTACTGAGTAATGCCATTACATCTGGCTTGTACTCATGGTTATGTTCAGTTGTGAGTTCGCCTTGCGGCTATGTCCTTGACTATCCCGTTTAGGGTTGTAATGTCTCCCATTATTGGGTAGATCCTTGGTACCTTCTAATACCTTCTAGGTCTGGTCATTATTCTCTTCAGTGAGGTATAAAGTGGGAATTCTATCCCGTTTATCGTACATTAATAAGTTCATTTAGGCATTCGCCGTATTATTTACACTGGTATTCACCCAGTTATTAGGTATTTCCTGAGACATATCCAATGTCTGTACTTAATACTCTGTGCTTCTCGCACTTCTTAACGTTATGTTCTTAGCTCCATCATCCTACTGGATTCTTGACTCCTTTAGCTTAGTAAGCTTCTTTGTGTTCTTCGATCATTCGAAGTGTCCAACTGTCTCGGTTTGAATTGGCTCTTTCGTCCGTAGTATGGAGTGGGCTACTTCCCGTGTACCGTACTCTACTTGTATACATACATGGAGTATCTTGTTGATACGTTACCACTTACCCGACTAACTCATAACTGGTCTGTCAGGCCGCACCATCCTTTGGAGTGCGGTCGTTCCATGTCTCGTTTGTGTACACTTGTAGTGTCGGTCACGCCTAAGTGAAGTATTCTGTTGCCAACTCCTCTTATATGGTCCTAGAATAACTTATCGTGGTTCACTGGTTTGGTTTTAAAACTTTGGGGTTTTTTGGAAAATTTTATGTTCTGAAAGGAAGTTCAAGTTTTAAAAGTAAGTTCTTCATGCATTTCTGTGCCGGCTGTTCCTTACCGAGTCCAGCTTCTCGCTGACTGGTATGTTCTTATATAATGATCAGGCCGTTATGCCTTTTCAAGGTTTCGTTTCACGATTCTTAGGGTTTAAGTGGCTATATTGGCTTTCTTCGCCATCTTGGTACTTGCTAAGTACTTGTCGCTTGTTAAGATTCTTCTTAACGGTCCCGTTATTACTGCACTTGCCGAGGCAAGTGCGCGGTAGAGGCGGTTTTTAGGTTAACTCATACCGGTCACGGTATTGTTCACATTGTATTTGGTAGCCTTGACGGCTCTTCCTTGACTCTTTAGTTGGATAACTACTCCTTAGAGCTGCTTCTCACTCATCTTGACATGACTGTCGTTCATTTAGGTGCTCCTCCACTCTCGGGTTTCCTTAATTACTTTAATTTTTATGCTTTACCTCGTTGCTCGTTCCCACGTCTTTACTGTGGTTACCGAGGTTTAACTTATTTAGGTACTACTTCTGTAGTCCTATTCGGGTATATCCCGTAGTTATGCTCGTAGTTGTCTAAGCGGTATCCGTTAAGTATTGCAATCTCTTTGGGTGTGGCAGGGTGGGTGCATCTACTCTTGACTAGATCCTTAGTCAATTCATATACCATTGGTGTATTAGTTAACTATGGCGGTCCGTAGACTTGTGTCCCGGTTCTCGTTATTTCTCATGAGTCCGCCTTGTTGCACGGTTGGTGCTTTCTTCTTGCTGCTGCTCGGCCAGCTAGGTTCTCGCGACTGCTAAGCATGTCGCCCCAAGTTGCCAGAGATTTCGGTCTCCTTGGATTAGGATTTCTCGATCTCTCGCCATTATGTGCGGTTATTGTCATTCCAGCGGGATCCGTCTCCGGGATTCCCGGTTCTCGGGATCTACCGCATGACATGTTCTAGTTCATGTTGAAATATTTAGTAACTGCCAGATTAGTTTCCCCGTCTCTCTGGCGTTCTTCCCAAGCTTTTAATGCGGGGGTTGTGGAGGGCGGGTTTGGTATTGTAGGTATCCAGATCATACTGGAAGTTCCTAACTGGCGCATCTCTCACGCTACCACTCAACCCTTAGCCCTAAGTCTCTATATCCTAACTCGGTATTTCCTAAACTCGGTATTTCCAGTCATCAGAGCGATACTTCGCTCTGATACCATTTTTGTAACACCCCAACCGTTAATCTCCATAATCCGTTACTAATTACACTTACTCACGCAGCGGAACTCTAATTACAACGAGGGGTGAAACAACGCCGTTAGCCACCCATGTGGCTAACCAGGCTAAACTTACATACCGTAACGGTCTGATGAACTGGAACAACCGAGTACTTCATACAATTACAATACTCAATTCATATCTCTACTATACCGAGTCTACAATATACGGATGCCGATAACATACTCGGACTTACACCTCATTCAAACGCATAAGTAATTACAATCTAACTACCCATGCTCACAGCAGTCCCCGTCCTACTCTCTCGAACGGTGGTCAGCTTCAAGTACCTGCACACAAAAACGTTCCCCCTAGGGGGTCAGCTTACGCTGCGCATGAAATTCGCATATACCGCGTGCTAACCGCGGTACGCCGACTACTGGGTCGGATATACATGGAGTTCATTTTAATCAAACAACATGCATCATGGCAATACAATATATGTATAGCACGCAAGGAATCTACATCCAATCACGGAACACGATTCCTAACTAACATAACAATGTTGTTAGTGGTAACTGGTTACTCTTAGGCATTGAGGGTTATTCCTCACTATGCCTTGTTTACTTATTCAATACCTCACCCGCTCTCTCGGGTTACTTATTCGTATACACACCCATTCTCTTGGGCTATTCATTCTTATACTTACCCATTCTCTCGGGTTACTCATACATATACTCACCCCTTTCTCTCGGGTTATTTATACTCATTATCTCACCCACACTCTTGGGTTATTCATACTCAAGCTCTTGTAGATTCTCGAGACCCTACAGGTCTCCTACGTCACGCTTGTTACTCTCTTACATACTTAAGCCAAAACACATGGCTCTCTAGCATAGTCTTACTTCCCCGGTTTCGACCCTACTCTGGGTCTAGCATGGTGGGAAGGTTCAACTAGCTCACGGAACTCTCTCTTAGTTCCTATCTCTTTTACTTAGGTCCGACTACTCTCGGACTACTCTCGTTCCCATACACCCTCTCATGGAGTTATAGTAATTTCATGTATATTAGTCTAGAAGCATCATTCTCGATGTTTCTAATGACTTTGGGAACTTTACTTAAATTCGGGTAATCTCAGGTTTAAGGGTTACCCTCACAATCATATGCTTGTACATTCGGATATTTTCTTATACCGGGTAAAATCCTCATTTAGGAGGTCGACCATGTCTCAAGGGAGTTACATAGTCCCTTAGGTCTCTTTTACCTTTCTTATAAGTTCACATTTTTGGACTAACTTCGATCCTCTCGATGGAGGTTCATTTATCTCTCCACTCATATTTATTCCGTGGATTGTTTCAATAAGGTTTTCTAACCGTTATCGGGTATTTACTCAACCCGTACATCTCCTCACGTTCTAGGGAGTTCATATGTTTGCGTTATCGTTATACTTTAATCGATAGCTTGTGTGTGTTTGCATATTACCATTGTTCGTGAGACTACCCGATCTAAGGGTTTCTAGTCAATCACTACTCTCTATGAGTCGGTCTATGCACTATGTTAGACCACACCGGCGTACAAGTATGTTAGTTCATACAACATACATAAGGCATACGTAATCAAACAAGGGATTATTTCCATGCTTTAATCTTGATTAAGCCGGCACACAAACACACAAATCAGAGTAACTCGGTTAGCATACGGGGCATGAGAAAATCATACCTTTCACCGGGGTTAGCTTTACCGTGTGACCTCTCCTTCCTCGGTTCACACTTGTTCCACTGATAACATTCAACAAATGTTTACACTAACCTTAAGGTGTTACGGTTATGTACACTAATACTCCCGTACTTAACCCCGTGTATCCCCGTTAACTTAGTTTTACTCCTTTGTTCTTAAACTACCACAAACTTTCTCATTTACTTTCTTAACTTGCTTACACTCTTAATGACCTTTAAACATCATTAATCAAGTCATAATTACCTTATACTATCATTCCCCTCCAAGCCCCTACCTTAGAATGGCTTTGAAATGGTTTCTGTGAAGAAATGGGGTGGTCCGGTTTGTAAATCCGGGTTTACAACCCCGGACCAGCTTCTGGTCACTCATCGGGTGAAATTCATGACTGGTCCGGGTATGCATCCTAGTTTGCAACCCGGCCCTTAATTTAGAAACCTCTCGGGTGTAAAAATAAGGGTGGTCCGGGTTTGTATCCTGGTTTTCAAACCCGGACCACATGGTCTGTGCTACATTCTGCCGTGTTTTGATGCTGGTCCGGGTTTGTGTCCTAGTTGCAAACCCGGACCAGTTGCAGTTTTGCAATTTATGTAAGTTTCTCAACTTTGTTTCAACTCCAATTTACACCAACTTCTTCCCCCCACTCTTCCACATATATTATAGCATGTTTTGACATTGTTTAGGCATTCAAAACCAACTCTACTACTTGTACACTCATCTGTTACAAAACCCAATCCCCAGTAATTTCCTTTCTGTTACAAACTCTAGTTTTCTGCTTTCTGTTGCAGTTTCAAATCCTTCCTTTCTTTCCAATCTAACTCCACGCCTTAACATACTCAAGCCCATAACATCCTAGACATATTTTAACAGAACTTGCCTACTTTCCAAGCATTCTCACCACACTAATCAACTCACCAAAATCTGTTTTTCCATCCCGTTAAATAAGCATTAAACCCACTGTTACAGCACACTAAATTCCCCTCTGTTATCATCTATGCAACAGATTAACCTCATGGCTTATTTCCTTCACTAGGCAATATTAAACAGCTCCACTCATCAGTTTACATTGTAGCATCACAACTACACTAACAAAGTCATTTATTTGCATACAAAAATCTGTTTACAGAGACAAACCCAACCCAAGGTTAGTTTATTACCTTGCTAGTTTTTCTGCTTTCTTTTCTTTCTTCCTCATTTCCTTGTTCTCTCTTCCACTACATGTTTCCTCATCTACCAATGGAGTTCAGATTGCTAGCTACAACCACATTCCATTCCATACCAAACAAGCTCATTAATTCACCGATCCCACACTAACTAGAATTTTCAAGAGCTAGTTAAGGGCTTAGTTTGGAGTTTACCTTCAAGCATACCGATGAGAGTTTTGGCAATCAAATGGATGGAATTCCAGCACTTCACAGAGGCAAAGAAACCGGCTGGGAAATTGAAGAAAGGATTCACGTGGTATTTTTCCAAAAATCAAAGAAGGTTGGAAATGAAGATTTTTAAGCTTGTTGTTTCTTACCTAGAACAACCAAGGAGTGGTTCTTGGTCAAGGTGGGTAGCTTAACCTTCAAATGGAGCTTCAGCCATGGTGGTGAGTTGGAGATTTTTGATTCATAAGAGGTGGAAAATGATCCCCACGTTGAGAGGAATTCAACGGTACCATTTTTGTGAAGTTTGGATCTCATTTGGACTTTCAAAGTTGAAGAAGAAGAGAGGCGCTGAGAAGGGTTTGAGAAATCGCCATAGCAGCGAGAGGAGAAGAAGGAAGCTCTGTCTGGGAGGGGGAAAACGTGACTCAGAAGGAGAAGGAGGTGAGAGGGTATAATACCACTTTTACTATTCCCTTTTTACTTTTACTTTTCTTTATTTGTCATCTTATGACTTAATAAGCTAACAAGCTAATTAAATGTGTGTGTGTACCAATTAAAATCGGCCCCACACAAAATACAAGCTGGAAGCGTTTTTCATTTTTTTTTTTTTTACAGAAAACACTCGTTAATTTACCCGGTTTAGCACTATTCACTAACCGGGCCCATTTTTCGGATTTTACTCGTTTCTTTATTTTTAATGGCTATTAAGCTTCCATTAATACTTATTTATAGTTATTTAATCAACTATAATTTTTACGGGTCCGTTTGACCACTTAAAGTCACGTTTTCGGGTTCTCTCGAAAAACGTGCTTCAAAACTCCGTTAGCGTTTTAATCCTTTATTTGGATCCGTTTTTCTTCGGGAATCATTCCCGTATACTAATTAGGCCTAACTAAGCCTTAGGAATCCATCTCGGACCCTTACGAGATCATATATCTCTTATTTAAATTTAACGCGCATTTCAGCGTTTTTCGCGTTTAACGCATTTTCTCTTTTCTTTTGGTTTTATTCTTTTTACCAATACTCTCTAGGCACAATTAGGCCCTTAATAATTTTATTAGAGTATTATATCACCATTATTAGGTCCGGGGTATTAAACACTATAATAATACTAGCTGAGACCTTGGTATTTACTCAGGTATTTAAGAACAATGTGCTTATCCATGATGGATGTTTAGTTATACATTTTGAGATTCTGTTTCTTTATTGTCATCTTTCAAGGTTTCTCACTATTTTCTCTCTCGAAGTTTATAAGAGATTGTAAGATTTTTTTGTCTCGCACTGAGCGGTAAGCTCAATGCCTGGGTATTCCATAAAATTTCAGTGTTTGCTCTCTACGTGAGCTCCTTTGACAGTTCCTCTAGTCTTAAGTATTTTATATTAATTAATGTATTTCCGTTCATGACATCTGCTTGTCATTTAGGCAGGTCATAATTTGTAGTTACTGTAAGTTTGGACAGTTGATAATGCCCTTCGGCAGTCCAAGTAAAACTAACTTGTTATTTCTCACTGTACATCTCACACCCCTTTTATCCAAAGATAAACTCGGTTTTGTATTCGGTTTAATACCCTTAATCCTATGGTACATTAATCTGGATTCTCCACTATAAATCAATGTGTCTCCTGACTTTAAAATAATTTTGTTCGCCTTATCATCCTCTTCTTAACACCATATAAAACTCTGCATCATCTCCCTGTGGAGAATGCTATAACTGGTATCCCAATCCTTATCCATACACATCGTATATAATTTAAGTTTTGATGATCCACTCTTATATCCTGGAATATAAATCCTCCAAGGCTTATCCCCAAGTTCTACATTCATTCATAATAGTTATTTGTTCATTTATAGTTAAGTATTTCTTTGAGTAGGATCATGCCGGGTCGAATTACTTGGCGTTATGCCTCTGGGTATTCCCGACCTTCGTTCATAGGCTCAGGTAATCACGATGTCTTAGGTAAGGGAAAAACAAATATCAAAGTATCCTATCATGTGAGAGGTTACCTAATTTAGGTCTCTCTAAAGTTGATACTTACTAATCACATATAAGTCTCATTGACTGATAATTATAACACACATTTATGCATCATGCATTAGGTTTAAGTTCTAGGCTTACCGGTCTCACGCTGAGCGCTCGCCTCAGCGCCTGAAGTTCCCACTGTATACAAGGTGTTTCTTCATGGAACTATCTCCTTTCCCTTCTGACTTCCGGTTGAGGATGGCTGTCCTGCCGGTCTTCCAGTATAGGTGTTGTTCTGCGGCGCCTGGCCTCCTCTAGGTCCGCCCGCTTCATTAGCTCGTGTTCTCTGCGAACCTCTAGTTCCTTTGTATACTCGACTCCCTGGATTGGAAAAGCATTCATACTCCCTGTGACCTTCCTTTTTGCAATAACGGCACTCCACCTTTCTTCCTGCGCAATCCACGCCTAGGTGATTCTTTCCACATCGTTTAGAGTAATAGCGACATCGGCTTGGCTTGTTGCCTCTAGGTGGTGTTGTTCTTAGTAGCTGAGCATCAATAGCTGGGCCGGTCTGACGAGGACCTGCTCCTTCGTCTTCTGACCATGGAAATTCTTCCGCCCCTTCTTCTTTTCAAAGAATTCCTTCCTCTTCTTGCAGTAACTACCAGAGGTTGCTCCATCATCATCTCCTTCAATACTCTTCCTTTTCTTTCTTCCTGCGTCGGAGTAGTCGACTCCTGGTATATAGTTTAACAAACTGGCGCACCTTGCATAGAACTGGTCAACTGTTTGACTCCCTTGGATTAAGGTATTGATCTTCTGCCTTTTTCTCCTTTCTCTCGCTTTATGTGTTCGAGGTAGAATTTCTCTCCCGCAACACTTCTACAAACTTTGTCCATCCAAAGTCTAGTGTAGCTCTACTACGGTGGCCCTCAATAGTCCGCCACCAAATGTCAGCTGCGTCTTTCAGGTTGTATGCGGCGATGTCGACCTGTTGGTCTTCTGGAACTCCGACAGCCTTGAACGCCTTCTGGTGCTCTGCAATGAACTTCTCCAGTGCGGCGGGGTCCGGTTCCCCTGAATAAGTTGGTACTCTTGCGTCTGCAACACCCTTCAACCAGTTGGTTTCCCTGGGCCGCGGCGGGTGGGGTATGGCTCCCGTAAATTGAACTCCTAGTTCCTGTGCGAACGTTGCCATGGCTGCTGCTAGTTCTGATACTGTTGGAACATCCGCCGGTGTCTCGCCACTACGTCCACTGCTGTCTCCACGTGGTCCTTCACTGGTCGACATCTAAGATAGTATACTATTATTGCTACTCTGCTACTCGGTTGCTACACAACCGTCATACACAAACACAATCATGTAAGTAAGTTAACTACTAGCAATAAAATATCCCTAGGGTTTTTTTTTCTTTCTAGGTTACGGATCCTCACAGACGTTTCCCGTAACCCAATATTCCTATGCTCATTGTCCTAGACTCAGTATCTTTCATCAGAGCGGTACTCCGCTCTGATACCACTTTTTGTAACACCCCTAATCTTAAACTTGTAATGACGTCATAACTCGTAGCATAATAAATAGCAAGTTGCAGCGGGAAATAAAACTATCTAACCTTGGTGTTACACGCCGTCACTCACCCTTGTGAGTAACAAGGCATCCTTACTCTTTCCAACATTACAACTCCTCACGCTGTGATGAACAGATACTGAGCACTTCTAGTTATTACAACCAAAACCAACTAATGAGAAACTAACTGAATACAACATCCTCCTTAATTCATTACAAAGTAAAACTGACGATGTTTGTTGAAAACACTTCAGCTACCCCCGTGTCCACGCTCCGGCTTGAGTCTTCTTCAATAACCTAGAATTTTTGGCCCACTGAAGGGCTCAGCAATCTAAATGCTGGTATGCTAAATGTAGTCTTAAATCATTTGGATTCCTTAAGTCGTTTTAGCCATCTTGACATTAGATTCTTTTCATGAAATACCGGTTTACAATAATAACAGTAAACACTTAACAACCACATAACAATCCACCTGTAACACCAGTGTACAATAGTACACAACACCAATAACCACACATCAATAACCCATAGCAATAACCAATAAACACACATTAATAAACCATAACAATAAACAAACAAGACACGCGTATTAAACTGTACTTGTTAGTTAGTCACTTGGCTCTTATCCTTTAAACCAATCATTTAACCTTTTTCCAAATAATTTTAAATCAGGCGTCCTATCAACACAACCCTTAATAACCTGTGAAAATAGACAGTGTGTCCACTGGGTTCCAAAGGAACCGTTACCAGCTGACCTTATGGCCCTGGATAAATATATACATTGACCGATCCGGTCGAAACTGTGCACCAACGGCAGTGCATTCCGCCATCCCCGAATGTGGCTGATGGATTTCATTTGAGTGACTCCCCATTTAAGTCTCTCGTAGTGATCACAATGCGCAACCAGAAAGTCAAAACAATCCGGATTCCTCTCTTAATAAGTTAGCCCTTTTTGTCAGTGACATAATAACAATACTTGAAATAAGACTATCACATTTGACCCTTATTAGGTTCAATAATACCTAAAGGTCAGTTAGTCTCTTTTTTTTCAGTTAGATGTATAAACTTTTGGTCATAAGACATTCGCGTATAAGATACAACGCAACAGTTTAGGCAATACCATATACAATACCATTCATAAAAATCATAGATATCCTTCTTAAACATTTAAACACATAATGTCTGGACCTTAGGATAATCCTTAGGACATTCAGACCACACAATTAACATACCGTTCACCAAGAAACTGCTAGCTTGACAACTTCTTGTTCAGTAGTTCCTTCCCGTACGCTGTTATTTAACATGCAATACCGGGTAATTTAATATAACTATTCTTAAAATATTACAGTACTGTCACTGTAGTGTTTATACTCGTATAATACTCTGTATGTTATTTATTTTCCCTGTTATTTAAACAGTGGTTTCTAGATAGCCCCCAGTTCATTATTTTATGTGAAGCTCAATGTGATAATGAATTATCATTTATATACGGTATATCTTTACCTCATTAAATACATACTCATAATTATTTCCACTTATCATTTATATCATATCATTTAGTTATTTATGTTATAACCACCTTTATTTCATAAAGTTTATATTATATTTCATAATATTCCATAATACATTATATTAACTAGTTTCACTTCCTTTCCTTATAAATTACAAAACCAACCTTATTAATTCGATATTTATATATTATACCCAACAACTTAATTACTAGATAACCACATATAATTTCCGGTAATCATATTTGATCCCCATTAGCTTTTACAACTACCAAATAACCATATACTTTTATAATTTACAATTGTAACACCCCTACTACGCACATGTCACTAAATGTAATCGCAGCGGAAATAAATAACTAAACAGTAACTAACGCTTCGGTGCTACAACGCCGTCAACCACCCACGTGGTTGACAAGGCAGAATAAATACAAGTGTACCGGTCTGATGATCAGACTCCCGAGCATAAAACTAAACCATAAATACATCATATACAATACCGAGTATTACATACATCCTTCACTGTTAAACATCACTGTAAAACTGCAACAACCAAATATTTAACGCCACGGGAGCACAGGCGCTTCCCGGGCCATCATCCCAAAAGTACTCAAAAGTAAATCACATCCTAGGATCTAGAGCCACTCCGCTTCTTCGATCCTCATCCTGCAGTATAAGAAATATGGATCCCCCGAGGGGTCAGCAACCCTTGGCTGGTATGGTTAACGCGCAGCCCATCGGCTACCGGGATACGCGCAACTAATTGTCATGATAACATGGCATTCATTTATATACATAACATAACATAACATGTGGCATAGCATCAATAGTGCACAGCACAGCATCACATACACGGTGGATCTTCGTTCCACAATAACAAACCACAAGGGTCAAATATCACAAGAGCCTAGAGAATGATTCACTCTCATGTTAAGCTCGTTAAACACACTCATTACCGTTCTGTTAGACGAACGAGTAACTTGAGTCACAGATGGTTCGGATTTAGTGACCCGAACACACCACACAAACACATGTTCCCACTAAACCGATCATAAGTCAGAATAGGTAAGCTTTGGAAGAAGCTAGTGGGAGATCGAACACCAAATTAAGGAGAACAATCTTAACAACATAAGAGTCAAATCTGATTCAGATATCTACTCTTAACTTACATGCATGACCGGACAACCGGATTCCTCACTTCCCAGTTAACACTTGTTAGAAGTTCATAGTGGAACTTAACAACCAATACACAATAGGTGGTAAGTCATGTTAGACACACACAAGGAAATGAGTCACAACATAACATCACAATAATATGAACAACTGTAAACTCATTACATGTTTAAATCTTAAAACGTCATGAACACACAGAAAAACATACAACACACAAGCCAGTGTAAACCGGTAGACAACAGACTGCAAGAAAACCATACCTTGGTCCTTGCCTCGTTTGGTTTCCTCCGTAGGTCACTCCTATACATAGTTAATAACGTCGGTTAATTATTTATTTAACTTCAAACTTACTAAGTATTTAACATGATTGTATGACATGTTTTAATGTCTATCTTACCCTAGGTTACCTTCATTATACACCCTAGGGTTAACTACATAAGTCACATTCTTTTCTGTTTTTTTTTTTTACAAGTTTAGGTCCGACCGACCTTACCAACCGAACTTACCCAAGTTCGGTCGATTCCAGAACACATTTCCGTCAAAATTTTCTACTCCGACCGACCTTGTAAGTTCGGTCGTGTTCGTGTTTGGTTCTATTCCCGAGAGTTCTTCCCTTTGAAAATTTAGCGCGACCGAACTTGCCAAGTCCGGTCCCATGTTCGGTCGATTCCAGTAACTCAATCCGTACACAAATACAAGCCCAAGCCCGACCGACCTTGCAAGTCCGGTCCCCAAGGTCGGTCCATTCCAGAAGCCAATTCTCGCAGGGTAAATTGGCTCGACCGACCTTGCAAGTTCGGTCGCAAGTTCGGTCTGGCCCAGACCCTTGTTTTACTTTTCACATTCAACTCCAAACTTCACCCCATATATCCTAGTACACCCTAACCTCATTTAGGCACTTCAAATACACCTTAAGACATCCTAAAACACTCATAAAACTCATTTTCTAATTCCTTAAGCCTTTACTTATTTCCTTCTAAAATTCCTTAACACTTATGTTATTTTCTCCTTAGTTTTCCCAATGGTATTTCATACCTATGATTACTACTATCCAAATGCTTTCTCCTCATTTTAACATCATCTCCCAAGCATCATTTATCACAACTAACTCCTTATGTCATTCTTGAAATCCTTTTCAAAGTTCACACTTTCTCCTTATTTTACCAAAGTTGCCTAAGTCTTTACCTAAGTCCAAAATGACTTTGGTACATACTAAAAACCTCAAGCTCATGCCTAAGTCCTTCTCACATCTTAAATCACCTTAATGCATGTTTCTTTCACAAGGAAAACACTTAACCATTCTAAATACTCCTTAACTTATCAAACTCATTTTAAACTCCTAGAACTTCACATTTATTACCTAAATTTCGACATAGGTTCTCCTAGAACATTACTAAACCAAAACACATTGTTTTTACCACAACAACCAAGAACACTAAAAATCCATCAAGCACTCATTAGACACAAACTCCACTCATAAGCACTACATCACAATATAGTGCATAATTTAAATTGCATGGCACTTAGGCCCTTAAATGACATGGCTCTTAGGACCTTAAGATGCATAAATCATAAACACTGAATTTCCACAATATATTTGCCTTTAACCTGCAAATACACTCAACAACACATATGCCTTTTACTAAGCTCTTGAGAACACTTTACTAAGTCATTCACCATTTGCTCTTTAGGTAGTTTTAACAAGCATTATAAGCTCATTTCTCCTAAGGCATTAAACAACATTAGGTTAGTAAATTACCTTTTTTTTTTCCAAATAACTTCTTTCTTGTTTCCTTTAAAAACCGGTAGGGTATTTGATTCTTTTGACAAGTTGTAAACAATATACAAACATTATAATGAGTATTCAAGCTACAAGCTTCATCCCATTGTAAACCCTAATTTTTACATTGTTTCAAAAACATTAATATAGTTGTTTTACCTTGATCTTTGAAGAGAGTTTGAATATCTAACAAGAGAGGACTCCACCTAGTCCATGAAGAGTTGGAATGAAGCTAGAACAAAGTCACACAAAGAGCTCCTTCAATATGTATTTTCGGTCACAACAAAAACATGAAGGAAATGAAGTTTTTATTTGAGATTCCGTACCTAGAAGCAAAGGAGAGTAACAATATGTAAAAATACAAGCTCAAGCTCCTTCAATGGTGGAACTCCTTGGCACCGAAATGGTGGTCTTGGAATTTTAAGAAGATAGGAATGAAGAGCTTGATGAGAGAAGAGATTGGTGGTGTTTGTTTTTGATTTGGACAAGTGAGCTAGATTTTACAAGAGATCAAAGAAGAGGTTTAATGGTGGTGGTGTGGTATTACCGTGGAGAGAAGGAAGAAGAGGGTGTGGAGCCGTGTGAATACAAGGAAGGAAATGAGAGAATGAGATAGAATTTGCTTTTGAAGATATTTATACTTTATAAAGTAAAAGGTACTTAAGTACTCTTATTTATTTCTTAACAAGCTAACAAGGGTGGTGTGTCACCAACCTTAAAAACCGGCCCCCAATAGTAGTATGAGGGTATTATAGTCTTTATTTGTCAATTTAATTACTTATACAACATATGTTACAAAATAGCTTATAAAAATCACTATTCATGAAAACAAGGCACATAGAAGTGAAATTTTTGATTTCCCATTGATATAGACATCCAAATGTGATATTATATAGTACACATATATATTGAAGAGTAATGATGGACATCTAGCCACTCAAAACTCATTTACAAGACAATTTTTCAAAAATGTGCTTTAAGACTCCTTAAGCACATTTTGTGTTTAAACTTGTTTTCAAGCTTGGTTTTCTTTGGTAATTGGTTTAATATGTTCATTAGTGTATAAATGAGGTCTTGGTAAGTTCATTAGGTCTTAACCAAGTTTATCCCAAGCTTAGAGCACATTTTGGCTCTTATTGACTTTAAAGCACATTTTGTGTTTTCTTTTGTTTAAATTTGTTTACTAATGTTTCTAAGACTCTTTTAAGTCTTAATATACCATATTTAGGTGTTTAAATAATATATTAAGGTTTGGGGTATTTCAATCTACCCCCCTTAAAAGAACTTTGCCCTCAAAGTTCATACTTCCACATATCCTAAATATTAGAACACGGGAATACTTATAAACAATACTTCCATACATCATTAACAACATACTTACATAACATTGGACACAAGGTCCATACAACATCATTCACATCATTCAGACACAACGGTCTGTAACATAACAACATACATAGGCGATGTATTCAAATACACGTCATACACACATAACCGAAACGGCTCTACCCCCCTTAAAAAGGGGTACGCCCCGTACCCTATACACATAAGGACTAAGAAGTAAACAATGACGGGTACTTCGCCTTCATCTTATCTTCCAGCTCCCAAGTGGCCTCCTCAACGTCCTGGTTAGACCAAAGAACTTTCACCAGTCTCACGGACTTATGGCGAGTGTCTCGAGTCTTAGTATCCAGAATCCGTACCGGAGTATCCACTGATCGCATGGTCGGCTCTAAGGTTAGCCTTTCAGGCTGAAGCACATGAGACGGATGAGACATATACTTCTTCAACTGGGACACATGAAATACATCATGTACCTTGCCCAGCTCGGCGGGTAGATCTAGTCTATAGGCTACCGGGCCGATCCGCTCCGTCACAACATAAGGCCCCACATATTTTGGGCTCAACTTGCCCTTCTGGCCAAAACGAAATACTCCCTTCATGGGGGATACTCTCAAAATACCTGATCGCCCACGGCGAACTCCAGGTCACGTCTGCGCACATCTGCGTACACTTTTGTCTATCCTGAGCTGCCTTCATGTTAGCCCGGATCTGGCGAACTTCTGCCTGAACTTGTTCAAGATACTCTGGTCCTATAATGACCGTCTCACTCGACTCATCCCAGCATAATGGCGTGCGGCATGGTCTACCGTACAAGGCCTGGAAGGGAGACATCTTGATCGATGCATGATAACTGTTGTTGTAACTAAACTCGATCAGATGTAACTTATCAATCCAGCTGGTCTGAAAGTCAAGTGCACAAGCACGTAGCATATCCTCAAGTGTCTGAATGGTGCGCTCACTCTGACCATCGGTCTGTGGGTGAAACGCTGTACTCAATTTCAGTTCAGTACCCAATGCCTCTCGTGTAGACTTCCAATATCTGGATAAGAATCTGGTATCTCTGTCAGATACAATCGTTTTCGGTACACCATGATGTCTTACAATTTCTTTATCAAAGAGTTCTGCCAATCTTGCCACTTTCCAGGTGTCCTTCATCGGAATGAATCGGGCCACCTTGGTCAGTCGGTCAACAACAACCCATAATATTCAGACCTCCCCTTGTAGGCGGAAGCCCTACTACGAAGTCCATGGAATATCATGGAACTTCCACTCAGGCACTGGCATTGGCTGTACCATACCATCCAGGCCGTCGGTGCTCAAACTTGACCTTCTGGCAAGTGAGACACCTCAACACATAATCACTTACATCTTTCTTCATTCCAGTCCACCAAAAATACCTTTCATACTCTTATACATCTTTGAAGCTCCGGGGTGAATCGAAGTAGTAGAACAATGGGATTCACTCAATATGCGCTCCTTCAACTCAGCGCCACTCCTAGGTATACACAATCTGCCATTCAGCCTAATCAGGTCATCATCGTGGAGTCTGAAGTCGTACTTCTGACCCTCGAATGTGCCGTCAATAAGCTTCTGCCGGATCTCCAGCATATACTGATCCGTCATCTGAGCACTTCGCACCTCTTCAACAAAGCCAGTATGAGAGACTAGCGAATGGAGAGAGTGTGCTCGGCGACTCAATGCGTCAGCTACCACATTTGCCTTACCCTCTTTATATTGCAAATTAATATCGTAGTCATTCAGAAATTCAACCCATCTTCTTTGCCTCATGTTCAACTCTTTCTGGGTGAACAAGTACTTTAAGCTTTTGTGGTCAGAATAGATTGTCACACTTACCCCATACAAATAATGTCGCCATATCTTCAATGCGAAGACAATGGCACCCAATTCTAAGTCGTGGGTAGGGTAGTTCTCCTCATGCTTCTTCAGCTGTCGGGAGGCGTATGCTACGACCTTCCCGTGTTGCATTAATACACAACCCATACCTCTACCTGATGCGTCGCAGTAGACCTCAAAACCATCTGGACCGTCTGGTATAGTCAAGACTGGTGCAGATGTCAGAGCATCCTTGAGACTCGTGAAAGAACTCTCACAGTCGACTGTCCACTCGAATGGTGCATCCTTCTTCATTAAGGAAGTCATCGGCTTCGAGACACTGGAGAAGTCCTTCACAAACCTCCTATAATAACTTGCCAGACCGAGGAAGCTCCTGATATCGGTAACTGTCTTCGGCCTAGGCCAGGTGCGCACTGCATCTATCTTTGCCGGATCAACAGCGATCCCGGCCTCAGAAATCACATGTCCAAGGAAGGATACTTGGTTCAACCAAAATTCACATTTTGAAAACTTTGCATACAACTGATTCCTCCTCAATGTTTGTAACACATTTCTCAGGTGGCTTTCGTGCTCACCTCTTGATTTAGAATACACAAGAATATCATCGATGAAGACTACCACTGACTTGTCCAACTGATCTTGGAACAAACGGTTCATTAAGTCCATGAACTTAGCTGGTGCATTTGATAAGCCAAACGGCATAACTGTGAAATCGTAATGCCATACCTACCTCGTTCTGAAAGCTGTCTTTTCGATATCACTGTCACGGATGGCAATCTGATGGTATCCGGAACGTAAGTCTATCTTGGAGAATACTGATGCTCCCCTCAGCTGATCAAATAGATCGTCGATGCGTGGTAAAAGGTAACGGTTCTTTACCATAACAGCATTCAGCTCTCGATAGTCAATACACAGGCGGAGGCTACCGTCCTTCTTCTTCACGAAGAGGACCGGCGCTCCCCATGGTGAAACACTAGGGCGGATAAAGCCCTTGTCAAGTAGGTCTCTCAGCTGCTCCTTGAGCTCTGTCATCTCTGCTGGAGCCATACGATAAGGTGCTTTCGCAATGGGTCCAGTGCCCGGAACTAAGTCGATCTCAAACTCAACCTCTCGTGCTGGCGGCATGCCCGACAGTTCCTTAGGAAATACATCAGGAACTCCGACACTACCGGCACATCTAGGCTAAACTCAGGGTCTCTCTCTATGTCCTGGACATAGCAGAGGTATACATCACTCCCTCGTCGTAACTCACGATACATGGCCATGGCGGTGATGATCTGAGTCGAAGGCTCCCTGGGCCTCTGGCGGTAAGATATAGTAACCCCAGATGGACTCCGAAGAAGCAGTCGATGCTCGGCACACAGGATCCTGCCCTTGTACCGCTCCAACCAGTTCATCCCGACAATCACATCAAATCCAAGTCCGTCAAACTCTATCAAGTCGATCGGAAACTCTTCACCTCTGATTCGTAAACAGCATCTCGGTGGTAGCGGGTACACCTGATCCGCTCTTTCGATGGGAGAGTGACCAAGAAGTCTGGCATCTCATCTCCATTTACCCCAGCCTCTTCGCAAAAGATAGCGAAATAAATGTGTGTGAGGCTCCAGAGTCGAACAAGATCGATGCATCCACGCCATTCACTGGAAAGGTACCGGTGAGGATCGTGCCGCTCTTGCCGGCTTCTGCCTCATTGCAGACACTCAGTGTACCTCCCGTTCCGAGTGCACAGCCTAATTCATTGGCAAACTAATAAGTACTGGGTAACAACATGGTTGATATACTTCAATAACTCCACTTTATTCATTAACACCTTCTCTTTACAACATTGTTGGTCTACATGGTTGATATAACTTGACACATACATAACTTCCTTAACATATACTGGCTTAACACATTACAGAATTATACAAGGCTTTAGAATTGTCTGAAGGTCAAATTCAAACGTCCGGGTTTCATGTGTGTGGCATTGATCACTGCCGACGGTGCGGTATTCAGTTTGATCTTCCTGATGCCATGATATAGCATCCTTGACTGCCCACCCATGATTAACACATCTCCTGACTTTAGTATTAACTTCCTTGCGAGATCAGCACGCTTCTGCTCGCCATACACAAACACTGCGGTATCACCAATGGACCAAGACACCACGGGTACTCCCTTACTTAGAGACTCGGGTGACTCGTCCTTATCTTGGTGTAAGCCTAACCGTCCACCTTTCTGGTAGAAGTTCACAATACACAAATCTGCTTTCACATTTGGAATTGAATCCGTTTCAACTTGTTGAGCAATTCCCACGGCGTGATTAACGACTGCACGAAACTCCTCTGGTATACTTGGTACTGTTGCTCCATCTTCGGCTCGCACTTTTTGATATGACTTGGTGTAAGGGTTCCAGTCCTTGCCCATGCACATCATCTTCAATTGCATTCTTGATGCGTTCGGATATTCAGGTGTGTAGAAATCTCCAGGTTTAGCTCCAAGTTCGTCGCATCGTCTGATGACATGGATTTGTGCTTCCGGTGTCAGGTATCCATTTAAAAGTATCATACCTGGCTGGATAACCTGACATTGCTCCATTGGAAAGTCGGTGATGTTGATGGTGGTTTCTTCAGGGTTTGGTGTGGGTGGGATTGGATAACATATATTGAAGGTTCCTTTAAGTTTAGAATTATTTAATTAGGTGTCTTTCACACTATACTTTAACTCTTTACTTACATGATAATACGCTTGGACTCATTAATACACACATGCATGAAATGCGGTATGCAATCACTTATTACATTCAACAGTTTGGGCGGTACCTGGTCTAGAAGAGGGCCCTGGCGCCTCAGACCGGTCCACCACATTCAGGGCGGCCTTGCTAGGTCCCGACCCCTCCCCTTCTGGGAATCAGTGTGCCTCTGATCAGTGGGTGGCTGGTTAGCCGTCTTCGGGCCATCAATAGCTGTTGTGGCCTTACCCTTCCACTGCCCTCTGGGCTTGTTAACTCTGCTGTTGGGGTTCCGGTAACACTCGTGGTCACGGTGACCCCACTTCTCTCTCGCAGTAGCGACACTGCACCTCATTTCCCTTGCAGTCCTTGCCGGGGTGGTCTCCATTGCACCACTTACAGTAATAGTGGCGCTCCGGTCCAGAGCCCGTGCTAGCTGCTATCACAACACACAATCAATACTTGTCTCACAACTTATCAACATACACTTCAACTTATCACACAAGATTAAACAATTACCCTTAGGTGGGTAAGAGCGTAGGGGCTTCGCCGCATAAGCATATGTGAGCTTCAGTGGCTCCTCAGCTGTGGTGGTTTGGGCTTGGCCCTTGTCACCCTGGTGCTGACTCTTCTGGGGCTGGGGATAAGGTTTCTTCTTCTTCTTTCCTCCCCCGTACCCCTGCGGACCCTGGCCCTCGCTCGTGGCCTTGCGCTTGTGCGCATTCTCCTCGTCCCTCAGACGGACGGTGATCTCCACCTTAGCAGCGGCATGATAGCACTCCTGAATTTAGGATGGTCAGTCATGCCCCGCAATACATACTCACAAACTCACATTAATACTCACTTGTAGACTACACATATTCACATCACTCTTTATTTAAATTACCTGCAAGGTAGTATATTCACTGGCTGCCCCATCCCATAGCGATGACGGTGGCTGAGACCGTTATAGAAACGGTTTACCAGCCCCCGGTTCGAGTATCCCAGGTCCGGTAACAGGTGGACAAGGCCGGTGAATGCAGTGTAATACTCATCAACCGACACCTTGTCCCCCTGCCTCAGACTATCCAGCTCCAGGCGCTTGGCCTCTTGAACGTGCACAGGGTAGTATTTGGCTCGCAGCAGGGCCGTGTACTCCCCCCATCCAAACTGAGGATCCGCCATCCGGTCCTCTCTCACAAGCTTCCACCAGTTCTGTGCCGAACCCTTCAGGTAGTAAGCGGCAAGATGGACCTTAGCCTCTGCAGGTACAGCCAAGGTCTCGTAGGCGGTCTCCAACTCGGAGATGTACGCCTCCAGCTTACGTGGGTCGGTCTCCCCATGAAACGAAGGGGGTCTCAGTCTGCCAATGCCTTGACCCAATTGGTCTCTCGTGGCGTGGCGGTGGTGGCTGAACTCCGGGCATCTGCCCCTGCTGTATCGCAGCTACAAGCTGGGGTACCATCTGGGCTACAGCGGCTGCTACAGCCTCAGCCATAACCTGAGCCGTAGTGTTCTCGCCCTGGTCACCCGCATCACTAGTACCACTTCCGCGGCCTCTACCTCGCGGTCTACCTGCCATCTGTATTCACATGAATATTCATTAGCATATGCTTGCACACACTTATCGGTCCAACGGTTGTAACGCTTCCCGACAATAAGGTATCTCCACACTTAGTTAGTGGTTAACCTTTCCATAATGTTCACTGAAGTAAATGTAGTTAAGTCTCCTAACTCGGTATATTCCTAAGCTCGGTATTCTAGTCATCAGAGCGATACTTCGCTCTGATACCACTTTTTGTAACACCACCCCTACGCACATGTCACTAAATGTAATCGCAGTGGAAATAAATAACTAAACAGTAACTAACGCTTCGGTGCTACAACGCCGTCAACCACCCACGTGGTTGACAAGGCAGAATAAATACAAGTGTACCGGTCTGATGATCAGACTCCCGAGCATAAAACTAAACCATAAATACATCATATACAATACCGAGTATTACATACATCCTTCACTGTTAAACATCACTGTAAACTGCAACAACCAAATATTTAACGCCACGGGAGCACAGGCGCTTCCCGGGCCATCATCCCAAAGTACTCAAAAGTAAATCACATCCTAGGATCTAGAGCCACTCCGCTTCTTCGATCCTCATCATGCAGTATAAGAAATATGGATCCCCCGAGGGGGTCAGCAACCCTTGGCTGGTATGGTTAACGCGCAGCCCATCGGCTACCGGGATACGCGCAACTAATTGTCATGATAACATGGCATTCATTTATATACATAACATAACATAACATAACATAACATGTGGCATAGCATCAATAGTGCACAGCACAGCATCACATACACGGTGGATCTTCGTTCCACAATAACAAACCACAAGGGTCAAATATCACAAGAGCCTAGAGAATGATTCACTCTCATGTTAAGCTCGTTAAACACACTCATTACCGTTCTGTTAGACGAACGAGTAACTTGAGTCACAGATGGTTCTGATTTAGTGACCCGAACACACCACACAAACACATGTTCCCACTAAACCGATCATAAGTCAGAATAGGTAAGCTTTAGAAGAAGCTAGCGGGAGATCGAACACCAAATTAAGGAGAACAATCTTAACAACATAAGAGTCGAATCTGATTCAGATATCTACTCTTAACTTACATGCATGACCGGACAACCGGATTCCTCACTTCCCTTTAACACTTGTTAGAAGTTCATAGTGGAACTTAACAACCAATACACAATAGGTGGTAAGTCATGTTAGACACACACAAGGAAATGAGTCACAACATAACATCACAATAATATGAACAACTGTAAACTCATTACATGTTTAAATCTTAAAACGTCATGAACACACAGAAAAACATACAACACACAAGCCGGTGTAAACCGGTAGACAACAGACTGCAAGAAAACCATACCTTGGTCCTTGCCTCGTTTGGTTTCCTCCGTAGGTCACTCCTATACATAGTTAATAACGTCGGTTAATTATTTATTTAACTTCAAACTTACTAAGTATTTAACATGATTGTATGAGATGTTTTAATGTCTATCTTACCCTAGGTTACCTTCATTATACACCCTAGGGTTAACTACATAAGTCACATTCTTTTCTGTTTTTTTTACAAAAGTTTAGGTCCGACCGACCTTACCGACCGAACTTACCCAAGTTCGGTCGATTCCAGAACACATTTCCGTCAAATTTTCTACTCCGACCGACCTTGTAAGTTCGGTCGCATGTTCGGTCTATTCCCGAGAGTTTCTTCCCTTTGAAAATTTAGCCCGACCGAACTTGCCAAGTCCGCTCCCATGTTCGGTCGATCCAGTAACTCAATCCGTACACAAAATACAAGCCCGACCGACCTTGCAAGTCGGTCCCCAAGGTCGGTCCATTCTAGAGCCAATTCTCGCAGGGTAAACTGGGCTCGACCGACCTTGCAAGTTCGGTCGCAAGTTCGGTCTGGCCCAGACCCTTGTTTTACTTTTCACATTCAACTCCAAACTTCACCCCATATATCCTAGTACACCTGAAATACCCCAAACCTAGTTATGTTGTTTAACACCTAAATGTGGTGTAATAAGAGCCAAAATGTGCTTTAAGCTTGGGATAAACTTGGTTAAGACCTAATGAATTTACCAAGACCTCAATTATATACTAATGAACTTATTAAACCAATTACCAAAGAAAACCAAGCTTGAAAACAAGTTAAAACACAAAATGTGCTTTAAGAAGTCTTAAAGCACATTTTTGAAAAATTATCTTGTAAATGGGTTTTGAGTGGCTAAATGTCCATCATTACTCTTAAATATATATGTGTACTATATAGTATCACATTTGGGTGGCTATATTAATGGGAAATCAAAAATGTCACTTCTAAGTGCCTTGTTTTGGTGAATAGTACTTTTTATAAGCTAGTTTATAACATATGTTGTATTAAGTAATTAAATTGACAAACAAAGACTAAAGTACCCTCATATTAATAAAGGGGGCCGTTTCTTAAGTGTGGTGACTCACCACCCACTTGTTATTTTGTTAAACAAATAAAGATGACTAATATAACTACTTTTTACTTTATAAGAACAAATATCTTCTTAAAAGCAATCTTATCTCATTCTCTCTTCTCCTTTCTTCATTTCACACGGTTCCAACTTCTTCTTCCTCCCTTCTTGCTGTTCTCTCACGGTAATATCACCACCACCATGAAAACTCAAGCTTTGACCACTTGTAAAATCTAGCTCACTTGTCCAAATCAAAAACAAACACCACCAATCTCTTCCTCTCATCAAGCTCTTCATTCCTATCTTCTTAAAACTTCAAGAGCCCCATTTCGGTGCCATGGAGTTCCACCATTGAAGGAGCTTGAGCTTGTATTTCTACACATTATTACTCTCCTTTGCTTCTAGGTAAGGAATCTCAAAGAAAAATCATGTTTCCTCCATGTTTTTACCTTGACCGAAAATACACATTGATATAGCTCTTTGTGTGACTTTGTTCTAGCTTCATTTCAACTCTTCATGGACTAGGTGGAGTCCTCTCTTGTTATATATTCAAACTCTCTTCAAAGATCAAGGTAAAACAACTACATTAATGTTTTTGAAACAATGTAAAATTAGGGTTTACAATGAGATGAAGCTTATAGCTTGCATACTCATTATAATGTTGTATATTGTTTAGAACTTGACAAGGAATCAAATACCCTACCGGTCTTATAGTGAAACAAGAAAGGAATTGTTTGGAAAAGAGGTAAATCTACTAACCTAATGTTGTTTAATGCCTTAGGAGAAATGAGCTTATAGATACTTATTAAAACTACCTAAAGAGCAAATGGTGAATGACTTAGTAAAGTGTTCTCAAGAGACTAGTAAAAACATATGTCTTGTTGTATGTAATTGCAGGTCAAAGGCAAATATATTGTGGAAATTCAGTGTTTAAGGGTTATGCACTTTAAGGGCCTAAGAGCCATGCAATTTAAATTATGCACTATATTGTGATGTAGTGCTTATGAGTGAAGTTTGTGTATAATAAAGTGTTTGAGGGATTGTTAGTGTTCTTGGGGGTTTTATGATGATAATATTGTGCTAAGGTGTAACAAAATGCTAGGAGAACCTATGTCAAAATTTAGGAGATATCCAAGGAGTTCTAGGTGTTAGTGTAAGGCTTGGTGAACTAGAAAATGTTAGAAAATGACTAAGTGTTGTACAAGAGAAGAAACTAGGTCTTAAGGTGTTCTAGGTAAACAAGAGGGACTTAGACATCAACTAGGGTTTAGGTTGGTAAGAAATGGTGCTTAAGAGATGATGTTAAGATGAGGAGAAAGCATTTTGGGATAGTAGTTTTCTTAGGTAAGAAACATCATTTAGAAACCTAATGTAAAGTGTTATAAGTGTTAGTGAATTTATAAGGAAAAAATGAGTAACAAGTGAAACATGGATTTAGGTGTGTTTAAGATGATATCTAGACATTAGAATATACCTAGGAACACTTGGTAAAGTTATACATTAATGGAGGTGGAGAACTAAGGTAACACACATTTGAAAAATGACATTTTATCAATTCTGTAGGTTTGGTCCGGGACCTAGGTGCTGGTTAAAGTCCCAGACCAGGGGTGTAAAATAGGCCGAGGGTCACATAACAATGTGGTCCGGGACTTAGGTCTTGTACAAGGACCCGGACCACCCCCTGAATTACCCCCGAGAGCTGAGTTAGCATATGGTCCGGGACCTAAGCTAGGGACCAAGTCCCGGACCACTATAAAACTTGGTTTTTAGGTATTTAAATGATGTCTAATGATAGGGATAAGTTAGGAATGATATTATAAGGTTACATAAGATATGTTAGGAGTGTTATAATGACATTTTAAAAGAAGGGAAGTTAAAACAAAATGTGGAAATGTGATAACTAGAAATGTGAAGTAGTTAATGTGACAGTGGACTTGTGCGTTAATTAACCGACGTTACTAATGTGTTTAGGAATCTCTCAAGGTGGAACCAGTCGAGGCAAGGACCAAGGTATGGTTTTCTTGCAGTCTGTTGCCTACCGGTTTACACCGGCTTGTGTGTTGTTTGTTTTTCTGTGTGTTTATGACCTTGTAAGATTAAACCATGTAAAGAGTTTACAGTTGTTGAATGTTATTATGTTGTTAAGTATGACTCTCTCTTCCCTTGCGTGTGTCTAACAAGACTTGACCTGTTATTGTGAATTGTTTGTTGAGTTCAATGATGAACTACTAACAAGGGCTAACGGGGGAAGTGAGGAGTCCGGTCTGTTCCGGCCACGCGTGTGAGTATGGGAGTCGATGTCATAACCGGTTCGATTCTCTCTGTATGTTATGGTTGAGTTTCCAATTTGGTTTCCAACCTTCCCTTTAGCTTAACCAAGGCTATTTTACTGACTCACGTCGGGCCACAGGGGCATACTATGTGTTATTTCGGTGTGCTTGGATCACTCTATCCGAGGCACCTTGTGTTAAGTTAACCGTTCAATCTAACCGGACGGTAACGAGTTATGTACGAGCTAAGTATGAGCATGGCAACATTCTCTAGGCTCTCAATGGGGACTGACTGTGTTGGTTCTCTTCCTAAAAGGAATTGTATGTGTGTGATGTGTGTTATGATGTGTACAATACCCATGTTATGTTATATATATGAGTTTGTGTTTTTAAATAAATACCATGTCATCGTGACAAATAGTTTGCACGCATTCCGGTAGTCGATGGGCTGCGCGTTAACCATGCCAGCCAAGGGTTGCTGACCCCCTCGGGGGATCCATATTTCTTTTACTGCAGGATGAGGATCGAAGAAGCAGAGTGGCTCTAGAACCTAGGGTGTAGTTTACCTTTGGAGTACTTTTGGATGTTTGCCCGGGATGCGCCTGTGCTCCCGTGGCGTGCTATATATTTGGTTATGACTGTTTACAGTGACAGTATACAGTGAAGGACTTATGTAAACACTCGGTATTTTGTGGATGTATATATATGGTTATTAGTTCTATGCTCGGGAGTCTGATCATCAGACCGGTACAATTGTATTTATTCAGCCTTGTTAACCACGTGGGTGTTGACGCATTGTAGCACCAATCGTTTAGTCCTTTTCGTTGTATTCGTTTAGTAGTTTGGTCGAAGTTAATGTTACCGCTGCGATTCCAAGTAATGTGATCCTGTGTAGTAGGTGTTATAAGAGTTAATCGAAGTATCCGCTCTGATGACTAGAACGTACATAGCGATATATGACTAGATACCGAGTTAGGAAACCTAAAACTATAGATTAAGTGAAAGATTTGGAAAGGTTAACCACTAACTAAGTGTGGAATTACCTGGTTGTGGGAAGATGTTATAACCATTGGACCGATAAGTGTGCAAGCATAATGCTAATGAGATGTTCATATGAATTCAAATGGCAGGTAGACCACAGGTGGGGCCGCGGGCGCGGTACTGGAGGTATGGGTGACCGGGCATGATACTACGGCACAGACCATGGCTGAGGCAGTTGCAGCCGCCGTAGCCCAGTTGGTACCCCGATTTGGTTGCTGCTATACAGCAAGGGCAACAGCCGGAGTTCAGCCACCACCACCCCCCCACCGACGAGAGACCAATTGGGTCAAGGCGTTGGCTGATCTGAGGCCCGCCCTCATTCAGTGGGGAGACCGATCCCCGTAAGCTCGAGGCGTACATCTCCGAAATGGAGACCGCCTTCGAAACCCTAGCACCACCTGAGCAGGTCAAGGTACGACTTGCTGCTTATTACGTGAAGGGCTCGGCACAGACTGGTGGAAGCTTGTGCGAGAGGGCAGAGTTGCCGACCCGACTTTTCAGTGGAGGGAGTACACGGCTCTGCTGCGAGCCAAGTACTCCCGATACACGTGCAAGAGGCCAAGCGCCTGGAGTTGGACAATCTGAGGCAAGGGATAAGATGACGGTAGATGAGTACTACTCAGCCTTCATCGGACTTATCCACCTACTACCGGATCTGGGTTACTCAGACCGGATCCTTGTGAACCGTTTCTACAACGGACTGAACTATCGCCTACGCTACGGCATGGGGCCTACTGGATATACCACTTTGCATGTAAAGGAATTACGGTGTAGTGTGAATAAGTGTGTACGATGTGTTAATGTGTTGTGAATTTATTTGGCGGGGCATAACTGACACCCTAAATATAGGAGTGGTATCATGCCGCTGCTATTGTGGAGATCACCGTCCGTCTGAGGGACGAGGAGAGTGCGCTCAAGCGCAAGGCTCAGAACGAGGGCCAAGGCACGCAAGGGCAGTGGGGAGGGAAGAAGAAGAAATCATACCCCAGTCCCAGAAAGGACAACAACAAGGTGGCAAGGACAGACCAGACCCACCACCCACCACTGCTGAGGAGCCTCTGCAGCTCACCTATGCGTATGCGGCCAAGCCCCTACGTTCTTACCCACCTAAGGGTAATTGTCTAATCCTGTGTGATAAGTTAGAGTATATGTTGATAAGTTGTGGAACAAGTATTGATTGTGTATTGTGATAGCAGCTAGCACGGGCTCTGGACCGGAGCGCCACTATTACTGCAAGTGGTGCAACGGAGACCACCCCGGCAAGGACTGCAAGGGTAACGATGTTCAGTGCCGATATTGTAAGAAGATGGGTCACCGCGATTACGAATGCTGGCAGAACCCAAACAGTAGGAGCTACAGGCCCAAGGGGCAATGGAAGGGTAAGGCCACTGCGACCACCGATGGCCAGAAGACGGCAAACCAGCCACCCCCAGATCAGAGGTACACGGAGTCCCAGAAGGGGAAGGGGTCGGGGTCCAACAAGGCCACCCTGAATGTGGTGGACCGGTCTGAGGCGCCAGGGCCCTCTTCTAGACCAGGTACCGCCTAAACTGTTGAATGTAATAAGTGTCTGCATACCGCATTTCATGCATGTGTGTGAGTGAGTTTAAGTAAATAACCATGTGAGTAAATGAATAAAGTATAGTGTGAGACTTACCTAATTAGAGTACTCTAAACTTAAAGGAACCTTCAATATATGTTATCCAATCCCACCCCCACCAACCCTAAAGAAACCACCATCAACATCACTGACTTTCCATTGGAGCATGTCAGGTTATCCAGCCAGGTATGATACTCTTAAATGGATACCTGACACCGGAAGCGCAAATCCATATCATCAGACGATGCGACGAACTTGGAGCAAAACCAGGAGGGTTCTACACACTCGAATACCCGAACGGAGCAAGGATGCAATTGAAGATGATGTGCATGGGTAAGGACTGGAACCCTTACACCAAGACATATCAAGAAATGCGAGCTGAAGATGGAGCAACAGTACCAAGAATACCAGAGGAGTTCCATGCGGTCGTTAACCACGCCGTGGGAATTGCTCAACAAGTTGAAAGGATTCAATTCCAAGTGTGAAAGCAGATCTATTGTGTTGTGAACTTCTACCAGAAAGGTGGACGGTTAGGTATAACACCAAGACTAGGACGAGTCACCCGAGTCTCTAAGTAAGGGAGTACCCGTGGTGTCTTGGTCCATTGGTGATACCGCAGTGTTTGTGTATGGCGAGTAGAAGCGTGCTGACCTCGCAAAGAAGCTACTGTTGAGATCGGGAGATGTATTAATCATGGGTGGGCAATCAAGGATGCTATACCATGGCATCAGAAAGATCAAACTAAATACCTGAAATACCCCAAACCTTGGTATGTTGTGTAAATGTTAAACTATGGTATTTAAAGGCTAAAAAGTGCCTTAGAAACATAATCGAACCATTTAAACCATGGTAAAACACAATAAAACACTAAGACACGGTTTGAGCAAAAACATGCTCTAAGCTTGGAGTGAACTTGGCTAGGACCCAAAGAGCCTACCAAGACTTGATAATATTTAATTATGACTTTATAAGTCTAATTAAGTCCTTAGGAAACTTGGTAGACGATGAAACCAACAAAACACAATAAATACCTTAAGGTCAATATGGGCTAAAATGTGCTCTAAGCTTGGGATAAATGTGTATAAGACCTAATGGTCATACCTATGCCTTATTATATGTTAATGAACATATTAAATCAATTACTAAAGAAAACCAAGCTTGAAAACAAGTTAAAACCCAAAATGTGCTTTAAGGAGTCTTAAAGCACGTTTTTGAAAAATTGTCTTGTAAATGAGTTTTGAATGGCTAAATGTCCATCATTACTCTTTAATTAACATGTGTACTATATAGTATCACATTTGGGTGGCTACATCAATAGGAAATCAAAAATTTCACTTCTATGTGCCTTGTTTAGGTGAATAGTGATTTTTATAAGCTAGTTTGTAACATATAATGTTATAAGTAATTAAGTTGGTCAACAAAGACTAAAACACCCTTCTAACTAAATGGTGGCCGGTTTTTATGAAGGTGAGTCACCACCATGTAAAAAGCAATTAAGGAAAGGAAGGGTAGGAAGGTAAAAAGGAGGAAGTTACCTTTTAATACAAATATCTTGTTAAGCAAGTTCTATCTTCATTTCTCCTTTCCTCCTTCATTTCACACGTCCCCAACCTCCCTTCTTGCTCTCTTTACGAGCTGATACAGCAACACCAACATCACCATTGTTTTCCATCTTTGAATGCTTGTAACTCCTAGCTCCATGGTCCAAATTCAATTCCAAGACCACCATTCTTCTAGTTGGAGCAAGCTTTACACTTCTACCTTTTTAAATCTTCAAGAACTCAGTTTTGGTGCCAAGGAGATTCACCATTGATGGAGCTTGAGCTCACATTTTCACATATTATGGTTCTCCTTTGCTTCTAGGTAAGGAATCTCAAAGAAAATCAATCAGTTTCCTCTCCTTTTAGTACATGGCCGAAAATGCACCTTGTAATGGTGTCTTCTCTTGTCTTGTTTTAGCTTCATTTAAATCTTCCAAGGGCTAGGAGGAGTCCTCTCTTGATACTCATTCAAGCTCTCTTTCCATTCGAAGGTAAAACAATTACCTTGATGTGTTAAAACAATATATGTAATTAGGGTTTACAATGAGATGGAGCTTAAAGCTTGAAAACTCATTATGATGTTTGTAAATTGTTAAGTAGTTGACAAGGAGTGAAATGCCCTACGGGTTTTAAGAGGAAACAAGAAAGAAGTTTGAGTGGAAAAGAGGTAACATACTATCTCAATGTGGTTTAATGCCTTAGGAGAAATAAGCTTATAATGCTTGTTAAAACTACCTAAAGAGCAAATGGTGAATGACCTAGTAAAGTGTTCTCAAGGAGACTAGTAAAAGAACATATGTATTGGTGTATGTATTTGCAGGTCAAAGGCATTATTATGTGGGAAATTCAGTGTTTATGGTTTATGCAATTTAAGGGCCTAAGAGCCATGTTGTTTAAGGGCCTAAGTGCCAAGCAAGTTTAATTATGCACTATATGTGATGTAGTGTAAATTTGGTGAAATTTTGTGAGTGATAATGTTCTTGATGGAATTAGGTGTTCTTGAGTGTTTAATGGTGAAAACTATGAGTTTTAGAATGATGATGTGCTAAGAGAACCCATGGCGAAATTTGTAAAATGAATAAGGAGTTCTAGGTGTTTAAATGAACTTGGGTGAACTAGGAATTGTTAGGGATGGACGCATGCTTCACTAAGGAAGAACACATGCATTAAGGTGTTCTAAGGTGCTATAAGGATTTAGGCATTGTCGTGGAAGTTTAGGAATTCAATAAGTGTTTTTGTGAATGTATTAAAGTCTTGGAGAAGTTTGTCTAAGTTTAGGTTATGTGATGTGCAAGGTGGGAATAATGTTTAGATAAGGTTTTGAGAAAGGAACTATGAGGAGTTGTGAAAAAGAAGATTTGGTTAGTAAGAGAAGATGCTTGGGAGATGATGTGATGATGGTGAGGAAACACTTTGGTATAAGGTTATTATGGATGAAACACCACTTGAAAAACTAGGAGAAAACATTGTAGTGTAAGAAATTTTGTGAAGATATAAGTAAAGGTTTAAGGAATTAGAAAAAGAGTTTTGTGAGTGTTTAAGGATATCTTAAGGTGTGTTTGAGGTGCTCAAATGAGGTTAGGATGTACTAGGTTATATGGGGTGAAGTTTGGAGTTGAATGTAAAAAGGAAAACAAAGGTCTGGGGCAGACCGAACTTGCGACCGAACTTGCAAGTTCGGTCGAGCCCAGTTTACCCTGCGAGAATTGGCTTCTGGAAAGACCGACCTTGGGGACGGACTTGCAAGGTCGGTCGGGCCTGTATTTTGAGTACGGATTGAGTTACTGGAAAGACCGAACATAGGACCGGACTTGGCAAGTCCGGTCGGGCTAATTTACGAAGGGAAGAAACTTTCTGGAATGGACCGGACATAGGACCGGACTTACAAGTCCGGTCGGAGTAGAAAATTTTTGACGGAAATGTGTTCTGGAATCCACCGGACATGGACAAGTCCGGTCGGCAAGTCCGGTCGGACCAAAAATGTGGTTTAAGGTTATGAAATGATATGAGATGATGGGGATTGATAGGTAATGATGTTATAAGGTTGTTAAGGACATGTTAGGTGAGTTTAAATGGCAATTAAGTGGTGAAAAGTTGTATCAAAATGTAAAAGTAAAACAGTTAAAAATGTAAAGTTATGTAACTAAGTTAACGGGGAAGTTAAACATTAGACATTAAATAATCAAGCAAGCAACCCCGATGTTAATAAAAACACATGTGATGTTAACAGTTGTTCGAGAATCGCTCGAGGAACATAAGTGGACGTGGTAAAGTGGACTCCGGTGACAGGTATGGTTTTCTTGCAACCTGTGTCCTACCGGATTCACCGGCTTGTATGCCAATATGTTTTACTGAGTGTTTGCCACCTTGTAAGATTAAAACATGTAATGAGTTTATAGTAATTCATTATGTGGCGAATTTGGCCTCCAATACCATTTAACCTCAAATATATGTTAAACCTTAGCTAACCAAAACTAGGAACACATGAGTGATCGGTATTCGGAGTTGACGGCCCAAACCTTGGGAACGTGCTAACCACGGCTATGTGTGAGTTAGTTGGACATTGTTGTTATATGCAAGTGTGTGAACCCTTGTGCTTAACTCTCGATCCGTTATGGTGTGTGGATTGGTAGGCTCCATAATGGATCTCTAACTACTTATTATTAAGTGTATATGTACTAATGGGGGTGAGGAGTCCGGTTGTTCCGGCCACGCGTGTGATGGACGGGAGTCGATATCATATCCGGTTCGGCTCTCTTGGTGTATGTATAGGTGGTATTCCAATTTGGTTTCTACCTTCCCTTAGCTTATCCAAGCTAGTTACTGACTCACGTCGGGCCACAGGGCATGCGTATGTTATTTCGGTGTGCTTGGGATCACTATATCCGACACACCTTGGGTATAAGTTAACCGTTCTATATAACTGGACGGTAACGAGGTTGGTAACGAGCTTAACATGGGATTGGCAAAAATCCCTAGGCTCACATGGTATACTAACTATGGTGGAAGGTTCCTTGTGAGAACCGATTTTATGGTGTTATGTAATGTTATGGTGCTATGCAAATTCCCTTGCTATGCTATGGTATATATATATATTGGATGTTTTAAATGAATGCGATGTCATCATATGTACGTTGAAACAAGAAGGGTGTTGTTATGTTTTATTATGTGAGAAATGAGATATGTTGTATGATATTGAGTGTGTGGATCATGGAAATGAATCCCAATTTGCGACAAGAGGCATTTAAGGATAACCCGATTAATGGGTACATGTCGTTCGTTAAGGAAGTAGCTCCGTTTTAGAGGAGAGCCACTCTAGGGTTTAAGGAATCATTGGATGGTTGGTTAAGTGTGGATGTTTTGGTTATAGGTTGAGCCCATTGAGGCGAAATGTTATGTGTTGTATGTTATGGCTTGTATGCATGATTTAAATATAATCAACTGCATGCTAAGACGACAATTAGTTGTGCGTGGCCCGGTAGCATGTGGGCTGCGGGATTACCATACCAGCAAAGATGCTGAGCCCCTTGGGGGCCACCCTTTCTCTCCTTTTCTATTTCAGGTACAAGGAGCCGGAAGCCGTTCGAGAGTAGGACGGGGTAAATGTTTATACAAGGGTAGCCATTTAAATGGCGTAAGCATTGTAGGCGTAGTAAGACCGAAATTGTTATCGGCATGAGTTTGTAAATACTCAGTACGGTTGGAATGTAATAAGTATATGGGTTGTTGTTAAGGGAAGCTAATATTACGTGTAGTTGCTCGGGAGTCTAGTCCATCAGACCGATACAAAGTACATGTATTAGCCTTGTTAGCCACGTGGGTGGTTAACGGCGTGTAACACCATTGAAATAAGTAATGTGATGAGTTGAGTTTCCGCTGCAGATGGTTGTTATATGTTTGTTGTTGGACGGGGTGTTACAATACCGCACCGTCGGCAGTGATCAATGCCACACACATGAAACCCGGACGTTTGAATTTGACCTTCAGACAGTTTTAAGCCTTGTATAATTAGTAATGCGATAAACCAGTGGTATTAAGGATGTTGTAAGTGTAAATCATGGCGATAGTATAAGCCAATGAATGTTGTAAAAAGAGTGTGCTAATGAATAAAGTGGAGTTGTTTGAAGCATATAAACCGTGTTGTTACCTAATACTTATTAGTTTGCCAATGAATTAGGCTGTGCACTCGGAACGGGAGGTATACTGAGTGTCTGCAATAAGGCAGAAGCCAGCAAGAGCGGCACAATCCTCACCGGTACCTTTCCAGTGAATGGCATGGATGCATCGATCTTGTTCGACTCTGGAGCCTCACACACATTCATTTCGCTATCATTTGCGAAGAGGCTGGGGTTAGACGGTGAAGAGATGCCAGACTTCGTGGTCACTCTCCCGTCGAAAGAGCGAATCAGATGTACCCGCTACTACCGAGATGCTATTGTTCGAATCAGGGGTGAAGAGTTTCCGATCGACTTGATAGAGTTCGACGGGCTAGGCTTTGATGTGATTGTCGGGATGAACTGGTTGGAGCGGTACAAGGGCAGAATCCTGTGTGCCGAGCATCGACTGCTTCTTCAGAGTCCATCTGGGGTTACCATATCTTACCGCCAGAGGCCCAGGGAGCCTTCGACTCAGATCATCACCGCTATGGCTATGTATCACGAGTTACGACGAGGGAGTGGTGTATACCTCTGCTATGTCCAGGACATAGAGAGAGACCCTGAGTTTAGCCTAGATGTGCCGGTAGTGTCGGAGTTTCCTGATGTATTTCCTAAGGAACTGTCGGGCATGCTGCCAGCACGAGAGGTTGAGTTTGAGATTGATCTAGTTCCGGGCACCGGACCTATTGCGAAAGCACCTTATCGTATGGCTCCAGCAGAGATGACAGAGCTCAAGGAGCAGCTGAGAGACCTACTCGACAAGGGCTTTATCCGCCCTAGTGTTTCACCATGGGGAGCGCCGGTCCTCTTCGTGAAGAAGAAGGACGGTAGCCTCCGCCTGTGTATTGATTATCGGGAGCTGAATGCTGTTACGGTGAAGAACCGTTACCCCTTACCACGCATCGACGATCTATTTGATCAGCAGAGTGGAGCATCAGTATTCTCCAAGATAGACCTACGTTCCGGATACCACCAGATTGCCATCCGTGACAGTGATATCGAAAAGACAGCTTTCAGAACTAGGTATGGGCATTATGAGTTCACAGTTATGCCGTTTGGCTTGTCAAATGCACCAGCAAAGTTCATGGACTTAATGAACCGTTTGTTCCAAGATCAGTTGGACAAATCAGTGGTAGTCTTCATCGATGACATACTTGTGTATTCGAAATCGAGAGGTGAGCATGAAAGCCACCTGAGAGATGTATTGCAAACGTTGAGAAAAATCAGCTGTATGCTAAATTTTTTAGTGTGAATTTTGGTTGAACCAAGTATCATTTCTTGGACATGTGATTTCTGAGGCCGGGATCGCTGTTGATCCGGCAAAGATAGATGCAGTGCGCACCTGGCCTAGGCCGAAGACAGTTACCGATATCAGGAGCTTCCTCGGTCTGGCAGGTTACTATAGGAGGTTTGTGAAGAACTTCTCCAGTGTCTCGAAGCCGATGACTTCCTTGATGAAAAAGGATGCACCATTCGAGTGGACAGTCGACTGTGAGAGTTCTTTCGCGAGTCTCAAGGATGCTCTGACATCTGCACCGGTTCTGACATTACCAGACGGTCCAGATGGTTTTGAGGTCTATTGCGACGCATCAGGCAGGGTATGGGTTGTGTGTTGATGCAACACGGAAGGTCGTAGCTTACGCCTCCCGACAGCTGAAGAAACATGAGGAGAACTACCCCCCTACCCACGACTTAGAATTGGGTGGACATCGTCTTCGCATTGAAGATATGGCGACACATTTGTATGGGGTAAGCGTGACAATCTATTCCGACCATAAGAGTTTGAAATACTTGTTCACTCAGAAAGAGTTTGAACATGAGGCAAAGGAGGTGGGTCAAGTTCTTAAATGATTATGACTTCAATTTACAGTATAAGGAGGGTAAGGCAAATGTGGTAGCTGACGCATTGCGTCGCCGAGCACACTCTCTCCATTCGCTAGTCTCTCATACTGGCTTGGTTGAAGAGGTGCGGAGTGCTCAGATGACGGATCAGTACATGATGGAGATTAGACAGAAGCTTATGATGGCACATTCGAGGGTCAGAAGTACGACTTCAGACTCCACGATGATGACCTGATTAGGCTTAATGGCCGATTGTGTATACCCAGGAGTAGCGCTGAGTTGAAGGAGCGCATATTGAGTGAATCCCATTGTTCTACTACTTCGATTCACCCGGAGCTTCAAAGATGTATAAAGGTATGAAAAGATATTTTTGGTGGACTGGAATGAAAAAGGATGTGAATGACTACGTGTTGAGGTGTCTCACTTGTAAGGTCAAGTTTGAGCACCGACGGCCTGGTGGTATGGTGCAGCCAATGCCAGTGCCGGAGTGGAAGTTCCATGACATATCTATGGACTTCGTGGTAGGGCTTCCGCCTACAAGGGGAGGTCTGAATATGATTTGGGTTGGTAGACCGACTGACCAAGGTGGCTCGATTCATACCGATGAAGGACACCTGGAAAGTGGCTAAGCTTGCAGAGCTCTTCGACAAAGAAATTGTAAGACATCATGGTGTACCAAAGACGATTGTATCTGACAGAGATACCAGATTCCTATCCAGATATTGGAAGTCTACGCGAGAAGCGTTGGGTACTGAACTGAAATTGAGTACAGCGTTTCACCCACAGACCGATGGTCAGAGTGAGCGCACTATTCAGACACTTGAGGATATGCTACGTGCATGTGCACTTGACTTTCAGACCAGCTGGATTGATAAGTTACATCTGATCGAGTTTAGTTACAACAACAGTTATCATGCATCGATCAAGATGTCTCCCTTCCAGGCATTGTACGGTAGACCATGCCGCACGCCATTATGCTGGGATGAGTCGAGTGAGACGGTCATTATAGGACCAGAGTATCTTGAGCAAGTTCAGGCAGAAGTTCGCCAGATCCGGGCTAATATGAAAGCAGCTCAGGATAGACAGAAGTCGTACGCAGACGTGCGCCGACGTGACCTGGAGTTCGCCGTGGGCGATCAGGTATTTTGAGAGTATCCCCCATGAAGGAGTATTTCGTTTTGGCCAGAAAGGCAAGTTGAGCCCAAAATATGTGGGGCCTTATGTTGTGACGGAGCGGATCGGCCCGGTAGCTTATAGACTTGACTTACCCGCCGAGCTGGGCAAGGTACATGATGTATTTCATGTGTCCCAGTTGAAGAAGTATATGTCTCATCCGTCTCATGTGCTTCAGCCTGAAAGGCTAACTTTAGAGCCGACCATGCGATCAGTGGAGACTCCCGTACAGATTCTGGATACTAAGACTCGAGACACTCGCCATAAGTCTGTGAGACTGGTGAAGGTTCTCTAGTCTAACCAGGACGTTGAGGAGGCCACTTGGGAGCTGGAAGATAAGATGAAGGTGAAGTACCCGTCATTGTTTACTTCTTAGTCTTTGTATGTATAGGGTACGGGGCGTACCCTATTTAAGGGGGGTAGAGCCGTTTCGGTTATGGTTGTGTGCGACATGTATATGTATACATTGTCTATGTTATGTTACAGACCGCTGAGTCTGAATGATGTTGTGATGTTTTGTTGTTTGGACCATGTGTCCGATGTGATGTAAAGATGTTGTTAATGTGATATGGAAGTGTGGTTGATATGTGTTCTCATGTTCTAATATTTAGGTTATGTGGAAGTATGAACTTTGGGGACAATGTTCTTTTAAGGGGGGTAGATTGAAATACCCCAAACCTAGTTATGTTGTTTAAACACCTAAATGTGGTGTAATAAGACTAAAAAAAAGAGTCTTAGAAACATTAGTAAACAAATTCAAACAAAAGGAAACACAAATGTGCTTTAAAGTCAATAAGAGCCAAAATGTGCTCTAAGCTTGGGATAAACTTGGTTAAGACCTAATGAACTTACCAAGACCTCAATTATATACTAATGAACTTATTAAACCAATTACCAAAGAAAACCAAGCTTGAAAACAAATTAAAACACAAAATGTGCTTTAAGAAGTCTTAAAGCACATTTTTGAAAAATTATCTTGTAAATGGGTTTTGAGTGGCTAAATGTCCATCATTACTCTTAAATATATATGTGTACTATATAGTATCACATTTGGGTGGCTATATTAATGGGAAATCAAAAATTTCACTTCTAAGTGCCTTGTTTTGGTGAATAGTACTTTTTATAAGCTAGTTTATAACATATGTTGTATTAAGTAATTAAATTGACAAACAAAGACTAAAGTACCCTCATATTAATAAAGGGGGCCGGTTTCTTAAGTGTGGTGACTCACCACCCACTTGTTATTTTGTTAAACAAAAAGATGACTAATATAACTACTTTTTACTTTATAAGAACAAATATCTTCTTAAAAGCAATCTTATCTCATTCTCTCTTCTCCTTTCTTCATTTCACACGGTTCCAACTTCTTCTTCCTCCCTTCTTGCTGTTCTCTCATGGTAATATCACCACCACCATGAAAACTCAAGCTTTGACCACTTGTAAAATCTAGCTCACTTGTCCAAATCAAAAACAAACACCACCAATCTCTTCCTCTCATCAAGCTCTTCATTCCTATCTTCTCAAAACTTCAAGAGCCCCATTTCGGTGCCATGGAGTTCCACCATTGAAGGAGCTTGAGCTTGTATTTCTACACTTTATTACTCTCCTTTGCTTCTAGGTAAGGAATCTCAAAGAAAAATCATGTTTCCTCCATGTTTTTACCTTAACCGAAAATACACATTGATATAGCTCTTTGTGTGACTTTGTTCTAGCTTCATTTCAACTCTTCATGGACTAGGTGGAGTCCTCTCTTGTTATATATTCAAACTCTCTTCAAAGATCAAGGTAAAACAACTACATTAATGTTTTTGAAACAATGTAAAATTAGGGTTTACGATGAGATGAAGCTTATAGCTTGAATACTCATTATAATGTTTGTATATTGTTTAGAACTTGACAAGGAATCAAATACCCTACCGGTCTTATAGTGAAACAAGAAAGGAATTGTTTGGAAAAGAGGTAAATCTACTAACCTAATGTTGTTTAATGCCTTAGGAGAAATGAGCTTATAGATGCTTATTAAAACTACCTAAAGAGCAAATGGTGAATGACTTAGTAAAGTGTTCTCAAGAGACTAGTAAAAGAACATATGTCTTGTTGTATGTAATTGCAGGTCAAAGGCAAATATATTGTGGAAATTTAGTGTTTAAGGTTATGCACTTTAAGGGCCTAAGAGCCATGCAATTTAAATTATGCACTATATTGTGATGTAGTGCTTTATGAGTGAAGTTTGTGTATAATAAAGTGTTTAAGGGATTGTTAGTGTTCTTGGGGGTTTAATGATGATAATATTGTGCTAAGGTGTAACAAAATGCTAGGAGAACCTATGTCAAAATTTAGGAGATATCCAAGGAGTTCTAGGTGTTAGTGTAAGGCTTGGTGAACTAGAAAATGTTAGAAAATGACTAAGTGTTGTACAAGAGAAGAAACTAGGTCTTAAGGTGTTCTAGGTAAACAAGAGGGACTTAGACATCAACTAGGGTTTAGGTTGGTAAGAAATGGTGCTTAAGAGATGATGTTAAGATGAGGAGAAAGCATTTTGGGATAGTAGTTTTCTTAGGTAAGAAACATCGTTTAGAAACCTAATGTAAAGTGTTATAAGTGTTAGTGAATTTATAAGGAAAAAATGAGTAACAAGTGAAACATGGATTTAGGTGTGTTTAAGATGATATCTAGACATTAGAATATACCTAGGAACACTTGGTAAAGTTATACAATTAATGGAGGTGGAGAACTAAGGTAACAACATTTGAAAAATGACATTTTATCAATTCTGTAGGTTTGGTCCGGGACCTAGGTGCTGGTTAAAGTCCCGGACCAGGGGTGTAAAATAGGCCGAGGGTCACATAACAATGTGGTCCGGGACTTGGGTCTTGTACAAGGACCCGGACCACCCCCTGAATTACCCCCGAGAGCTGAGTTAGCATATGGTCCGGGACCTAAGCTAGGGACCAAGTCCCAGACCACTATAAAACTTGGTTTTTAGGTATTTAAATGATGTCTAATGATAGGGATAAGTTAGGAATGATATTATAAGGTTACATAAGATATGTTAGGAGTGTTATAATGACATTTTAAAAGAAGGGAAGTTAAAACAAAATGTGGAAATGTGATAACTAGAAATGTGAAGTAGTTAATGTGACAGTGGACTAGTGCGTTAATTAACCGACGTTACTAAATGTGTTTAGGAATCTCTCAAGGTGGAAACCAGTCGAGGCAAGGACCAAGGTATGGTTTTCTTGCAGTCTGTTGCCTACCGGTTTACACCGGATTGTGTGTTGTTTGTTTTCTGTGTGTTTATGACCTTGTATGATTAAACCATGTAAAGTTTACAGTTGTTGAATGTTATTATGTTGTTAAGTATGACTCTCTCTTCCCTTGCGTGTGTCTAACAAGACTTGACCTGTTATTGTGAATTGTTTGTTGAGTTCAATGATGAACTACTAACAAGGGCTAACGGGGGAAGTGAGGAGTCCGGTTTGTTCCCGGCAACGCGTGTGAGTATGGGAGTCGATGTCATAACCGGTTCGATTCTCTCTGTATGTTATGGTTGAGTTTCCAATTTGGTTTCCAACCTTCCCTTTAGCTTAACCAAGGCTATTTTACTGACTCACGTCGGGCCACAGGGGCATACTATGTGTTATTTCGGTGTGCTTGGATCACTATATCCGAGGCACCTTGTGTTAAGTTAACAGTTCAATCTAACCGGACGGTAACGAGTTATGTAACGAGCTAAGTATGAGCATGGCAACATTCTCTAGGCTCTCAATGGGGACTGACTGTGTTGGTTCTCTTCCTAAAAGGAATTGTATGTGTGTGATGTGTGTTATGATGTGTACAATACCCATGTTATGTTATATATGTATGAGTTGTGTGTTTTAAAATAAATACCATGTCATCATGACAAATAGTTTGCGCGCATTCCGGTAGTCGATGGGCGCGCGTTAACCATGCCAGCCAAGGGTTGCTGACCCCTCGGGGGATCCATATTTCTTTTACTGCAGGATGAGGATCGAAGAAGCGGTGTAACACCCCAACTGCTAATCTTGTCATTACCTCTTAAGCTGTCAAAATTACCAATAATCTTGCAGCGGAACTCTAAATACAACAGAGGGTGATACAACGCCGTTAGCCACCTATATGGCTAACCAGGCCTATCTCACATACAGTAACGGTCTGATGGACTGGAACATCCGATTACACAATACAATACAATACTCAAATCATTTCTCTACTATACCGAGTCTAATAAATGGATGCCGACAACATATTCGGTCTTACACTTCCTTCAATACATAAGTAATTAAAACTAATACCCATGCAACCCACCGACCCCGTCCTACTCTCGAACGGTAACATCTTCGGTGTACCTGTAAAATAAAAACATCGCCTTAGGGGCTCAGCTTAACGCTGCATATGAAATTCGCATACCCCGAGCGCTAACCGGGGTACGCCGACTACTTTTGTCGGATATACATGGAGTTCATTAGTCAAACAACATGCATCATAGCAATACAATATATATGTGTATTACTCAAGGAATCTACATCCAATCACGGAACACGATTCCTAACTAACATAACAGGGTTGTTAGTGGTATCTGGTTACTCTTAGGCCTTGAGGGTTATTCCTCACTATGCCTTGTTTACTTATTCAATACCTCACCCGCTCTCTCGGGTTACTTATTCATATACACACCCATTCTCTTGGGCTACTCGTACTATACTCACCCACACTCTCAGGTTACTTATTCTCATTATCTCACCCATACTCTTGGGTTATTTACACTCATTATCTCACCCACACTCTTGGGTTATTTATACTCATTAACTCACCCACACTCTTGGGTTATTTATACTCAAGCTCTTGTAGATTCTCGAGACACTACAGGTCTCCTACGTCACGCTTGTTACTCTTAATACATACTTAGGCCAAAATCATGGCTCTCTAGCATAGTCTTACTTCCCCGGTTTCGACCCTACTTTGGGTCTAGCATGGTGGGAAGGTTCAACTAGCTCACGAAACTCTCTCTTAGTTCCTATCTCTTTTACTTAGGTCCAACTACTCTCGTTCCCATACACTCCTCTCTCGGAGTTATAATAATATCATGTATATTAGTCTAGAAGCATCACTCTCGAGGTTTCTAATGACTTGGGAATATTACTTTAGTTCGGTTAATCTTAGGTTTTAAGAGTTACCCGTACATTTACTTTACTCATACTTTCGGTTACTTGCATATACCAGGTAAAATCCTCATATAGGAGGTCGACCATGTCTCAAGGGAGTTACTAATCCCTCAGGTCTCTTTTACCCTCATCGCTAGTTCACATCTTCGAACTATCTTAAATCCTCTTGAAGGAGGTTCACTTATCTTTCCACTCTCATTTGCTTCGTGGATTGTTTCAATGTGGTTTTTTAACCATTATCGGGCATTTACTCAACCCGTACATCTCCTCACATTCTAGGGAGTTCATATGTTTGCGTTATCGTTATACTTTAACGGATAGTTTTGTGTTTGCACGTTTGCGTTATCATAAGCGTCGACCCAATCTATGGGTCTCTAGCCAAACGTTACTCACTACGAGTCGGTCCATTCACTATGTTAGACCACACCGGCATACAAGTATGTTAGCTCATTCAACATACAACAAGGCATACATAATCAAACAAGGCATTATTTTCATGCTTTAATCTTGATTAAGCCGGCACCCAAACACACAAATCAACGTAACTCGGTTAGCACGCGGAGTATGAGAAAATCATACCTTTCACCGGGGTTTTTACTTTTACCGTGTCATCTCACCATGCTCGGTTCACACTTGGTCCACTGATAACATTCAAATGTTATATTAACATTAAGGAGTTACGGTATGTAAAACTAATACTCCCGTACTTAACCCCGTTACCTCGTTATTCCTAGTTTAGTTCGTGTGTTCTTAACTCACAACTTTCTCTCTCACTTCTCAAACTTGTTAACTCTTCTTAGGACCTTTATTAGTCACCAAACAAGGCCTAAACATCATCTAAAACCATTACCATTCACTTCCCCATCATTAGGACACTTAAAAAAACATTCTGTTACATTTCTAGCCTGGTCCGGGTTTGTGTCCGGGGTTACAACCCGGACCAAACACTGGAATCAGTTTCTGTCGCATTTTCATGTGGTCCGGGTTTGTGACCTGGTTTACAAACCCGGACCACCCCCTGGGATGGCTTTCGGGTGCGTTTTTGATGTGGTCCGGGTTTGTGTTCTTGTTTACAAACCCGGACCATGTCTGTAGGTACTTAATTTGTCTGTTTTGGGCAGTTTTCAACCCCTAAATCACCTCTAAACATTCCCTAACCATTCCACATGTAATCCAACATATTTTAGCACCTTAATCATGCTCTTAACCTCTTCAAATCATGGGTTAAACCCTAACCCATTTCTTACTCAAAAATCACTTATATGTCATAACTAGTTCTTCTGTTCTTCTAACTTGTAACAGATTTTGGTATTGTCTCTTACCATTCAATACTCCACACAATGATGCCATTACTAGCACTCCAATGACATTATTTCCATTACTAACTCACTCTTCTTCCTAGTATGGTTTTCAAAATCATTAACTACTCACTTAAAGCTCTTTACACACCTAGCTTCATCCTTTCCTTTAATAAAACACTCAAGTCCACACTCTCCTAAACAAATTTTTGACAGCACTTGGCTACTTTCTATGCATTCTCACCACACCAAATATGCTCACAAACACTTCTTCTCACCTGTTTGGTTTAGGCATTAATAAACACACCAAATTCCCATGGTTCACACATATGCCTAGCTTAGTTTCCTAGGCTTGTTTGCACACTTAAAACCACATTAAACATTCTCATTCAACTAACGATAATGTAGCACCATTACTACTCAAGCTCAAGGTTGTTTACACAACACTAACATAAGTTTTCCCAAAGCAATAAAACCAACACAAGGTAAGCCCATTACCTTGTTTATTCTCGGTTTTTACTCCTCTTCTTCTTCTTTCTCTGTTCCCTCTTTCTCTTCTTGTTTCCCACACCACACAAGGATCATGGATTGTTAGCTATAACCATATCCCATCACATACAACAACAAGTAAGTTTCAATATTTCCCACATAACCTAATATATTTCAAGGAGCTAGTTTTCAAGGTTTAGCTTTGGTTTTACCTTAGAATAACCAAATGGATAGCTTGGCAATCTATTGGAAGAGTTTCCAACCCTCCACAAGAGCAAGATGCTCACGGCTGACATGGGGAAAAATTCAACGTGAAGGAATATTTTCCAAAATTGGAAGAGCTTGCTAGAAATGAAGAGCTTATCACTTTCTTTTTACCTTGGAGTATCAAGAAGATGATGGAGACTCAAAATCAGCTCCATAAGCTTCAAAAGGCAAAACACCCATGGAAGTGAAGGTGGAGGAATCAAGATTTTGAGGGGTGGAAAACGTAGCCCTCGCCGATACGAATCTAACGGTACAATTTTTTGTGCGATTCGGTGAAGAAATGAGCAAGTGAGAGGAGGTTGAAAATGGGCTGTTTGCTCCCTCTTGAAATCGCCATTTACAGAGGTAGATGAAGAAGAAGCTCAGCTGGGGGGGGGGGGGAAATAATCGTGGGATATAGAAGAGAATAGGAGAGAGAGGGTACAATACCCCTTTTTAACTATTCCCTCCTCACTTTATTTATTTGTCATCTAGTGACTAAATAAACTAGCTAGTTGTTCAAGTAAGTGTGTGTGTATATTAAAAACCGGTCCACATTATTAGTGAGCTGGAGCGTTTTTTTTTTTCGGTTTCTGACAGAAAGCGCTCGTTATTTTACCCGGTTTGGCACTATTCACGTACCGGGTCCGTTTTCCGGAATTTTCCCGTTTAATTAATTTTAATGGCTATTAAACTTCCATTAATACTTATTTATAGTTATTTAATCAACTATAATTTTTTTACGGGTCCATTTGACCACTTAAAGTCACGTTTTCGGGTTTTCTCGAAAAACGTGCTTTTATGCTTATTTAGCATTTTAATCCATTATTTGGATCCGTTTTGTTCGGGAATCATTCCCGTATACTAATTAGGCCTAACTAAGCCTTAGGAATCCATCTCGGACCCTTACGAGATTATTTATCTCTTATTTTCATTTAATGGGCATTTTAGCGTTTTTCGCGTTTAACGCATTTTTCTCTTTTCTTTTGGTTTTATTCTTTTACCAATACTCTCTAGGCACAATTAGGCCCTTAATAATCTTATTAGAGTAATTAAATCACCATTTTTAGATCCGGGGTATTAAAATCTACCCCCCTTAGGAACTTTGTCCTCAAAGTTGGTGAATCTAGATGGTTACTCTCAGGGCGTACTTTGCCAAGGTTATAATACATGTATAACCTTACAGACTCCACGGTCAGTCACATTACATACTACACATACCACACACAAATCACAGCATGTATAGCAATCAAAAATACTTTTTGTATTCTCTCCATGGAATCGGTCCGAAGACAAGAAGGCACTACAGTCCTCGAATCCATGTTGAGTAATATACTACTGATCCCTCAGGTACCGGTCACGTTGAACACTTACTCTTTCTGGTTCACGGCCGTTTCATGACAAATGGGCACTTACTCTCTCTGGCCCACGGTCCCTTCGGTTCTGATCAAAACATTACACATATACAAATCCTCAGGCACTCTGGTTGACTCACTCAACACAGGAACATCTCAGGGTATTCTCCCCGTCCCGCTGCCTTTGGAAAAATCACACACTGTCACCGCCCCAACGGTCACTTAGGACCGCCGCACGTACGGTGAAATGGTTTCAAAACTAATACACGCCCACCGTTCTACCGGTCATCAAGACTTAAGGCCACAGCCATCAGCGGGTGATAGCGGTTTCAAAACCAATTTTCATTTCCATCTTCATACTTGAAGAAAATTCTTTTTCAAAATCTGTTTGAAAATTCTTTTTAAAACATCACACAACTCCAAATCCGGTTTATGGTAGTTGTATCTTTTCTTTGCGTGATTACTTGTGACCACTTATAGGGAGCTTCAAGAATCATCCAACCCTGATGTGATCAGCATCAGTGTTGAACTATCCTTCCACCCCAATTTGTGTTCGTTTTCCCTTGATCGCTAGCAGACCAAGTTCCACCTCCCACGTCAGTTTCAAACAATCAGATAGACAAACATTTTCGTTTTCTATCTTTTACTCTTTCTAGTCATATTCATAAAACAATCTGTTTCAATTTATCTTTATCATGGAACTTAAGTCATCCATTATTCTCTATTTGTTTCACTTACCTTGCCTAGGCATTTCATACTTGTGGCCTCATTAGTCAATTATTACTCAACTTAAAACATACAACATACGACTCCAAAGGATGGAACTCACTCCATCAATCATTCTCAAATAAAATCACCTAGGGAACTCACTCCCTCTTAGGTTACACATCGGTTCATGCCGATTTATACTCGTCATATCTCATATCTAATCTCAATAGACAAATACTAAAGGGATTCTCATTCCCTAGGAGTCTCTCTACTCCCCTTTTCATAAATATTACATACTCATTACTTGCATCTCTCATGCACAATACTTACTCGTTACTTGCATCTCTCATGCACAATACTTATACTTACACAATGAATGGGTAACATGAGGTCCAAACATCAAAACAATTTTCTTTGTGCTATGCACATAGTAGTTTACGCACCAACACGAAAAACATACTCTAAGCGGTTTCTCACCCTACCCCCTTAAAAGGGGTTACGCCCGCGTAACCAACCATATGTTATCACTGAACATTGGTTCACTAATTCGGGTATTATGAAGTGTTTTAACTTCAGTACGGTTAATTAACTCATAACCGGGTTCGGTTCTAGCCTCTAAGGCTTCAAGGGGTTATGATATAGGTATACTTAACCCTGAATCACGGTCCACAAGCTTCTGCTGCGTGACCTGATAACTAGAGCTTAATTCGCTCTTTGGTATTCTCAATGTATTTCAATCGTCGCTTGGTATCTCTTACCGTATGCGAATTCGATGAATTTTAGATTGTCTCTCCAGTTCTCTGGGAATCTGCTTCGTATAACACTGTATACCTTTGTGATTATTCACTTATTTTCCCGACTTGTTGTCGGTTGAGGTCAAGCTACTACTTAGCATGTAGTGCTTCCTCGTTTAATAGTGGCTCATGGATTATGTTTGTTTCTTGGTTCTGTACCAGAGTTCTTCATTCATGCTACTCTGCATTTACCATTCATCGATCCTGGGCCCTGTGGGTTACTGCTCACGTTCCTCGTGCATCTTTGGCCAACGGCCGCACGGTTATCTCTCTAAATTCTCACTCAACAGGCTTCGTTGACATTTCTCAATTTCTGGCTCTCTCACTCGATCATTACCGCACAAGTGCAATACCAAAACACTCAGTCATACAGAGTGCAGAAGCGTAAGCCCTTGATAGTAAATCTCTCATGAGATAGGAATGAACATGTCTCCTTTACCACATTTCTTCATCAACTCTAATCACTATCTGAATATACTCTTACAATGGTCGCTTACTGCGCACCTTGGTCTTTCTCATTTCTATGGCATCCGCTACTACTTTAGCTTCCGCCCAGGTGTTCTCGCCATTTACACTATGGCTTGCCATTCACTTGGCTCAACAATATACACTATTCTTTAAATCTCTCTGCGCGCTTGCGCACTGCTTACTCTGCAGTTCATACTGTACACATACAGTGTTCACTACTCATCCGATTACTTTATCGGTTTCCTTTGTACTGCTATCAAGGTTCCTCTTTGCACACTACTATAGTTCATATGCTCCTTGGCAATATACACATGCTCAAGTTTTACTACACCGCTCTAGCGGTTTCACATTTCATGCCTACGTGGTAGCCTTTCTCTGGAGGATTCACGCAATTGCCGCTCCCTAGGCCCCACAGTAACAAGTGGTATCCCCACTCTAAAGTAGTGGTTCGTGCTCCACAGTAACTCTTATGCCTTTATGCATATGTTTTACAACGTTTGGATCTACGTATTGTAGTTAGTTTTATCGGCTTACAAGCCTCCTTGCCTCGAGTCATGCTCCATGCGGCTGTTTATATAGGTTTCTTCTTCTCCGTATGCCATTAAATGGTTAGGAGGTATTTCTGGGCTCTTTGATATGGTTGTCTCATCACACTTCCAGACATGGAAGGCCTTTTGTATTTTAATATCAATTCATGCCCTCTAGCAATTTAGGGTATCCCGTGTTACGAGGGATCCCTTCGGGTTCTACCCGAGTGTTTGCTTAAACACTTGTGTTCTCAACACGATGTTTCGTTCAACTACTGTTGACTCCGGCACCCTTCTCGGATTGCTCCTGGGTGTTACTGAGTAATGCCATTACATCTGGCTTGTACTTATGGTTATGTTTAGTTGTGACTTCGCCTTGCGGCTATGTCCTTGACTATCCCTTTTAGGGTTGTAATGTCTCCCATTATTGGGTGGATCCTTGGTACCTTCTAATACCTTCAGGGTCAGGTCATTATTCTCTTCAGTGAGGTATCCTATGGGAATTCTTCCCCGTTCGTCAAACACTGATATGATCATTTTAGGCATTCGCCGTACCATCTACACTGGGTATTCATTGCAGCTATAATGAAATTCCTCTTTGATTTCTGAGACATACTCAATGTCTTTTCTCGTTACTCTGTGTTTCCCGCACTTCTTAACGTTATATCCTTAGGTCCATCACCTTATTGGGTTCCTGACTCCTTTAGGTTGGTAAGCTTCTCCGTGTTCTTCGATCATTCGAGGTATCCATTGTCTTGGTTTTAATTGGCTCTTTCGTCCGTAGTATGGAGTGGGCTACTTCCCGTGTTCCGTACTCTACTTGTATACATACATGGAGTATCTTATTGATACGTTACCACTTACCCGACTAACTCATAACTGGTCTGTCAGGCCCGCAAGCTCCTTCGGAGTGCGGTCGTTCCATGTCTCGTTTGTGTACACTTGTAGAGTCGGGCACGCCTAGGTGAAGTATCCTGTTGCTAACTCCTCTTGTATCATTATATGATAACTTACCGTGGTTCTCTGGTTTGGTTTAAAAATTCGGGGTTTTTGGAAAATTTTATGCTTGAAAGAAAACTGGGGTTTAGAAGGTAAAATTTTCATGGCATTTCAATGCCGGCTGCTCCTTACCGAGTCCAGCTCCTCGCTGACTGGTATGTTCTTTATGCAGTGATCAGGCCGTTAGGCCTTCTCGAGGTTTCGTTTCACCATTCTTAAGGTTTGTGGTGCTATATTGGCTTCTCTTGCCACTTTGGTACTTGCTAAGTACTTGTCACTTGTTAAGACTCCTCTTAGCGGTCTCGTTATCACTGCACTTGCCGTGGCAAGTGCGCGGTACAAGTGGTTTTTAGGTTAACTCATACCGGTCACGGTATTATTCACTTGTATTTGGTAGCCTTGTTGGCTCTTCCTTGATCCTTTAGTTGGATAACTACTCCTTAGAGCTGCTTCATATTCATCTTGACATGGCTGTCATTCATTAGGTGCTTCTCCACTCTAGGAGTTCCTTAATTTTTTAGTTCCATGATCTACCTCGTTGCTCGTTCTCACGTCTTTACTGTGGTTACCGAGGTTTAACTTATTTAGGTACTACTTCTGTAGTCCTATTCGGGTTTATCCCGTAGTTATGCTCGTAGCTGTCTAAGCTGTATCAGTTAAGTATTGCAACCTCTTTGGGTGTGGCAGGGTGGGTGCATCTACCTTTGACTAGATTCTCAATCAATACGTATACCATCGGTGGTATTGGTTAACTATGGCGGTCCGTAGACATGTGTCCCGGTTCTCGTTAGTTCTCATAAGTCCGTCTTGTCGCACGATTGGTGCGTCCTTCTCACTGCTGCTCGGCCAGCTGGGTTCTCGCGACTGCTAAGCATGTCGCCCCAGGCTGCCACAAATTCTGGTTTCCTTGGATTAGGATGTCTCGATCTTCCGTCGTTGCATGCAGTTATTGTCATTTCAGCGGGGCCGTCTTCGGGATTTCCGGTTCTCGGGATCTACCGCATGACAGGTTCTGGTTCAGAATGAAATATTTAACCACTGCCAGATCGGGTTTCCGTCTCTCTGACGTTCTTTCCCGAGCTTTTAATATGGGGGTTGTGGAGGGCGGGTCTGGTATTGTAGGTATCCAGATCATACTGGAAGTTCCTAACTAGCGCATCTCTCACGCTACCGCTCAACCCTTAGCCCTAATTCACTAATTCCTAACTCGGTATTTCCTAAGCTCGATATTTCCAGTCATCAGAGCGATACTTCGCGCTCTGATACCATTTTTGTAACACCCCAACTGCTAATCTTGTCATTACCTCTTAAGCTGTCACAATTACCAATAATCTCGCAGCGGAACTCTAAATACAACAGAGGGTGATACAACGCCGTTAGCCACCTATATGGCTAACCAGGCCTATCTCACATACAGTAACGGTCTGATGGACTGGAACAACCGATTACACAATACAATACAATACTCAAATCATTTCTCTACTATACCGAGTCTAATAAATGGATGCCGACAACATATTCGGTCTTACACTTCCTTCAATACATAAGTAATTAAAACTAATACCCATGCAACCCACCGACCCCGTCCTACTCTCGAACGGTAACATCTTCGGTGTACCTGTAAAATAAAAACATCGCCCCTAGGGGCTCAGCTTAACGCTGCATATGAAATTCGCATACCCCGAGCGCTAACCGGGGTACGCCGACTACTTTGTCGGATATACATGGAGTTCATTAGTCAAACAACATGCATCATAGCAATACAATATATATGTGTATTACTCAAGGAATCTACATCCAATCACGGAACACGATTCCTAACTAACATAACAGGGTTGTTAGTGGTATCTGGTTACTCTTAGGCCTTGAGGGTTATTCCTCACTATGCCTTGTTTACTTATTCAATACCTCACCCGCTCTCTCGGGTTACTTATTCATATACACACCCATTCTCTTGGGCTACTCGTACTATACTCACCCACACTCTCAGGTTACTTATTCTCATTATCTCACCCATACTCTTGGGTTATTTACACTCATTATCTCACCCACACTCTTGGGTTATTTATACTCATTAACTCACCCACACTCTTGGGTTATTTATACTCAAGCTCTTGTAGATTCTCGAGACACTACAGGTCTCCTACGTCACGCTTGTTACTCTTAATACATACTTAGGCCAAAACTCATGGCTCTCTAGCATAGTCTTACTTCCCCGGTTTCGACCCTACTTTGGGTCTAGCATGGTGGGAAGGTTCAACTAGCTCACGAAACTCTCTCTAAGTTCCTATCTCTTTTACTTAGGTCCAACTACTCTCGTTCCCATACACTCCTCTCTCGGAGTTATAATAATATCATGTATATTAGTCTAGAAGCATCACTCTCGAGGTTTCTAATGACTTGGGAATATTACTTTAGTTCGGTTAATCTTAGGTTTTAAGAGTTACCCGTACATTTACTTTACTCATACTTTCGGTTACTTGCATATACCAGGTAAAATCCTCATATAGGAGGTCGACCATGTCTCAAGGGAGTTACTAATCCCTCAGGTCTCTTTTACCCTCATCGCTAGTTCACATCTTCGAACTATCTTAAATCCTCTTGAAGGAGGTTCACTTATCTTTCCACTCTCATTTGCTTCGTGGATTGTTTCAATGTGGTTTTTTAACCATTATCGGGCATTTACTCAACCCGTACATCTACTCACATTCTAGGGAGTTCATATGTGTTTGCGTTATCGTTATACTTTAACGGATAGTTTGTGTGTTTGCACGTTTGCGTTATCATAAGCGTCGACCCAATCTATGGGTCTCTAGCCAAACGTTACTCACTACGAGTCGGTCCATTCACTATGTTAGACCACACCGGCATACAAGTATGTTAGCTCATTCAACATACACAAGGCATACATAATCAAACAAGGGATTATTTTCATGCTTTAATCTTGATTAAGCCCGGCACGCAAAACACACAAATCAACGTAAACTCGGTTAGCACGCGGAGTATGAGAAAATCATACCTTTCACCGGGGTTTTTACTTTACCGTGTCATCTCACATGCTCGGTCACACTTGGTCCACTGATAACATTAAATGTTTATATTAACATTAAGGGTACGGTATGTAAAACATACTCCGTACTTAAACCCCGTTTAACCTCGTTATTCCTAGTTTAGTTCGTGTGTTCTTAACTCACAACTTTCCTCTCACTTCTCAATTACGTTAACTCTTCTTAGGACCTTTATTAGTCACCAAACAAGGCCTAAAACTCATCTAAAACCAATACCATTCCACTTCCCCATCATTAGGACACTTAAAAAACATTCTGTACATTTCTAGCCGGTCCGGGTTTGTGTCGGGGTTACAAACCCGGACAAAACACTGGAATCAGTTTCTGTCGAATTTTTCATGGGTCCGGGTTGTGTCCTGGTTTACAAACCGGAACACCCCTGGGATGGCTTTCGGGTGGTTTTTGATGTGGTCGTGAAATACCCTAAATTAATTTAAATTAATTTAGGGGATTTCTTTTGTTAAAATTAAATTATTATATGGAATAATGAATATTAAATTATTATATGGAGTTGTGAAATTTATTTAGGGGTTTTCTCCTATTTAACCCTAATTATTATACATTATTATATAGTATTATGAATTTAATAATAAGATTTATAAGTCAATAAATCTTGGGAAAATTTCTAAACACTCCAAATATATTATAAAGATTTTAGGAAGTGTTGGAACATTGTTTTGAAACATAAAAGTCAATATAAATTCTAGAAACCTTAAAGCTTATTAAGCCTTGCTAGAGTTGACTTTTTGAGAATGGTCAAACTAGGCCATGAAACCTATACCAATAAATAGGTTATGAAAAACCATGAAGATCGATAAAAGAACGTCAAAAACGGATCATCCTAGCCAAAGTTATGATAGATTGAAGTTTAGAGCCAAAATTTTGAGGATGCTGACGTGTCAGCCAGTCAGGCACCACCACTTAACAGTCCAAGTTTTTCCAGCAGTTTGGCATGTCGAGGGTCGATCTTTAGACACCTATATCTTTTTCCCTACTCCACCATTTGGTATGCCGTTTGTTTCATTCGATTCTCCTTAATCCTCTTTCCAACCATTACTCACACACCATCTAACTCCTTCTACAATGACCGGAAAATTGATCCAAAGTTGGCTCCTCGCAAGTTCGTAACCCAGAACTGCAGTTTTTGCCTGAAATCGGGTAAACTTCGTCACGCCATAACTTCTTCAATTCTCATCCAAATCTCTTGTTCTTTAGCTTGTTTTGAAGATCTCTAATCCCTCTATAACTTTCATGTTGATGGCCAAGGCTGATTCGCACTGGTTTGGGAGTTAGAAACTGTCTAAAGATGCCTACTCGATCACGTCGGTAATTTGCCCAGTTCATCCCGAAACCAACTAGGTAAACACCGATCTTGTGAGATCTGTAACTTTCTCCCTAGTTCATCAAATTCAATGATTCTTCCACTAACATCTAGAGTTACATGTCTAGTTGGATTGTGATAGGTTACATGAATCGAATCTCTCAGTTGGTGCGAGTTGATTCGAGAAGGGGCTACCTGAACCGCACATGAAATAACGATTTCCAGTTTTCCAGATTGGATTTCGCCCGTTAATGCTATTCCGGTGAGTTTCTGATCAAATTGCTCCGTTGTTGCCCATCTTAACTTCATTTTCGACCAAACCCACAAAGCAATTTATTCAATTATGCATTATATCGAGAGGAATTGGCAAAATCGGATTCGAAAACCGAAACTCAACCTAACTCGAACCCAGATTCAATCTTGCGTAATACTGCATGAAATTTGGGGAAATTGGTGTCAATAGATGCGTCTTGGAATTTCGAATTCAATGGAACAAGAACCACTCGATTTGGTTCTGTGGATTAAGAGAAAACGGAAGATTAGTACTCGGGATCGAATTGAGTTCACTGATGAACTCGACGATCAGGAGCCGTCCGATCTCAGTTAAAAGAAACGGACGGCCACGATTAAAACGTTTTAAAATATAAGTATAAGTTTTTATATTACATTCAGAAATAAACCCTAACTTGCTAGATTTATTTAATGGCCTTCCCGAATGTGTTTTGACTTGAAATTTTAACCATAGATTCCTTATTTAATGTAGTTTATTTTGATGTAAATTAATATGGGTTTTGAGTTTTTAAACATAAGTTATGATTTTTGCAAGTTACGGGTATTATGGAATTATTTGGGTGATTTTAAAAGATATTTTTATGAAATAAAAATTTTATAAATGTCTAAAATGTTATAGTTATTATATATTAATTTGGGAATTTTTGGACAAGGGTAAATAGGTTTAAAAATTATGTTTATGAGTTTTTCATAAGAATAACCTATAATATAAGGTTTTTAATGTAACAAAAATTAAAGTATGGTTGGGTAATTAACTTTTTAGGATGGGGAAAATAATTAAACTAAATTAATATTTTATAACAGTATGTTTATAAATATTTTTTGGGTATTATCTTTTAGGTGAAGTAAAAGTTGTTTACACAAAAATATACTTATATGAGAAATAAAAATGGAACTTATATTAAATCGAGGTATTAAACTAAACTACATATTATTATTTTGGGGGTTAATATGTTGAATTAAACTAGGGCAAACACTTTATTTTATAAACCATATATCAGTTGTGGATATGTCTAAAAGTATTAAATATAATTAAATACAATAAGCATTTCTTAAAGAATATTTTGGATAAATTCTAAGGGAAACATAAGTGTATAAGTAAAACACACTAGAAGTAAATAAAAGTAGTAACATACCTTATGGAAACGTATTAAGAAGAAGAAGAAATTGGGATAAATCTTATTCTTATGTGACAATTAAAAATATCAAAAGTTAATGTAGCATCTAGGTGGACTATTAGGGGGAAATACCATATTAAACCTTTAATGGGTGAAAGTGAGTTAGCCAAGCGTAACCAAAGGGTTAAATAAACTAAACCTATAATCGAGTGGAGAGGGTAAATGGAATAAGTTAAGTATGCACAAAGATTTAATTACGAGATCTACCAGATCCTAGGAGGGAGTAACTGTAAAACAAAACTATAGACTAATAAGAATGGGGGATGTGTAGCATTATAGTGCCTTAACTAATTAATATTGGAATACTTTAATTATAGGTGATTAGTGGAAGTAGTTCGCATTTTCAAGTTTGATGCTGCTTCTACATATACCAGGTACGATTTCTCGTACTCAGCTTGATGTGTTGGACTTATGGAATGTTTTGTACGATTTCTCGTACTCAGATGCTTTTGGTGACGAATTTTATGGAACGTTTTGAGAAACGCTAAATGAGTATGAATGTATCTTGAAAGGAAATTGTTGTGTGACTAACTCAGCCTGTTGTGACTAACTGAGCCTTGGATGTACAACTCACATGATCATTGGTTCCTTTTATCTGGTTATCTCATTAGATATTGACTGTTGAGGGTTTACGCCTCTGCACTCTGTAGGACTGAGTGTTTTGGTATTGCACTTGTACAGTTAATAGTCTAGTGGGAATATGGGAAATGTCAATCTTGGTATTGGGTATGGATTATTCTAATAAGTGGTGCACTCACTTTTCACCGATGACCGAGAACGGGTCGGTGGCAGCGGAGGTCTGCTATACCTCGCCCTTTGTGGCAACTGACAGCGGAGGTCTGTTTACCTCGCCTTGTGGCAACTGACTGGCGGTGGGGGCCATCTCTCCCAACTGGTTTATTCCACTCTTGAGTTAAGGTTCTTGGATATCTTCTTACATTTCCAGTCCTTGTGACTACTTGGGTCTATCTAATCCTAATTGGAACTGAATCTAACTTAAGCAATGGATGTTCACTAACTTCTGGCGTGGTTTCTTTTATGTTGGCTCACTTTACCTTCATGTTTTGCTCTATCCTTGACTTGTTATCTTTGACTTGGTGTTTTGGTGTGCCTTGTTCTTCTGCTTTTGTTCTAAGTGTTTGGCTTCACTTATTGTTATTTTTAAGAGTTATGTTTTAAACTGTTATTTTGGAGAGTTGTACCAGTTCCATTCCAGGGAACTGACTCACCCCTCCTGGGGTGGGCTGCTTGGTTTCATCTTGCAGGTACGAATTGCTATACAGGTAGCCACGAAGAGTATGAGTGTATGGGATGGGAATTAGGAACTTTGGAGAGCTATTGTATTTTGTTATTATTCTTTTATGTTATGTTTTCTCGAGTTCAGACCGTAGCTCTTGTAATGTCATAAGTTGTAATTGGTGAGGTTTGGTGCCGGGTGTTTGGAACCCGATGATCTGTAATCGCCTTAGTATTTTATTTCCGCTGCATTTATGATAAGTAGGGGCGTTACAGAAAGTGGTATCAGAGCGTAGTTACGCTCTGAGCCCGAGAAAACAAGCCGAGTGAAATACTTAGAATATAGGTGCCCTTAAAACTGGGGAAGGGGTAGAATTGGGAAGTGAGGATTCCAGAAAGGCACGTTACCCTTACCCCATACTTGACCTTATTTACATCACTCATGAACACTCTAACTACACACCGTCCCTGGGTAGTTATGAAACACTTCGCACGTTACTACATAGATGTCTAGAATTAATACACAACTTCTGAACAACAAATACCATCCTCAGCAGCTAAATGTCTCAAAGAGGAGGAAGAGGAGGACGCGGAGGAAGAGGAGGACGAGGAGCGGGACCCCCAGGTGGTTACGGACCCGATGCTGTTACCCCTGAGGTCATAGCTCAGATTGTAACCGCTGCATTAGCTCAGCAGCAGGCTCAGATCCCTCAACCACCGCCACCACCACCCCACGGTCCGCGAGAGTTCAACTGGTTGAAAGCGGTCAACGATCTTCGTCCCCCAGTCTATGAAGGCCAGCCAGTACCGAAAGCCCTGGAGAAATACATCGCTGAGATTCAAAAGGCTTTTACCTCTCTACATGTCCCAGCAGATCGCCAAGTGGACATAGCGGCATACTTCCTCCAAGGGCCAGCTCATCGATGGTGGCAGACAGCCAGAGCCGAGCTGACCGCTCAGGCGAACTTTGATTTCCAAGCTTTTCTGGTGGCCTTGAGAGCTAAGTTCTACCCGTCCTACCTACAAAAGAGGATGAGAAGTGAATTTGAGCAGCTGAAGCAAGGGACTTCCTCTGTTGCTGAATACTATGACAAGTTTGTGGAGTTGCTTGCTGTCATTGGAGAGGGAGCTTACGCTCCGAGGTACCTGGTGGATAAATTTCATACTGGCTTGAACTTCAGGATAATGAACATGATCGGTTCCACCAGGGGAAAAACTTTACAGGTATGGAATATGACTTTGGAATTTCTGGTTCGATAAGATTTTCCACTAACACATATTGTAACGACAGGAACTAGCTGATGATGCAAACGACTGCGAAACCACCATTGCCTATCAGGATTCTGTGCTAGGCAAGAGGAAGGGAGATGCTGGAGGAGGTAGTGGAGGAAACTCTTCCCAGAACTATGAAAGGAAGGGCAAGTTCTACAAGGGGAAGAATGAAAAGGCCATGGTCCTTCACATATTGATGCGGAGCCAATCCGCTCCCATCCACCTAGTGGTAAGATAATACAGAATCTACAATGTGCTTACATATTGCTATCACGCTACTGACCTTGACTTGGAACAGGAAACCAACCCGTAAGAAGGTACTTCTGCAGGAGTGTGAGAAGGACCATCCAGGAAAGGAGTGTGACGGGACTCTGGTGACGTGTCACCACTGTGGCAGGAAGGGGCATAGATCCTTTGAGTGCTTCTCGAACCCGGATTCCAGGAACTACAAGCCACACCGGGTCAGCGACTAAAGCCCCAGCTACTAATACAAGTGGAGGAGGAGGTAGAGGTGGCACCGGAGGTGCTGGACCATCTACCCATCGTCCTGCCCAGAACTACCCTCAGAGGCCAGGCAAAGCACCAGTTCTCAACCTGGTGGACCGTGTCGAATCGGCGAGTGATGACCCGAGTTCACCTGGTGAGGACTACTTTCCTACTGAAGAAGCTTAGACCTTCGTTTTGCTTCATTTCTTCAAATAATTTTCCTCTGCATTGTAAAGGGATGAACTATAAATCCCTCTTTCTTTACACTTTGTGCTAAGACCAGTTTGAACATTGACTTGATTACTTAATGGCAACTGTTGTTTTCGTTCAGCTTTCGATATTTGCTTTCCTGTATTGCCTATTTCCACACCCACCATTTCCTTTGAGGCCAAACCACACCCGCCAGAGAAGTGTGAGATATTGAGACCTGGGATGGTCTTATTACGAGAATTTTTGACCCCAGCTGACCAATATGCATTAATCCTCAAGATCAGAGAATTAGGTGTGAAAGGAGGAAACTTTTACACCCCTACCTTCAAGAACGGTGCAACCATGAAGGTGAAGATCATGTGCCTAGGTAAGAAGTGGGACCACACCACTAGAACCTACGAAGAGGTGGAGGTGCCACCAATTCCAGGAGAGTTGCAGACCATCATTGGAGCTGCAGTTAAAGCAGCCCAGGAATTGGAGGATGAGCCCGTCCCAGACCTAACCTCAGACGTGTGCATCATCAACTTCTATGAGAAAGAAGGTAAGCTAGGAATGCATCAGGATAGGGACGAGTCTCTGGAGTCCATCACCAGAGGAGTTCCAGTGGTGTCCATATCACTTGGAGACGACGCGGAATTCCTATTTGGAGATCAGAAGAGAATGGATCTTGCTACAAAGATCCTCCTGAAGTCGGGTGATGTGCTGATATTCGGGGGAGCAGCCAGACTTATCTACCATGGGGTGAAGAGAATTAAGCCCCACACAGCCCCCACATCCATCATCAACCAGACTCACATGAAACCTGGCCGTTTAAACCTGACCTTTAGACAGATCTAGCTTTGTAATTTATGCAATTTCAGCATTGTAGTCATTAAATGCTCATGAAGACCTTAATAAGAATGGAAATCTTATAAGTTTGTTTCGTCGTTGTAGGGGTGGGAACTCAGAGATCAGGTTAACTGTGTTGAACCAGGCTCAAGCGAAGAGCAATGGGATGGTCATCACAGGTATAACTACTAGCCTGATTTATTACCTTGGGAATAACGCCTGAGAATCTTAGAATTTACTCTGTGATTTCAGGCACGTTCTTAATTAATGAGGTGGAAGCCACTGTTCTGTTTGATTCTGGAGCCTCCCATTCATTCATATCCCAGGCATTCCATGCTAAGATAGATGCCCCTACAGAAGATATCCATGACTGCTCAGTCTTATTGCCATCCAGAGAATTAATCAAGTGCAGTAAGCAATGTAAGGACTTGAACATACGCATCAAGGGAGCAGATTTCCTCTTTGATGCCATTGTCTTCCCTGGCATGGGGTTCGACATAATTGTGGGCATGGACACACTACAGAGATACAGAGGTAGGCTACACTGCGCAGAGCATCGCCTCCTCTTGAAGTCAGCTACAGGGATCACAGTTTCATACCGAATGCAGCCCAAGCAGCCGACTGTGAAGGTTGTATCGGCACTATCCCTGATGAAGGAAGTGTCCAAGGGAGCGACCGCCTACTACTGTTATGCCCAGGATCTGAGGACAGATCCAAAGTTCAAGAATGACGTACCTGTTGTGTCGGAGTACCCCGACGTCTTTCCGGAGGAGTTACCTGGACTACCACCATTGAGGGAGGTTGAGTTCAACATCGACCTCATACCCGGTACAGGACCAATTGCCAAGGCTCCTTACCGGATGGGCCCTACAGAGATGGTGGTGGAATTGAAGAAGCAACTGCAGGAACTGCTAGATAAGGGTTTCATCAGACCCAGTGTCTCACCTTGGGGTGCTCCAGTGCTCTTCGTCAAGAAAAAGGACGGAAGCCTGAGACTCTGTATCGACTACAGAGAGCTGAACAATGTCACAATCAAGAACAAGTACCCACTGCCCAGGATCGATGACCTGTTCGACCAGCTGAGGGGAGCTAAGGTGTTCTCTAAATTGATCTGCGTTCCGGGTATCATCAGATAGCTGTAGCTGAGTCAGATATAGAGAAGACAGCCTTCCGGACCAGATACGGCCACTATGAGTTCACAGTGATGCCGTTTGGACTGACCAATGCACCGGCGAGATTTATGGATTTGATGCAGAGGGTCTTCCAAGCCCAGCTAGATAAGTCAGTGGTCGTATTCATAGACGACATTCTGATCTTCTCCAAGAGCAAAGAGGAACATGAGCAGCATTTGAGGACAGTCTTGGAGACTCTGAGAGAGAGGCAACTCTATGCCAAGTTCAGCAAGTGCGAATTCTGGCTGGACAAGGTATCATTTCTTGGTCATGTGATCTCAGCTGAGGGAGTTTCAGTGGACCCAGCGAAAATTGAGGCAGTAAAGAGCTGGCACAGACCTCGCTCAGTGACTGAGATTCGGAGCTTCCTTGGGTTGGCTGGCTATTATAGACGCTTTGTGAAGGATTTCTCTAGGCTAGCCAAGCCCTTAACCTCTCTGATGAAGAAGGATAGCCCGTTTGTATGGACAGAGGCATGTGAGGTCTCCTTTAAGGCACTGAAGGATGCTCTGACCACAGCTCCTGTATTGGTGATTCCCGAGGGGAATGAGGGATTCGAGGTTTACTGTGACGCTTCAGGCAAGGGGATCGGTGGAGTTTTGATGCAAAATGGCAGAGTCGTGGCTTACGCTTCTCGACAGCTGAAGAAGCACGAAGAAAATTATCCCACACACGACCTTGAGCTCCTCGCCATAGTCTTTGCCTTGAAGATCTGGCGACACTACCTGTACGGAGCCACGGTCCGAATTATGACAGATCATAAAAGTTTGAAATACATCTGGACCCAGAAGGAGCTGAACTTGAGACAGCGACGGTGGATCGAGCTACTAGCTGATTATGATATCGACCTCCAGTACACTGAGGGTAAAGGTAATGTCGTGGCAGACGCTCTGAGCAGAAGAGCATATTCACTTCTTGCTCTCATAGAGACGACCACGATAGCTGAGGAGGTATATGCAGCTCAGGATAGTGATGTGTATCTACAGGGTATCAGGCAGAAATTAGCAGATGGGTTGACTGATGGTCTGAAGTATGACTACGAGCTAGACAGCGAGGGACACCTTCGGGTCAGAGGCAGACTCTGCGTTCCTCAGGATGCGACAGAACTTCAGACCAGGATTCTCTCTGAAGCTCATTCCTCTACATTGTCAGTACATCCTGGAGCCACCAAGATGTACAAGGATTTAAAGAAGCTATTCTGGTGGAGCGGGATGAAGAGGGATGTAGCAGATTTCGTCTCGCGATGTCTCACCTGTCAGAAGGTGAAGTTCGAGCATCGGCGACCAGGAGGCCAGATTCAGTCATTACCAGTACCGTGCTGGAAGTTTGACGATATTAGTATGGATTTTGTGGTCGGTCTCCCTCCAGCCAGAGGTGGATTGAACACAATTTGGGTGATAGTCGATAGGTTAACTAAGACAGCTAAGTTTATACCTATCAAGGACACATGGAAGGTGCCCAAACTAGCTGAGGTGTTCACCACAGAGCACATCCGGTACCATGGGGTACCGAAGACGATCGTCTCCGATCGTGATGCACGTTTCCTTAGTAGATTTTGGCGTCAGGTACAGGAGGCATTTGGTACTCAGTTGCGACTTAGCACAGCCTTCCACCCTCAAACAGATGGGCAGACCGAGAGGACGATTCAGACACTAGAAGATATGTTGAGAGCGGTCGCCTTAGACTATCAGGGGAGTTGGATAGAGCGTCTACACTTGGTAGAGTTCTCCTACAACAATTCTTATCACTCGTCTATCGGCATGGCCCCATTTCAGGCTCTGTATGGCAGACCGTGCCGAACACCTTTATCATGGAGTGACCCTGCTGAGACAGTTGTGATTGGCCCAGAGTATATTCAGAGACTGCAGGACGACATCAGGGTTATTCAGCAGCACATGAGGGCAGCGCAGTCTAGGCAGAAATCTTACGGGGATCAGCGTACCAGAGAGCTTGAATTTCAGATCAGTGATATGGTTTCCTACGAGTGTCTCCGATGAGAGGTATCTTCAGATTTGGGATGAGAGGAAAGCTAAGCCCTAAGTATGTTGGTCCGTACAGGATTACGGAGCGCGTGGGCCCAGCAGCGTATATCGACTAGACCTACCAGCAGAGTTGGGGAAGGTACATGACGTATTTCATGTATCGCAGCTGAAGAAGTATGTACCTGACCCTTCTCACGTTCTACAGCCAGAGAGATTGGAGATTGAACCTACACTGAGATATGAGGAGACTCCCATTCAGATCCTGGACACGAAGGTCCGGGAAACGAGAGGCAGATCAGTCAAGCTAGTGAAAGTTCTTTGGGAGCATCATGGGGTTGAAGAAGCTACTTGGGAGACTGAGGACTCTATGAGAGTGAAGTACCCACATCTATTTCCATGATATTTCCTTGTATTTTTGCCTCTACTGGGTTCTTGTTCATAGCGGTACGAGGGCGTACCTTGGCTCTTTTCGGGGGGGGTAGTGCATACTCTTCCTTCGTCACCTCATCCAGATTATGCCCTGTTTGTTTTGTTAGTGGAATGATGGAGAGGTGTATGCATGTACTTGATTTATACATTGTGTGAATCTTGATTTCTATTTATGAAAATCTTGTTTGGTTTGACGCTGAATAATTTTGCGTGGAATCTGGAAATGGAAATGAGTGGAATGGATTGGTATGGAATTTTGGTTGGGATTGTTATTGGATGAACATTCTGGTAATTTTGACAGCACACCTGATGTGGTGTGAGTAGCTATTAGTTGGTATTAAACTTCGGGACGAAGAAGTTTCTTTTAAGGGGGATATACTGAAATACCCCTAAATTAATTTAAATTAATTTAGGGGATTTCTTTTGTTAAAATTAAATTATTATATGGAATAATGAATATTAAATTATTATATGGAGTTGTGAAATTATTTAGGGGTTTTCTCCTATTTAACCCTAATTATTATACATTATTATATAGTATTATGAATTTAATAATAAGATTTATAAGTCAATAAATCTTGGGAAAATTTCTAAACACTCCAAATATATTATAAAGATTTTAGGAAGTGTTGGAACATTGTTTTGAAACATAAAAGTCAATATAAAATTCTAGAAACCTTAAAGCTTATTAAGCCTTGCTAGAGTTGACTTTTTGAGAATGGTCAAACTAGGCCATGAAACCTATACCAATAAATAGGTTATGAAAAACCATGAAGATCGATAAAAAGAACGTCAAAAACGGATCATCCTAGCCAAAGTTATGATAGATTGAAGTTTAGAGCCAAAATTTTGAGAAGGATGCTGACGTGTCAGCCAGTCAGGCACCACCACTGAACAGTCCCAGTTTTTCCAGCAGTTTGGCATGTCGAGGGTCGATTTAGACACCTATATCTTTTTCCTACTCCACCATTTGGTATGCCGTTTGTTCATTCTCTTCTCCTTATCCTCTTTCCAACCATTACTCACACATATCTAACTCCTTCTACAATGACCGGAAAATTGATCCAAAGTTGGCTCCTCGCAAGTTCGTAACCCAGAACTGCAGTTTGCCTGAAATCGGGTAAACTTCGTCACGCCATAACTTCTTCAATTCTCATCCAAATCTCTTGTTCTTTAGCTTGTTTTGAAGATCTCTAATCCCTCTATAACTTTCATGTTGATGGCCAAGGCTGATTCGCACTGGTTTGGGAGTTAAACTGTCTAAAGATGCTACTCGATCACGTCGGTAATTTTGCCCAGTTCATCCCGAAACAAACTAGGTAAACACCGATCTTGTGAGATCTGTAACTTTCTCCCTAGTTCATCAAATTCAATGATTCTTCCACTAACATCTAGAGTTACATGTCTAGTTTGGATTGTGATAGGTTCATGAATCGAATCTCTCTCAGTTGGTGCGAGTTGATTCGAGAAGTGGCTACCTGAAACGCACATGAAATAACGATTTCCAGTTTTCCCGATTGGATTCGCCCCGTTAATGCTATTCCGGTGAGTTTCTGATCAAATTGCTCCGTTGTTGCCATCTTAACTTCATTTTCGACCAAACCCACAAAGCAATTTATTCAATTATGCATTAATCGAGAGGAATTGGAAAATCGGATTCGAAACCCGAAACTCAACCTAACTCGAACCCAGATTCAATCTTGCGTAATACTGCATGAAATTTGGGGAAATTGGTGTCAATAGATGCGTCTTGGAATTTCGAATTCAATGGAACAAGAACCACTCGATTTGGTTCTGTGGATTAAGAGAAAACGGAAGATTAGTACTCGGGATCGAATTTGAGTTCACTGATGAACTCGACGATCAGGAGCCGTCCGATCTCAGTTAAAAGAAACGGACGGCCACGATTAAAACGTTTTAAAATATAAGTATAAGTTTATATTACATTCAGAAATAAACCCTAACTTGCTAGATTTATTTAATGGCCTTCCCGAATGTGTTTTGACTTGAAATTTTAACCATAGATTCCTTATTTAATGTAGTTTATTTTGATGTAAATTAATATGGGTTTTGAGTTTTAAACATAAGTTATGATTTTTGCAAGTTACGGGTATTATGGAATTATTTGGGTGATTTTAAAAGATATTTTTATGAAATAAAAATTTTATAATATGTCTAAAATGTTATAGTTATTATATATTAAATTTGGGAATTTTTGGCAAGGGTAAATAGGTTTAAAAATTATGTTTATGAGTTTTTCATAAGAATAACCTATAATATAAGGTTTTTAATGTAACTAAAAATTAAAGTAGGTTGGGTAATTAACTTTTAGGATGGGGAAAATAATTAAACCTAAATTAATATTTTATAACAGTATGTTTATAAATATTTTGGGTATTATCTTTTAGGTGAAGTAAAAGTTGTTTACAAAAAAATATACTTATATGAGAAAATAAAATGGAACTTATATTAAATCGAGGTATTAAACTAAACTACATATTATTATTTGGGGGTTAATATGCTGAATTAAACTAGGGCAAACACTTTATTTTATAAACCATATATCAGTTGTGGATATGTCTAAAAGGTATTAAATATAATTAAATACAATAAGAATTTCTTAAAGAATATTTGGATAAATTCTAGGGAAAATAAGTGTATAAGTAAACACACTAGAAGTAAATAAAAGTAGTAACATACCTTATAGGAAACGTATTAAGAAGAAGAAAATGGGATAAATCTTATTCTTATGTGACAATTAAAAATATCAAAAGTTAATGTAGCATCTAGGTGGACTATTAGGGGGGAAATACACATATTAAACCTTAATGGGTGATAAAGTGAGTTAGCCAAGCGTAACCAAAGGGTTTAAATAAACTAAACCTATAATCAGGAGAGGGTAAATGGAATAAGTTAAGTATGCACAAAGATTTAATTACGAGATCTAACCAGATCCTTAGGAGGGAGTAACTGTAAAACAAAACTATAGACTAATAAGAGTGGGGGATGTGTAGCATTATAGTGCCTTAACTAATTAATGCTTGGAATACTTTAATTATAGGTGATTAGTGGAAGTAGTTCGCATTTTCAAGTTTGATTGCTGCTTCTACATATACCAGGTACGATTTCTCGTACTCAGCTTGATGTGTTATGGACTTATGGAATGTTTTGTACGATTTCTCGTACTCAGATGTTTGGTGACGAATTTTATGGAACGTTTTGAGAAACGCTAAATGAGTATGAATGTATCTTGAAAGGAAATTGTTGTGTGACTGACTCAGCCTGTTGTGACTAACTGAGCCTTGGATGTACAACTCACATGATCATTGGTTCCTTTTATCTGGTTATCTCATTAGATATTGACTGTTGAGGGTTTACGCCTCTGCACTCTGTAGGACTGAGTGTTTTGGTATTGCACTTGTACAGTTAATAGTCTAGTGGGAATATGGGAAATGTCAATCTTGGTATTGGGTATGGATTATTCTATAAGTGGGTGCACTCACTTTTCACCGATGACGAGAACGGGTCGGTGGCAGCGGAGGTCTGCTATACCTCGCCCTTTGTGGCAACTGACAGCGGAGGTCTGTTTACCTCGCCCTTGTGGCAACTGACTGGCGGTGGGGGCCATCTCTCCCAACTGGGTTTATTCCACTCTTGAGTTAAGGTTCTTGGATATCTTCTTACATTTCCAGTCCTTGTGACTACTTGGGTCTTCTAATCCTAATTGGAACTGAATCTAACTTAAGCAATGGATGTTCACTAACTTCTGGCGTGGTTTCTTTTATGTTGGCTCACTTTACCTTCATGTTATTTGTCTCTATCCTTGACTTGTTATCTTTGACTTGGTGTTTTGGTGTGCCTTGTTCTTCTGCTTTTGTTCTAAGTGTTTGGCTTCACTTATTGTTTATTTTTAAGAGTTATGTTTTAAACTGTTATTTTGGAGAGTTGTACCAGTTCCATTCCAGGGAACTGACTCACCCCTCCTGGGGTGGGCTGCTTGGTTTCATCTTGCAGGTACGAATTGCTATACAGGTAGCCACGAAGAGTATGAGTGTATGGGATGGGAATTAGGAACTTTGGAGAGCTATTGTATTTTGTTATTATTCTTTTATGTTATGTTTTCTCGAGTTCAGACCGTAGCTCTTGTAATGTCATAAGTTGTAATTGGTGAGGTTTGGTGCCGGGTGTTTGGAACCCGATGATCTGTAATCGCCTTAGTATTTTATTTCCGCTGCATTTATGATAAGTAGGGGCGTTACAGTCCGGTTTGTGTCTTTTACAAAACCGGACCATGTCCTGTAGGTACTTATTTGTCGGTTTTTTGGGCAGTTTTCAACCACCTCCTAAATCACCTCTAAACATTCCCTAACCCATCCACAGTATATCCAAACATATTTTAGCACCTAATCATGCTCTTAACCTCTTCAAATCATGGGTTAAACCCTAAACCCAATTTCTTACCAAAAATAACTATATGTCATAACTAGTTCTTATGGTTTTTTGTTTCTTCTTAAATTTGTAACAGATTTTGGTATTGTCTCCTTACCATTCAATACTCCCACAAATGCTGCAATTACTAGACTCCAATGACATTATTCCATTACTTAACTCACTATTCTTCATAGTATGGTTTTCAAAATTCATTAACTACTCACTTAAAGCTCTTTAAAACACACCTAGCTTCATCCTTTAATAAAACACTCAAGTCCACACTCCCTAAACAAATTTTTTTGAAGACTTGGATACTTTCTATGATTCTCACCACACCAAATAGCTCACAACAATTCTTCTCACAACCTGTTTGGTTTAGGCATTAATAAACCACACCACATTCCCATGGTTCCCACACATTGCCTAGCTTAGTTCCTAGGTTGTTTGCACACTGAAACCAATTAAACATTTCTAATTCAACTAAAGATAATGTAGCACCATACTACTCAGCTCAAGGTTGTTTAACAACACTAACATAAGTTTTCCCAAAGCAATAAAAACCAACACAGGTAGCCCAGTCATTACCTTGTTTATTCTCGGTTTTTACTCCCTTCTTCTTCCTTTTCTTGTTCCCTCTTCTCTTCTGTTTCCCACACCACACAAGGATCATGGATTGTTAGCTATAACCATATCCCATCACATACAACAACAAGTAAGTTTCAATATTTCCCCACATAAACTTAATATATTTCAAGGAGCTAGTTTTCAAGGTTTAGCTTTGTTTTACCTTAGAAAAACCAAATGGATAGCTTGGCATCTATTGGAAGAGTTTCCAACCCTCCACAAGAGCAAGATGCTCACGCTGACATGGGGAAAAATTCAACGTGAAGGAATATTTTTCCAAAATTGGAAGAGCTTGCTAGAAATGAAGAGCTTATCACTTTCTTTTTACCTTGGAGTATCAAGAAGATGATGGAGACTCAAAATCGGCTCCATAAGCTTCAAAAGGCAAAACACCCATGGAAGTGAAGGTGGAGGAATCAAGATTTGAGGGGTGGAAAACGTAGCCCTCGCCGATACGAATCTAACGGTACAATTTTTGTGCGATTCGGTGAAGAAGAGGCAAGTGAGAGGAGGTTGAAAATGGGCTGTTTGCTCCCTCTTGAAATCGCCATTTACAGAGGTAGATGAAGAAGAAGCTCAGTGGGGGGGGGGGGGGGAAATACGTGGGATATAGAAGAGAATAGGAGAGAGAGCGGTACAAATACCCTTTTTAACTATTCCCTCCTCACTTTATTTATTTGTCATCTAGTGACTAAAAAACTAGCTAGTTGTTCAAGTAAGTGTGTGTGTATATTAAAAACCGGTCCCACATTATTAGTGAGCTGGAGCGTTTTTTTTTCGGTTTCTGACAGAAAGCGCTCGTTATTTTACCCGGTTTGGCACTATTCACGTACCGGTCCGTTTTCCGGAATTTTCCCCGTTTAATTATTTTAATGGCTATTAAACTTCCATTAATACTTATTTATAGTTATTTAATCAACTATAATTTTTTTACGGGTCCATTTGACCACTTAAAGTCACGTTTTCGGGTTTCCTCGAAAAACGTGCTTTTATGCTTATTTAGCATTTTAATCCATTATTTGGATCCGTTTTGTTCGGGAATCATTCCCGTATACTAATTAGGCCTAACTAAGCCTTAGGAATCCATCTCGGACCCTTACGAGATTATTTATCTCTTATTTTCATTTATGGGCATTTTAGCGTTTTTCGCGTTTAACGCATTTTCTCTCTTTCTTTTGGTTTTATTATTTTTTACCAATACTCTCTAGGCACATTAGGCCCTTAATAATCTTATTAGAGTAATTAAATCACCATTTTTAGATCCGGGGTATTAAAATCTACCCCCCTTAGGAACTTTGTCCTCAAAGTTGGTGAATCTAGATGGTTACTCTCAGGGCGTACTTTGCCAAGGTTATAATACATGTATAACCTTACAGACTCCACCGGTCAGTCACATTACATACTACACATACCACACACAAATCACAGCATGTATAGCAATCAAAAATACTTTTTGTATTCTCTCCATGGAATCGGTCCGAAGACAAGAAGGCACTACAGTCCTCGAATCCATGTTGAGTAATATACTACTGATCCCTCAGGTACCGGTCACGTTGAACACTTACTCTTTCTGGTTCACGGCCGTTTCATGACAAATGGCACTTACTCTCTCTGGCCCACGGTCCCTTCGGTTCTGATCAAAACATTACACATATACAAATCCTCAGGCACTCTGGTTGACTCACTCAACACAGGAACATCTCAGGGTATTCTCCCCGTCCCGCTGCCTTTGGAAAAATCACACACTGTCACCGCCCCAACCGGTCACTTAGGACCGCCGCACGTACGGAAATGGTTTCAAAACTAATACACACGCCCACCGTTCTACCGGTCATCAAGACTTAAGGCCACAGCCATCAGCGGGTGATAGCGGTTTCAAAACCAATTTTCATTTCCATCTTCATACTTGAAGAAAATTCTTTTTCAAAATCTGTTTGAAAATTCTTTTTAAACATCACACAACTCCAAATCCGGTTTATGGTAGTTGTATCTTTTCTTTGCGTGATTACTTGTGACCACTTATAGGGAGCTTCAAGAATCATCCACCCTGATGTGATCATCATCTGTTGAACTATCCTTCCACCCCAATTGTGTTCGGTTTTCCCTTGATCGCTAGCAGACCAAGTTCCACCTCCCACGTCAGTTTCAAACAATCAGATAGACAAACATTTTCGTTTTCTATCTTTTACTCTTTCTAGTCATATTCATAAAACAATCTGTTTCAATTTATCTTTATCATGGAACTTAAGTCATCCATTATTCTCTATTTGTTTCACTTACCTTGCCTAGGCATTTCATACTTGTGGCCTCATTAGTCAAATTATTACTCAACTTAAAACATACACATACGACTCCAAAGGATGGAACTCACTCCATCAATCATTCTCAAATAAAATCACCTAGGGAACTCACTCCCTCTTAGGTTACACATCGGTTTCATGCCGATTTATACTCGTCATATCTCATATCTAATCTCAATAGACAAATACTAAAGGGATTCTCATTCCCTAGGAGTCTCTCTACTCCCCTTTTCATAAATATTACATACTCATTACTTGCATCTCTCATGCACAATACTTACTCGTTACTTGCATCTCTCATGCACAATACTTATACTTACACAATGAATGGGTAACATGAGGTCCAAACATCAAAACAATTTTCTTTGTGCCATGCACATAGTAGTTTACGCACCAACACGAAAAACATACTCTAAGCGGTTTCTCACCCCCCCCCTTAAAAGGGGTTACGCCCGCGTAACCAACCATATGTTATCACTGAACATTGGTTCACTAATTCGGGTATTATGAAGTGTTTTAAACTTCAGTACGGTTAATTAACTCATAACCGGGTTCGGTTCTAGCCTCTAAGGCTTCAAGGGGTTATGATATAGGTATACTTAACCCTGAATCACGGTCCACAAGCTTCTGCTGCGTGACCTGATAACTAGAGCTTAATTCGCTCTTTGGTATTCTCAATGTATTTCAATCGTCGCTTGGTATCTCTTACCGTATGCGAATTCGATGAATTTTAGATTGTCTCTCCAGTTCTCTGGGAATCTGCTTCGTATAACACTGTATACCTTTGTGATTATTCACTTATTTTTCCCGACTTGTTGTCGGTTGAGGTCAAGCTACTACTTAGCATGTAGTGCTTCCTCGTTTAATAGTGGCTCATGGATTATGTTTGTTTCTTGGTTCTGTACCAGAGTTCTTCATTCATGCTACTCTGCATTTACCATTCATCGATCCTGGGCCCTGTGGGTTACTGCTCACGTTCCTCGTGCATCTTTGGCCAACGGCCGCACGGTTATCTCTCTAAATCTCACTCAACAGGCTTCGTTGACATTTCTCAATTCTGCTCTCTCACTCGATCATTACCGCACAAGTGCAATACCAAAACACTCAGTCATACAGAGTGCAGAAGCGTAAGCCCTTGATTGTAAATCTCTCATGAGATAGGAATGAACATGTCTCCTTTACCACATTTCTTCATCAACTCTAATCACTATCTGAATATACTCTTACAATGGTCGCTTACTGCGCACCTTGGTCTTTCTCATTTCTATGGCATCCGCTACTACTTTAGCTTCCGCCCAGGTGTTCTCTCTCGCCATTTACACTATGGCTTGCCATTCACTTGGCTCAACAATATACACTATTCTTTAAATCTCTCTGCGCGCTTGCGCACTGCTTACTCTGCAGTTCATACTGTACACATACAGTGTTCACTACTCATCCGATTACTTTATCGGTTTCCTTTGTACTGCTATCAAGGTTCCTCTTTGCACACTACTATAGTTCATATGCTCCTTGGCAATATACACATGCTCAAGTTTTACTACACCGCTCTAGCGGTTTCACATTTCATGCCTACGTGGTAGCCTTTCTCTGGAGGATTCACGCAATTGCCGCTCCCTAGGCCCCACAGTAACAAGTGGTATCCCCACTCTAAAGTAGTGGTTCGTGCTCCACAGTAACTCTTATGCCTTTATGCATATGTTTTACAACGTTTGGATCTACGTATTGTAGTTAGTTTTATCGGCTTACAAGCCTCCTTGCCTCGAGTCATGCTCCATGCGGCTGTTTATATAGGTTTCTTCTTCTCCGTATGCCATTAAATGGTTAGGAGGTATTTCTGGGCTCTTTGATATGGTTGTCTCATCACACTTCCAGACATGGAAGGCCCTTTTGTATTTTAATATCAATTCATGCCCTCTAGCAATTTAGGGTATCCCGTGTTACGAGGGATCCCTTCGGGTTCTACCCGAGTGTTTGCTTAAACACTTGTGTTCTCAACACGATGTTTCGTTCAACTACTGTTGACTCCGGCACCCTTCTCGGATTGCTCCTGGTGTTACCTGAGTAATGCCATTACATCTGGCTTGTACTTATGGTTATGTTTAGTTGTGACTTCGCCTTGCGGCTATGTCCTTGACTATCCCTTTTAGGGTTGTAATGTCTCCCATTATTGGGTGGATCCTTGGTACCTTCTAATACCTTCAGGGTCAGGTCATTATTCTCTTCAGTGAGGTATCCTATGGGATTCTTTCCCGTTCGTCAAACACTGATATGATCATTTTAGGCATTCGCCGTACCATCTACACTGGGTATTCATTGCAGCTATAATGAAATTCCTCTTTGATTTCTGAGACATACTCAATGTCTTTTCTCGTTACTCTGTGTTTCCCGCACTTCTTAACGTTATATCCTTAGGTCCATCACCTTATTGGGTTCCTGACTCCTTTAGGTTGGTAAGCTTCTCCGTGTTCTTCGATCATTCGAGGTATCCATTGTCTTGGTTTTAATTGGCTCTTTCGTCCGTAGTATGGAGTGGGCTACTTCCCGTGTTCCGTACTCTACTTGTATACATACATGGAGTATCTTATTGATACGTTACCACTTACCCGACTAACTCATAACTGGTCTGTCAGGCCCGCAAGCTCCTTCGGAGTGCGGTCGTTCCATGTCTCGTTTGTGTACACTTGTAGAGTCGGGCACGCCTAGGTGAAGTATCCTGTTGCTAACTCCTCTTGTATCATTATATGATAACTTACCGTGGTTCTCTGGTTTGGTTTAAAAATTCGGGGTTTTTTGGAAAATTTTATGCTTGAAAGAAAACTGGGGTTTAGAAGGTAAAATTTTCATGGCATTTCAATGCCGGCTGCTCCTTACCGAGTCCAGCTCCTCGCTGACTGGTATGTTCTTTATGCAGTGATCAGGCCGTTAGGCCTTCTCGAGGTTTCGTTTCACCATTCTTAAGGTTTGTGGTGCTATATTGGCTTCTCTTGCCACTTTGGTACTTGCTAAGTACTTGTCACTTGTTAAGACTCCTCTTAGCGGTCTCGTTATCACTGCACTTGCCGTGGCAAGTGCGCGGTACAAGTGGTTTTTAGGTTAACTCATACCGGTCACGGTATTATTCACTTGTATTTGGTAGCCTTGTTGGCTCTTCCTTGATCCTTTAGTTGGATAACTACTCCTTAGAGCTGCTTCATATTCATCTTGACATGGCTGTCATTCATTAGGTGCTTCTCCACTCTAGGAGTTCCTTAATTTTTTAGTTCCATGATCTACCTCGTTGCTCGTTCTCACGTCTTTACTGTGGTTACCGAGGTTTAACTTATTTAGGTACTACTTCTGTAGTCCTATTCGGGTTTATCCCGTAGTTATGCTCGTAGCTGTCTAAGCTGTATCAGTTAAGTATTGCAACCTCTTTGGGTGTGGCAGGGTGGGTGCATCTACCTTTGACTAGATTCTCAGTCAATACGTATACCATCGGTGGTATTGGTTAACTATGGCGGTCCGTAGACATGTGTCCCGGTTCTCGTTAGTTCTCATAAGTCCGTCTTGTCGCACGATTGGTGCGTCCTTCTCACTGCTGCTCGGCCAGCTGGGTTCTCGCGACTGCTAAGCATGTCGCCCCAGGCTGCCACAAATTCTGGTTTCCTTGGATTAGGATGTCTCGATCTTCCGTCGTTGCATGCAGTTATTGTCATTTCAGCGGGAGCCGTCTTCGGGATTTCCGGTTCTCGGGATCTACCGCATGACAGGTTCTGGTTCAGAATGAAATATTTAACCACTGCCAGATCGGGTTTCCCGTCTCTCTGACGTTCTTTCCCGAGCTTTTAATATGGGGGTTGTGGAGGGCGGGTCTGGTATTGTAGGTATCCAGATCATACTGGAAGTTCCTAACTAGCGCATCTCTCACGCTACCACTCAACCCTTAGCCCTAATTCACTAATTCCTAACTCGGTATTTCCTAAGCTCGATTTTCCAGTCATCAGAGCGATACTTCGCTCTGATACCATTTTTGTAACACCCCAACTGCTAATCTTGTCATTACCTCTTAAGCTGTCACAATTACCAATAATCTCGCAGCGGAACTCTAAATACAACAGAGGGTGATACAACGCCGTTAGCCACCTATATGGCTAACCAGGCCTATCTCACATACAGTAACGGTCTGATGGACTGGAACAACCGATTACACAATACAATACAATACTCAAATCATTTCTCTACTATACCGAGTCTAATAAATGGATGCCGACAACATATTCGGTCTTACACTTCCTTCAATACATAAGTAATTAAAACTAATACCCATGCAACCCACCGACCCCGTCCTACTCTCGAACGGTAACATCTTCGGTGTACCTGTAAAATAAAAACATCGCCCCTAGGGCTCAGCTTAACGCTGCATATGAAATTCGCATACCCCGAGCGCTAACCGGGTACGCCGACTACTTTTGTCGGATATACATGGAGTTCATTAGTCAAACAACATGCATCATAGCAATACAATATATATGTGTATTACTCAAGGAATCTACATCCAATCACGGAACACGATTCCTAACTAACATAACAGGGTTGTTAGTGGTATCTGGTTACTCTTAGGCCTTGAGGGTTATTCCTCACTATGCCTTGTTTACTTATTCAATACCTCACCCGCTCTCTCGGGTTACTTATTCATATACACACCCATTCTCTTGGGCTACTCGTACTATACTCACCCACACTCTCAGGTTACTTATTCTCATTATCTCACCCATACTCTTGGGTTATTTACACTCATTATCTCACCCACACTCTTGGGTTATTTATACTCATTAACTCACCCACACTCTTGGGTTATTTATACTCAAGCTCTTGTAGATTCTCGAGACACTACAGGTCTCCTACGTCACGCTTGTTACTCTTATACATACTTAGGCCAAAACTCATGGCTCTCTAGCATAGTCTTACTTCCCCGGTTTCGACCCTACTTTGGGTCTAGCATGGTGGGAAGGTTCAACTAGCTCACGAAACTCTCTCTTAGTTCCTATCTCTTTTACTTAGGTCCAACTACTCTCGTTCCCATACACTCCTCTCTCGGAGTTATAATAATATCATGTATATTAGTCTAGAAGCATCACTCTCGAGGTTTCTAATGACTTGGGAATATTACTTTAGTTCGGTTAATCTTAGGTTTTAAGAGTTACCCGTACATTTACTTTACTCATACTTTCGGTTACTTGCATATACCAGGTAAAATCCTCATATAGGAGGTCGACCATGTCTCAAGGGAGTTACTAATCCCTCAGGTCTCTTTTACCCTCATCGCTAGTTCACATCTTCGAACTATCTTAAATCCTCTTGAAGGAGGTTCACTTATCTTTCCACTCTCATTTGCTTCGTGGATTGTTTCAATGTGGTTTTTTTAACCATTATCGGGCATTTACTCACCCGTACATCTCCTCACATTCTAGGGAGTTCATATGTTTGCGTTATCGTTATACTTTAACGGATAGTTTGTGTGTTTGCACGTTTGCGTTATCATAAGCGTCGACCCAATCTATGGGTCTCTAGCCAAACGTTACTCACTACGAGTCGGTCCATTCACTATGTTAGACCACACCGGCATACAAGTATGTTAGCTCATTCAACATACAACAAGGCATACATAATCAAACAGGCATTATTTTCATGCTTTAATCTTGATTAAGCCGGCACCCAAACACACAAATCAACGTAACTCGGTTAGCACGCGGAGTATGAGAAATCATACCTTTCACCGGGTTTTTTACTTTTACCGTGTCATCTCACCATGCTCGGTTCACACTTGGTCCACTGATAACATTCAAATGTTTATATTAACATTAAGGAGTTACGGTATGTAAAACTAATACTCCCGTACTTAACCCTGTTACCCCGTTATTCCTAGTTTAGTTCGTGTGTTCTTAACTCACAACTTCTCTCTCACTTCTCAAACTTGTTACTCTTCTTAGGACCTTTATTAGTCACCAAACAAGGCCTAAACATCATCTAAAACCATTACCATTCACTTCCCCATCATTAGGACACTTAAAAACACATTCTGTTACATTTCTAGCCTGGTCCGGGTTTGTGTCCGGGTTACAAACCCGGACCAAACACTGGAATCAGTTTCTGTCGCATTTTTCATGTGGTCCGGGTTTGTGTCCTGGTTTACAAACCCGGACCACCCCCTGGGATGGCTTTCGGGTGCGTTTTTGATGTGGTCCGGGTTTGTGTTCTTGTTTACAAACCCGGACCATGTCTGTAGGTACTTAATTTGTCTGTTTTTGGGCAGTTTTCAACCCCTAAATCACCTCTAAACATTCCCTAACCTTTCCACATGTAATCCAACATATTTTAGCACCTTAATCATGCTCTTAACCTCTTCAAATCATGGGTTAAACCCTAACCCAATTTCTTACTCAAAAATCACTTATATGTCATAACTAGTTCTTCTGTTCTTCTAACTTGTAACAGATTTTGGTATTGTCTCTTACCATTCAATACTCCACACAATTATGCCATTACTAGCACTCCAATGACATTATTTCCATTACTAACTCACTCTTCTTCCTAGTTTGGTTTTCAAAATCATTAACTACTCACTTAAAGCTCTTTAACACACCTAGCTTCATCCTTAATAAACACTCAAGTCCACACTCTCCTAAACAAATTTTTGACAGCACTTGGCTACTTTCTATGCATTCTCACCACACCAAATATGCTCACAAACACTTCTTCTCACACCTGTTTGGTTTAGGCATTAATAAACACACCAAATTCCCATGGTTCACACATATGCCTAGCTTAGTTTCCTAGGCTTGTTTGCACACTTAAAACCACATTAAACATTCTCATTCAACTAACGATAATGTAGCACCATTACTACTCAAGCTCAAGGTTGTTTACACAACACTAACATAAGTTTTCCCAAAGCAATAAAACCAACACAAGGTAAGCCCATTACCTTGTTTATTCTCGGTTTTTACTCCTCTTCTTCTTCTTTCTCTTGTTCCCTCTTTCTCTTCTTGTTTCCCACACCACGCAAGGATCATGGATTGTTAGCTACAACCATATCCCATCACATACAACAACAAGTAAGTTTCAATATTTCCCACATAACCTAATATATTTCAAGGAGCTAGTTTTCAAGGTTTAGCTTTAGTTTTACCTTAGAATAACCAAATGGATAGCTTGGCAATCTATTGGAAGAGTTTCCAACCCTCCACAAGAGCAAGATGCTCACAGCTGACATGGGGAAAAATTCAACGTGAAGGAATATTTTTCCAAAATTGGAAGAGCTTGCTAGAAATGAAGAGCTTATCACTTTCTTTTTACCTTGGAGTATCTAGAAGATGACGGAGACTCAAAATCAGCTCCATAAGCTTCAAAAGGCAAAACACCCATGGAAGTGAAGGTGGAGGAATCAAGATTTTGAGGGGTGGAAAACGTAGCCCTCGCCGATACGAATCTAACAGTACAATTTTTGTGCGATTCGGTGAAGAAATGAGCAAGTGAGAGGAGGTTGAAAATGGGCTGTTTGCTCCCTCTTGAAATCGCCATTTACAGAGGTAGAGGAAGAAGAAGCTCAGCTGGGGGGGGGGGGGAAATAATCGTGGGATATAGAAGAGAATAGGAGAGAGAGGGTACAATACCCCTTTTTAACTATTCCCTCCTCACTTTATTTATTTGTCATCTAGTGACTAAATAAACTAGCTAGTTGTTCAAGTAAGTGTGTGTGTATATTAAAAACCGGTCCCATTATTAGTGAGCTGGAGCGTTTTTTTTTCGGTTTCTGACAGAAAGCGCTCGTTATTTTACCCGGTTTGGCACTATTCACGTACCGGGTCCGTTTTCTGGAATTTTCCCGTTTAATTAATTTTAATGGCTATTAAACTTCCATTAATACTTATTTATAGTTATTTAATCAACTATAATTTTTTTACGGGTCCATTTGACCACTTAAAGTCACGTTTTCGGGTTTTCTCGAAAAACGTGCTTTTATGCTTATTTAGCGTTTTAATCCATTATTTGGATCCGTTTTGTTCGGGAATCATTCCCGTATACTAATTAGGCCTAACTAAGCCTTAGGAATCCATCTCGGACCCTTACGAGATTATTTATCTCTTATTTTCATTTAATGCGCATTTTAGCGTTTTTCGCGTTTAACGCATTTTCTCTTTTCTTTGGTTTTATTCTTTTACCAATACTCTCTAGGCACAATTAGGCCCTTAATAATCTTATTAGAGTAATTAAATCACCATTTTTAGATCCGGGGTATTAAAAGCGGAGTGGCTCTAGAACCTAGGGTGTAGTTTACCTTTGGAGTACTTTTGGATGTTTGCCCGGGATGCGCCTGTGCTCCCGTGGCGTGCTATATATTTGGTTATGACGGTTTACAGTGACAGTATACAGTGAAGGACTTATGTAAACACTCGGTATTTTATTGATGTATATATATGGTTATTAGTTCTATGCTCGGGAGTCTGATCATCAGACCGGTACAATTGTATTTATTCAGCCTTGTTAACCACGTGGGTGGTTGACGGCGTTGTAGCACCAATCGTTTAGTTACTGTTTAGTCGTTTATATTCCGCTGCGATTCCAAGTAATGTGACGTGCGTAGTAGGGGTGTTACAACACCCTAACCTCATTTAGGCACTTCAAATACACCTTAAGACATCCTTAAACACTCATAAAACTCATTTTCTAATTCCTTAAGCCTTTACTTATTTCCTTGTAAAATTCCTTAACACTTATGTTATTTTCTCCTTAGTTTTCCCAATGGTATTTCATACCTATGATTACTACTATCCAAATGCTTTCTCCTCATTTTAACATCATCTCCCAAGCATCATTTATCACAACTAACTCCTTATGTCATTCTTGAAATCCTTTTCAAAGTTCACACTTTCAACTTATTTTACCAAAGTCGCCTAAGTCTTTACCTAAGTCCAAAATGACTTTGGTACATACTAAAACCTCAAGCTCATGCCTAAGTCCTTCTCACATCTTAAATCACCTAATGCATGTTTCTTTCACAAGGAAAACACTTAACCATTCTAAATACTCCTTAACTTATCAAACTCATTTTAAACTCCTAGAACTTCACATTTATTACCTAAATTTCGACATAGGTTCTCCTAGAACATTACTAAACCAAAACACATTGTTTTTACCAACAAACAACCAAGAACACTAAAAATCCATCAAGCACTCATTAGACACAAACTCCACTCATAAAGCACTACATCACAATATAGTGCATAATTTAAATTGCATGGCACTTAGGCCCTTAAATGACATGGCTCTTAGGCCCTTAAGATGCATAAATCATAAACACTGAATTTCCACAATATATTTGCCTTTAACCTGCAAATACACTCAACAACACATATGCCTTTTACTAAGCTCTTGAGAACACTTTACTAAGTCATTCACCATTTGCTCTTTAGGTAGTTTTAACAAGCATTATAAGCTCATTTCTCCTAAGGCATTAAACAACATTAGGTTAGTAGATTTACCTTTTTTTTTTCCAAATAACTTCTTTCTTGTTTCCTTTAAAAACCGGTAGGGTATTTGATTCTTTGACAAGTTCTAAACAATATACAAACATTATAATGAGTATTCAAGCTACAAGCTTCATCCCATTGTAAACCCTAATTTTTACATTGTTTCAAAAACATTAATATAGTTGTTTTACCTTGATCTTTGAAGAGAGTTTGAATATCTAACAAGAGAGGACTCCACCTAGTCCATGAAGAGTTGGAATGAAGCTAGAACAAAGTCACACAAAGAGCTCCTTCATATGTATTTTCGGTCACAACAAAAACATGAAGGAAATGAAGTTTTTATTTGAGATTCCTTACCTAGAAGCAAAGGAGAGTAACAATATGTAAAAATACAAGCTCAAGCTCCTTCAATGGTGGAACTCCTTGGCACGAAATGGTGGTCTTGGAATTTTAAGAAGATAGGAATGAAGAGCTTGATGAGAGAAAGAGATTGGTGGTGTTTGTTTTGATTTGGACAAGTGAGCTAGATTTTACAAGAGATCAAAGAAAGGTTTAATGGTGGTGGTGTGGTATTACCGTGGAAGAGAAGAAAGAAGAGGGTGTGGAGCCGTGTGAATACAAGGAAGGAAATGAGAGAATGAGATAGAATTTGCTTTTGAAGATATTTATACTTTATAAAGTAAAAAGGTACTTAAGTAGTCTTATTTATTTTCTTAACAAGCTAACAAGGGTGGTGTGTCACCAACCTTAAAAACCGGCCCCCAATAGTAGTATGAGGGTATTATAGTCTTTATTTGTCAATTTAATTACTTATACAACATATGTTACAAAATAGCTTATAAAAATCACTATTCATGAAAACAAGGCACATAGAAGTGAAATTTTTGATTTCCCATTGATATAGACATCCAAATGTGATATTATATAGTACACATATATATTTAAGAGTAATGATGGACATCTAGCCACTCAAACTCATTTACAAGACAATTTTTAAAAAATGTGCTTTAAGACTCCTTAAAGCACATTTTGTGTTTAAACTTGTTTTCATGCTTGGTTTTCTTTGGTAATTGGTTTAATATGTTCATTAGTGTATAAATGAGGTCTTGGTAAGTTCATTAGGTCTTAACCAAGTTTATCCCAAGCTTAGAGCACATTTTGGCTCTTATTGACTTTAAAGCACATTTTGTGTTTTCTTTTGTTTAAATTTGTTTACTAATGTTTCTAAGACTCTTTTTAGTCTTAATATACCATATTTAGGTGTTTAAACAATATATTAAGGTTTAGGGTATTTCAACTATATACCCATATCTATTTTGGAAATTGTAAAACAATTATATTATCTTCTATAAGTTGCCAAATAACCTTATAACTTTTATAATCTTCTAATTACCCACAATAACCTTTGTAATTATTAATTAACCACATTACCTTTTTTAATTACCAAATATCCACCTTAATTTTCGTAAATCACAATCTCATTATACCAACTTTTATAAATTATATAAAACCCCTTAATTTTCGGTTTTCTCCTATATTTCCCTTTATTCACTTTTAAACCCCCAAAACTTTATATAAGTTACATATTAACTTATAAACTATAGTTTAAATATTTTATTTCTTAAAATAACCAAAGTAACCCATATATTTCCTTAAATTACATTTCCGCCCCATTTAACTTCCACTTTTCATATATACTTTCATAAATTACATATTCACCACAAAACTTTTATAAACTTAGTATTTTATGTCATAAATCATTTTAACCCAAAGTTTTTGGTCAAAACTTTGACCAAGACTTAATTTCATATTTAATACTTTAATAAACCCATAAAATCACAAGTAATTCTCGGCCATACACTAAATTTCCCAATAATTACAAAATAGTCCCAAAACTTTATAAAATGTTATTCTTAACACTTAAACACTTACTTAAATTTACCAAAATTCATAATATTAAATCCTACCTTATATTATACTATAAATATACCAAATCAACCCCTTTGTTCTCGGTTTTCATTATTTGTACTCCAAACTTTTCAAAATTTACATATTAGCCACATAACTTATTTAACTAGCCATTTAAATACTTGTAGCTATTTTTAATACTCCCAAAATTTATAATATAAGCTAATATATTATATATATTTCAAAATTCACCAAATAATACATTAAGCTCTCGGCTTTATTTATTTCTATCATATGGTTTTAAAACTTGATTTAAACTTTATAATAAATACATATAATTGTATATAAGCCATATAACACTTCTAACAATTACGCTAATGATTTAGAATGATTATAATCTCAAAATAGAACATTTAATCCTTAAATATTTTTCGGTTTGAATATATGTGTATCCTAATTAATTTTTGTGACACATATTTTATACCTTAAGGTAATAATCTTACCTTATATGTTATAAATTATTTTCTTGACATTATAACCCTTAATATTTTCGGCCATAATTTATTTAGAGGTTATATAATTTTTATACCAAAGTTTGAAGCTTAAATCAAGCTTAAACTTAATAAACCTTAATTATATATACTTACCCCTAAATCAACAATTCTTGTACTTGATTTCTCCTTGAATTCCAAGCTCTTCAAATGCTACTTTGATGAAGGTATTTCGAACTCCTTATACATATGTAGGAGATCTATTTGTTAGACTTCTAACAAGAGTTTATAAATAAGATTTGGAGTAGTTTTACCAGAGCTTACCTAAGGAATTTAACAAGGTATTTTTTGATACACCTTGGGGTGATTGTAGATCCAAGTTTCCTTCATGAAATAATTAAGAGAATATAGATTTAGAAGCTCTTATATTTTCGAAATATACTATAAGGATTTACTTAGGTTTTTGAACATGAAAATATACCTTATCTTGATCTTGTTGTTGAATTTAGGAACCACCTTGGAGCATATATGCTTGGCGATTTCCTTGTAGATTTGCTAGGATGTTTTCTTGCTTCAAGACTTGATAGAATTAACTAGGAAATTACATTAAAATGGTGTTAGGAACTAGTACACCATTAATGGAGTTATGAACACTTAAGAGATAACTTAACAATGGAGAGAAGAGAGGACAAAAGAAGAGATTCACCCAGTCGGTTGAAGCATGGGCAAGGAAATGGAGGCGGTCTCGTAAGTTATTAAGACTTAGGATTGAGCTGAATTATTTCTCATTATCATATGTCATTATTATTACCACTTTGATTTCTTAATTAGCTACATATATTTCTTAGTGATCTAGGCATGCGGCTGGTGGAGTATTATTGAGTTAGGGCATCTCCAATTGTAGTGCTACGGTAATGTTGATAGCACTTTGATTTATTAACCACAAAGTATGTTAATCATGCAACACTAATCTTTGTTGTCTCTTGCAGGTGCTGTTCGGCTAAGAAGGAAGGAGCAGCCCCATCCTTGTATACTTACGGTAAAGGAAGGTAATTTAATTAGCACTTGGTGATTTGATTATTGTGCTAACTTGTCTTGTTCTGCAGGTCTTGATCGGTTGGAATGAAATGGAGCAAATGGAAGCTCCACTTGCTGTAGGTTACGGCTGCATGGAGCTTTAAGAAGCTACCTAAATTAGTTAATAATAGACATGGCAATTATTCAAGTTTTGTTAAGTTAATTAATGAATCTAACTTGTTTGTTTATGCAGGTGGTGGTGATTGTACATGCTGGAGCAAATGGGAGGCTCCAATACTAGTTGTTTTACGGTAATGGAGCATTAGGAAGTTAATATAGACTTGTTAATTGTATCTAGATAATCATGGAGGTTAGTGGTTGTTTTCTTTTGATTAGTATAGGACAATAATACTTCTTCTTTTCAGTATAAATCGGTATCCCCTTGTGACAACACATGGTCACATGTGAGTGATTTATTTGTTAATTGCCTAAGCATAAAGACTAAGCCTAGCCTAGTATTTTTAATGACATTATTTTCCATGTTAATTTTCTTGTGTTTTCCTTGCAGGTACACGGTTGATGGAGGACTCAAATTGACTGATTTAAGTTATTAAATCATCATATAGAACTTGCGTGAGTTACACAAGCATTAGACAAATATTTTTGGATTAAACTAGTTAATTAAGACCTAAACTCACGCATGACATAGGGACCAATTGAGACTTATTTTTCATTTAATTTTTTCTACACTATATTGTACTAAGACCATACTAATATGTGTAATAGGTCCCAGCATTTAATTGGTACATTTTTATTATGGTAAAAGATGAAAGTTCTAGGGTAAAAATGCTGATTTTAGGTACCTTTTTGTCCCAAAAATCGCCCCCATTTTTACTATGAGTTGGTACTGGAATTAATTGATTTAGATGGTCATTTTATCCACTTTTAAGTTAACAAACTCGTGGCTCCTCAAGAGCTTCAAGACAATTGCGTAAAACACATTTTATGACACCCGAAGGTGTGTTTTTTGTGCTTTAAGGATTTTTCTGGGAATTAATTAGTCGCTATGACTTCCAAGTGTTTATTGACATTGTTTATAGTCAATAATAATATATTAAGGTGTTACATTGAGTTATATGGGGTTATATAACCTCATAACACAATTTTCGTGCTACTCGGACAAAAAGGAGCGTTAAGAAACTCCCCTGAGTATTTTGTCTTTAACTGAGAATTTATCTTGAGAACTTTGTCTTAAATGTTCATTAAAGTAATATTATGCATTTTGAATGAGGTGTAATGCTTTACTTTATTTATTAAGGTATTTCCGGGACTTTCGGGCCTTAAGGGGCCTTTAAGGAAACTCCCGAACATATTGTATTTTCACTCAGTTTTAGATGAAATCCTGTGTTCTGAAGATCATATAATGACCCTTGGTTAGCTTCATATCAATTTTTTAACTTATATAACTTGTTTAGCTTAAGGTCGGGCTTCAGTGCACGTTTTTGACCTTAAGGAGTTTAGGTGCGTTTTTAACGCACAAGTGTTTATATACTTCCTTAGGGTTTCATAATCCCCCAAATAATATTTATGATTCCTCAAATAATATTATTTACTTATATTTAATTATTTAAATGTTAGGGGTATTTCAGTTTTCTTTGAATTTTCTAAGATGATTAATCAATACTAGCTTGTCTTGTTCTTTTGTTTGCTTACGGTAATAGGAACTGAATGTGGGTATTTGATTCTTGATAATTGAAGACATTAGAGTATGCCTAGGTAGGTAGGTATCTTTTTTAATTTTTATAAGGCAATCACACCTTCTTTTCTTGCTTTTTTTTCGGTAATGTGCTGCTTGTATGCACATAGTTTTTGTTTATATTTGACAAGGGAAACTAGCTTAATTAGGTACATGTCTTTTCCTGATTTTTATAAGGCAATCAGCCTCCTTTCTCCTTGAGTATAATCGGCCGCCATATGCTAGGAAATGGGTAGATCAACTTGTTTATTTGCAAAGCATAAAGTTAGATCTACTTTTAGTGTAACACCCCTACTCTAATCGGCTCCTAATCGTCTTACTTAACATTGTAATCGCAGCGGTAATCTAAACAATTGAACTACTGGTGTCACCGTTGTCACTCGCCCATACGAGTAATAACGTGCTTACTGATATATTCATAAATACGAAACAACTTCCCACAGTGACAACAAGAGATAGATCTATCCTTCCATTACAATATAAAATACAACCATAGTGAGCATTCTAATTATCCCAATCATATACACATTTCTAGGTTTGTATCGAAATACAACAGTGCATATTTAAACACTGTGACTAAACTACCCAGCGTGTCCCGCTCTTTGTCGACACCGGAAGCTGCATACCTGGAAAATATTTGTTTGTGGTATGGAATCAGCCCCTACTGAGTATGTTACTACATGACTGTCATGCCCTCTCAGACCCTCAATTAATTGGTCGAGAGCATGCAATTCATTTTCATGCAAGTAGTTTAATATAAAAACTGTAAAGCAACAAATATATTGCAGTAAACTCAAATAGCAAACAAGCCCCCGACTTCACACGTCACATTGTAATAAAACCAACTGAAAGCGTTTCAACGCTTATATGAGTACAGAGACTCCACTCCAACAAACACTTAATAGTTCATAATTGAGTACGCCGACTCACTCGACCAAACAATCCACAATAATCCACACACGAATACAGCGACTCGACTCAAACAGTTCACAAAATAGATATAAGTACAACGACTCAATTAAACCAATTCACACACACATATAAGTACAACGGCTCATTCAACAAATCCACCAACATACATCACATAACCACATAGCATAACCAATGAACAACAAGGCGAAACAACGAGGATTATAAACAAGTATAAATTCCCGTCTTGGCATAAGAGCCCAAATAATGTTCGCCTACTGTACGAGCTAATATAGTTGTTCGTAATTGTTCAGTCTTGCCTAATGACAACGTCTCGTTAAAACGATGTGTCTCTAAGTTACCCATCTCCTATGGCGGGTCACCCACGGCAGTAGCCACTTCAGCAGTAGAGTCTCCGACCGAGGAACCATCTGTAGTCCGGTGGAAATTTATCTGGACACTTACAAATACCCACACGGCATCCTAGTATCGTTAATTGATCATAATTCACAGCAAGAGCCACATCCTCTTGATTAACTTATCTATACCATCGCATCGTTTTACTACTTTCCTAACACAGCAGACTAAGGTCGTTAGTCCAATCCTGAGTATGTCGACTCGGGATCCAGTGTTAGATACGAGAGCGGCGTTAAAAGGGCCAATGCTCCGTATATAAGTCTCGGATAATATATATGTATATCTTATTATCCTAATGCTATAACGTTTTACTTACGTTCCTTATATACACATATAAGATAGCATCATTGCGCTAGTTCGTTTTATAATATGTTCTTATATACGAATAGTATTGTTATCGTATAACAGTAATAATAACAATGCAGCATTAATACACAACTCAAGCATATTAATTCACGCAACAGACATTCAATCTTAACACAGATTTTCACACACATGTCTGAACTGAGGAAATCCTCAGAGACAATCAAGACACACAATAACATACCGTGCACCGGTTATAAGCCGTGGAGTATGAATCAGCTAAATTCTCTGGCGATCCTCTAGACGCCTCTAACAATCTATCAATATGCATCACAATATGCATCAGCATCTCATACTAACAATACACTATGGCACCCCGTACCGTTACTAATCCATCCCGGTTTATTCCCCGTTGCTAACTAATAACGTTTGTCGGGTTTTCGGTTTAACTCGGGATTAGGAAAAACGCTATATTACTGTGTGGTTACGTCGTGTATATTAATATACTTAACTTTAACGTTTGTTATCGCATGTAATTTAATACACATTTGTATATTACATAGTTTATCACTATATTGCATGTATAATCTTAATCATATATTATACATCTCACCTTAGTATTTATTTTGTAAGGTTAGTTTTTCCAAGTGTAATGTTGTATAATTTGTATTTGAAAATACTTTGAAGTATATAACTCCTTATTATTTATGAACAACATAACATTAGAATTTCCTTATCCAATGTTTATAATTCTTTTCAACTTACTCTCTATCATTTTAATTATGATATTATATGGTTATTTGAACCATGTTGTATTTTTCACTCCATAACATATATTTATTTATATATGTATTATGGGACCATTTATTATATGGTAATTCTTATAAATATTCATTCTCTTTTAATGAATATTTCTTATATTATAAATGTTATAACCTTTATACATTGAAACCATATTATAAATTTTTATTCTAAAATTCCTGTAACACCCCTACAAATCCGGCTCCTAATCATAGTATAAACGTCGTACTTAGTAAATGAATCGCAGCGGTAAATAACACTGTCGTTCTAATGGTGTCACTGTTATCACTCGCCCATACGGGTGATAACGAGTTACATGATAATCAATATACGAAACATATTCCTGCAGTGACCACAAGAGATAGATAGTAGTGCTTAAATAAAACTAAAATATATACAACAACAACCGTCTTATACAAAACGTACACGTGAGCGTCTAACCAAATATACACCTCGGTTTACTAAACCCGAGTCCAAAATAACTGTAGTCTCAATCCGTACCAAGTCTAACCAAAAGTAAATAACACTGTCACCCCCGCATCGACCCTCCAGCTAGTCTCCTGAAATAAAAATGGATTGTGGTATGGAATCAGCCCCTGCTGAGTATGTTATCACATGCCCCGTCATGCCTCCTCAAACCCCTCAATTATTTGGTCGAGAGCATGAGATTCGTTACATGCAATACCGTTTTAATATTTAAACTGTAAAACATTTAACAGTAATATCCATACAATAACACAACCATCAACACACATAATATAAACCACACAGTATTACCAATGAACAACAAGGCGGAACAACGAGAATAATAAACAAGTATTAACTCCCATCCTTGGTATAAAAACCATATTGTTCGCCAATGTACAAGTCTCAACTGTAATAAATGTTCAGTTATACCTAGTGACATCGTCTCGTTAAAAACGACGTGTCTCTAAATTACCCATATACTATGGCGGGTCACCCACGGCAGTAGCCACTCCAGCGGTAGAGTCTCCGACAACGAACCATCCTAGCTCGCGGGAAATTTTCTTGATACTTGCGGACCCGTACGCGGACATCCTGATATCGTTTTTTTGATCACAGCGCGCACCAAGAGCCACATCCTCTTGGCTTTGTTATGTTAATTAATTATACCATCGCATCGCATTACCAATTTTTCTAACACAGTAGACTAAGGTCGTTAGTCCAATCCAGAGTCTGTAAACTCAGGATCCAGTGTTAGATACGAGAGCGGCGTTAGAAAGGCCAATGCTCCGTATGAAATCTTGGATAATATGTATATCTTATTATCCTGGTGCTACAACGTTTTTCTGACGATCCTTATATTACATATAAGATAGCACCATAGTCGCGTTTTATATATATATATAGGTCCATATATACGAACCAATACTGTTAACGCAACAACAGTAAATAATAAGCAGCTGAAAATATACAATTCATGCATATTTATTCACACAATCAGACGTACAATCTTATCACAGATACACAGGAGTCTGAACTGAGGAAGCCCTCAGAGACAATCAGAGACACATAACAACATACCGTTCACCCTGAATGTATAACCGTGGAGTATGAATCAGCTAGATCCGATGCTCCCCGTGTCGTCTCTAACAGTCTAATAATACATAACGCTACTAATTAGAATCCCGTATAACGACATAACTCTACTGTACCCCGTACCTTCACTAACACCTCCTGGTTAATCCCTCGTTATTACTGTCAACGTTCGTCGGTTTTTGGCTTAACTTGGGATTTGGAAAAACGTTATATTACATGCATAGTCGCGTCTCGTATATTTAACACACTTAAAGTTTGAACTTGGTTATCGCATATAATTCAATATACCTTGTATATTATATAGTTTGTTTCTATATTGCATGTATAATTCTTAATCATAATTATACATTTCACCTTAGTGTTTATTTTCCTAAGGTTTGTTTTTCCAAGTTTAATGTAGTATAATTCATATGTAAAAGTACTTTGAATTATATAAATCCTTATTATTCCATTTAAACTCCTAACATTAGAATTTCCATATCTTATGTTTATAATTCTTTTCTCTTTATCTTATATCATTTAGTTATGATAATATATGGTTATTGAACCCTATTATTTTTCCACTCCATAACATATATTTATTTATATACATGTATTATGGGACTATTTATTATATGGTAAGTCTTTATAATATATCATTCTCTTTATGAATATTTCTTATATTATAAATGTTACACCCCTCATAAAATTAAAAAACCATATTATAAATTTTCATTTAAAAATGCCCATATTACCGAACATCACCTATTTTTCTTAAATATTTACAAAATCCACCACATAATTTTATATAATGTCACATTATAGTTATATAACAATATATTATGACATTTATGTCATTAAAACAATTATAACCCTATAGTTATAAATTGTTATAAAATACCAAACAGCCCATTAAATTCTCGGTTTTTAGTATCTTCCACTATACTTCCATAAATTACAAATCAACCCCAAATTATATTTCATTGTTACACTTATAATATATACCTTATATTAACCCTAAACCTTAATATGATTACAAATCAACCCCAAATTATATTTCACCTAGGGTCTATTGTTAATTTAATTCCTACCACCCTAAATTTATATAATTACCAAATCTGCCCAATTTATAATATATAGTTTTCTAATGTCATTAAAACTATATATTATAAATATATCTTAATAAAACCTTATATATAACTCAAAAAATTACCAACTATACCAAAAGGTTATAAATGTCATTCAACCTTATACTTTCTATAATTCCCGGTTTTTACCCATATGTTACCCATTATAACAATGATATGAAATATCATATACTATACTTATATAATTCATATAAACTCCAAATTTTACCAAATAAACTTCTAAAATTCCTAATAACCTAAGGTCTGTTCTAAATTCCATAGTACCCAAGTTTTCGGAAATCACAATATCACCCCATCTCTTATTGAAATACCCAAACTTAAATATGGTTATATATTATCCTAATATAGTATTTAAGGGCCTAATAGCGCCTAAGTAATTTTGGTAAGGAAAATAAATCCAAAAGAAATGAGAAGAACGCTTAGAAAGCGGAAAACGCTAAAATAAGCGTTAAATAACCATAAGAGGTACGAGACCTCGGTTAGAGTAGTATGAGGATCCCTAAGGCTTATTCATGCCTAATTAGTATGCGGGAACGATTCTCGAAGAAAACGGATCCAAGAAATGTATTAAAACGCTAAAAGAGCTTTAGCGCACATTTTTCGGGAAACCCGAAAACGTGACTTTAAGTGGTCAAACAGACCCGTAAAAAAATTAAAATCATTAATAATAATATATTAAGCTTTATGGAAGCTTAATAGCCAATAAAAATAAAGAAACGAGAAAATTCCAGAAAACGGGCCCGGTTAGTGAATAGTATCAAAACCGGGTAAAATAACGAGCGTTTTCTGTAAAAGACGAAAAACGCTCCAGCTAGTATTACAGTGGGGCCGGTTTTAACAGATAAATAAACCCCCTCTCACACACACACACTATCTAAATAAATAATGAGTCAAAAAGCAAAAGTAGAATAAAAGGTAAAAGCAACTTACCTTTTCTCTCTCCCCTCATTTATCTCTTCTCTCTCTTCCCCCTCATTCTCCATCGTTTTCTCCCTCCTCTCTCTCTGATTTGGGCGATTTTTGGGAGCTCTCCCATGGCTTCCATGGCAACTCCAACTTCATCCTCATGCTCCATCCACATGTAAGCTCCAAATCAAAAACAAAATACATATTTGAACTCCTCTCTTCAAGCTCTACATTTCTATCTTTTCAAAATCCGAAAATGAGCAACTTCATCTCCATGGGTTTTTCCCATTTGAAGAGAAAAGCACACCATTGTGAAGCTTGGAGTCCCCTCTTTCCAACAAGGTAAAAATCTCCACGAAAGACCTCATTTTTCTCCATCTCTTGGTATGGCCGATTTTGGTCTCCCTCTCTTACCTTGTTTTTCCTCTTGTTTTGGAGCTTTGCTTCAACCCTCCAATGGTGGTGAGAACCCTTCTGAACCAAGGGCTAAAACCCCTCCTAAAGCACTCCAAAGGTAAACCCTAGAATTTGTATTTCAAACACTTCAATGAATTAGTGTTAATGTGAGGGCTAGTAGATTAATCATGCTTGTCTTTGTGTACTTGGGTGATGGGAATGGATTTTGGCAACTCCATTCCCCATAAAACCGATTTGGACAAGAGAGAGAGCAAGAGGAGAAATGGAAAAGAAAAGAAGGAAGTATAAGCTCAAGGTAAGAGCTCCTTCCTAATGTAAATTCTATTGCATTAGAGTAATAGGAATGGGTAAAATATTTAAAGAACCCAAAACCTTATACTAGTATTGAGAATTGTAAGTTGAGTATATTTAAGAGCAAGTATGTGGATTGTAGGCCTTAGAGCCAAATAATTGTATATGAGTATTTGTATTGTGAATTGAGGAAATATTGGTGTATTGGGATTTTGTATGTGTGGTAGAACCCTTGTAGTTGGCTAGAATAGGGATGACTTTGATGAGAAAGGATGTGTGTGGATAAGTAAGGAAGTAGATGACTATGGCAATTTTAGTAGGAATTATGTATTTAAGGATGACTTGGTGAGTGGGAGAACCAAGGTATGTATTGGGGATAGTAGAGATGTTTAATGACCATTGGAATGGTAATTGTAGTATGAGAAATAAGAAGTGTAAAATCTGTAGCAAAGTGTATAAGAATACATTGGAGAAGTTAGGAGAATTTAATGTGCAAGAATTGGTAAAGGAATGTTGGACTTGGGTATAGATATTGTATTTGCTTGGAAATGTATTTGGGATACTAGGAGTAGCATTGGTAGAGGGAGTATGGAATGGTAAAGGGGTAAAATGAAAATCTGTAACATGAGAGTAAAGAAAACAATTGTAAGAATTGAAAGAAAGTGAGGAGAAATTGTGTATGTGGATTTAGAAAGTGTAAGGAATTGTTGGATGAACTAAGGAAATTTGGAGGGCCTAGATAGTGTTTAAACATGTGGGATTACATGTAGGAAGATTGGGGAAGTAATGGGTAAAAGAGGACTGAAAACAGATTTTAAAACTGAAGTACTGGGCCGGACCGGACTTGCGACCGGACTTGCAAGTTCGGTCGAGCCCAGATTTACAAAGACGGGAAACCTTCTGGAATCGACCGGACTTGCGACCGGACATGCAAGTTCGGTCGGACCAGAAAATTCTCCCGTCAGAAACCTTCTGGAATGGACCGAACTTGCGACCGGACTTGCAAGTTCGGTCGGCCAGAAAAATTCCCGTAATGCAAGCTACTGGAATGGACCGAACTTGCGACCGGACTTGTAAGTTCGATCGGCCAGAAAAATTCCCGTAATGCAAGCTACTGGAATGGACCGAACTTACGACCGGACTTGCAAGTTCGGTCGAGCCAGAAAATTTCCCGTACTGGTAACTACTGGAATGGACCGGACTTGCAAGGTCGGTCGCAAGTCCGGTCGAGTCAAAAAAATATTTACTATATGATTATAATAATCATATGTATATATATATATGCCTATACACATATATGCATATATATGTAGTACACTACAATTGAAATAATAAAGGTAAGAAAGTAATATGAGTATGAAAACAAGTGTAAAAGTAACCAAGCAAGTTGAGAGTATAAGAACATTAAGTACACCGGGATAACGGGGTAAGTACGGGAGTAGTAATTATTTGTGTATCGTAAGAGTATAGTATTAATAATAATGTTGAAACATTATCAGTGGAACAAGTGTGAACCAAGGAACAAGGGAACACGTGTTAAAGCTAACTCCGGTGGAAGGTATGATTTCCTCATGCCCCGTATGCTAATCGAGTTACGTTGATTTGTGTGCTGTATGCCGGCTAATCAAGACTAAAGCATGAAAACGGATTGTTGCCTTTCGTTGCATGTCTTGTTGTATGTTGATTGAGCTAACCTTTCTTGATTGATTGTGTGGCCTCACTTAGTGCGTAGACCGACTCATAGATGATTCTTATTGTGTATAGACTCGTGGTAAGTCATGCGTGAACCAATGGATCCGTAGCAACGCACTAGACCAACGAACCAATAAACGATAACGTAAATCAATGAACTCACCAGAATTAGAGAGAGTGTACGGGAGTAATAACCTCCCGATAACGGTAGGAGAAATGAAATGAGTAATCCACAAACGAAAAGTAGTGGAAGTATATAAGTAACCTCTATTAGAGGAATTAATCTTGGTGCAAAACATGAACCATGAGAGTAGTAAAGAATGATGAGGGATCTCCAAACCCCTTAGCAATTAGTCGACCCATTATGAGAGGACCCGACTGATGTAAGTATGTCCCGAACATGAGAGTATTCGATATGTTGGGGAAACCCTTAAATCTGAGGATACTAGTCGGTAGTAATTCCCTAAGCTGGTGGAGGTTATCAAGAGAGATACTTCTAGGCTAATCCATGAGATTGTATTGTGCTCTGAGAGAAGAGTGTTGGGAATTTGAGTAGTCCGGTAAGAACGGACATTGAGTATTTGAGGAGCTAAGCGTATAGCCCTCGTATTGTAGGTCCGGTGGCGAGTCTTGTGTATGACTCCGCCCAGAGACCAAAGTAATGAGTATTGCGTATGTATGAGTAAAGTAATGAGTATCGAGTAAGAAGCAAGTATGAGTATGTAATGAGTACCGAGTATTGAGTACGTATGAGTAAGTATAGAGTATTGAGTATGTAAGAGTAAGTATGGAGAATTGAGTAGTGAGTATGCACTAGTACGGTAATGAGTACAGAGTAAGGATCGGGCACGAGTAAGGCATTGAACATGGAGTGATGAGTATGCAAGAGTAAGGAGTATGTATGAGTAGAGTAATGAATATCGAACTCATTACGAAGAGTAACGAATGTATAACAAATATGAACGGTTGACTATTGAATTGTCTTCCTCAGTAAGCATTGAACTTGTATATTTATGTAGGTATCTTTGATTGTATTGTTGTAGTATAAGTATGTATGTATGCATGTAAAATGAACTCCATGTATATCCGACCCAAAGTAGTCGGCGTACCGCGGTTAGCACGCGGTATATGCGGATTTCATATGCAGCGTAAGCTGACCCCCTCGGGGAACAATTTTTAGTGTGCAGGTACCGAAGCTGTTCACCGTTCGAGAGAGTAGGACGGGGACTGCTACATAAGCATGGGTAGTAAAAAAAAAAGGGAATTGTAATTGTAACGTAGTATGAATTTTGGAAGTCTAAACTGTATCGGTAACGTAAGGATTGTAGTATGCTCGGTATAGTATTGTATTGGAGTTGTATCGAATTATGGATTGGTATGCAAGGGAAAGTAATGTATTGTGTGGAGCACTCGGTATGTTCATATTCATCAGACCGATAGTATGTAGTATTGTAACTCGCCTTGTTAGTCACGTGGGTGACTAACGGCATTGTACACCCGCCGTTGAGTAAGTAATATCCGCTGCGAAGGTAAGTATGATACGGTAATGACGGTATTAGCGGTAGGGGTGTTGCACTTATAAATCTTTTACAATTTAATAACTATCTTATTATAAGGTAGCATTTTAATTCCTTAAATTCTCCAACTTGGTCAAAGTCTCCTATATAGTCAACCTTGACTTCTAATGCCAAATTGGACCCAAACTCTCGGTAATTACCAATTACACCCTATACTTTTCTATTTTTAAAATTTTGACCCAAAACTTTATAAAATGTTATAATTTTTATTAAATTCACTTAAAAACCCTAAATTCCTCTAAATTAAGCCCACGGCTTTATAATTTACTAGTAATTACCGTTTGACCCCAAACTTAATTATATAAGCATAAATTAAATTTAATAAGCTTTAAACTTAAATTAAAATGGCCTAATGGCATGGCCTTATTACAACTTTGCTTTATAACATAAAATTACACATAAATAGCTCAAATTATACTATAAACTCTTGGCCTTGCTGTAGTTTTTTTATTTTTCCACATAATGTCATAATTTGACCATTATGTTAATTAAATCACTTAAATGACTAGCTTAATTTATCTTAGTCATTTTTTTCCACACTTAGGTTAAAATCACCCATATAAACAACTCCACTCTCGGCACATATAATATATATGCTGAAAAATCATAAAATAATAAGTTTAAGGTGTTTATACCTTGGTTGATCCTTAATAACAACTCGGCAGCTTGGAGGAAAAATCACCACATCATTTAGACATGTTTAATACACCAAAATAAGATATGGTTATACTCCAAGCATGAGCTAACCATAAAGAACAATTAAATGTAAGATTTAAGGCAAAAATCACCTTAAAAATGCAAGGTAGTCTCCAAAGGGTTTCGGCCTGAATTGAACATACCACCTGGTGTTAAATTCACCATAAAAACATGGGGAATAGCTAGACAACAACAAGCTGCTATGGTAATAGGTTTTACCATGGCAAAATGCCTTAAAGAATGATCTTTCCTTTGATTTTTGGCCACCCTTGCTCCAAATGGTTTACCCACTGATCCAACATGAAACTATGAAGATTATGAGTGAATAAACTCATAGAAATCAGAAGAAGAAAACCGGATGGAGAATTGAAATCCTTACGGTATGTTTTTACCTTATAATGTAAATTTTGACCACCTTGGTCTCAAAGCTTGCTTCAGCCGAGAATGATTGTTGTTAAAGGTTTAAAACACTGAGAATGAGCCATGGAAAGTGATAGATTATAAGCTCCATGTGTAGGAAATGAAGAGATGACGAAAAAGAGCTAAAATAAGCCTTAAACCATTACCTTAGGTGCAAAAGAGATTGATTTGCCTTGAATGCTCAATAACACAGCTTGAGAGGGTTAGGAAATGCTAATGGCTCGGCTGGAATGGGACAAGAGGAAAGAGAAAGAAAGAAAATGTGTTTTAATGAATGAAAAGTAGAAAATGGAATAGTAAATGGTGATTCACCAAATTGGCTAGATATTTTGTATTAAAGTTGAATGTGCTGTCCTCCTTGCTCCATGCTCCGACTTCATAAGGATAAAGATGAGTCATGTATTGACCATTGACTATACTTAGTCAATTTTGCTTAAAAATGCACTATTTGGATTACTATTCAAAAATGAATGCCATATTTCTGATTTTTTTTTGAAATCTTGGATTTAGACCTTCTAATGTGGTACATTATAGTACATTAGTATAACAAGGTCTAATCCAATGCCTAACACCACTAAAAACCCACTCAGAAAGTCATTTTTCTCAAAAACGTGCTTTAAGGAATTTTAAAGCACATTTTGTGTTAAAACATGTTTTATAGCTTGGTTTCCTTTGATAATGGTTTTATAATGTTGATTACTTCATTATAATACTTAGGAATCCACTTTGGATCCTATTTGAGGTCATACAATCTCTATGGTGTCTTAAAGCACATTTTTGGCTTTACCGATCTTAAGGCATGTTTTGCCTTGTTGAGATCTTTAGATTGTTCCCCAATGGTATTTAGGTGTTTATTAACCATCTTAGACCACTAATAGATCATTTAATTAAGTTTTTAATGTTAGAGGTATTTCAATCTTCCCCCCTTAAAAAGGCTTCGTCCCGAAGTCCTTACTCATCTACAGTTCTCCTAAGGAATCCAGTTCCACTAAGTAATCAAACAGACCATCGCTAGGGAGTAACTCCCACTAGGTTCAGACCTAGTCTATATGTATTGTAATTGATACAGCACATATCAAATAGCCGAAACTCATGGCATAAACTCATTCATATCATAACACTAAACAAGGTGCACATCCAACTCATCACAAAAGTACTCAGTGGTACCATATATATATATATCAAAAAGGTGCAATAAGGCACATACATCAGATTTATCAAACATACAATCATCCAAACAAACATGTATGACGCAGCATACCACCAAAACACACCACAAAAACAAGACCTAATGCATAACATATGTGCAAGCCAAGTGGCGTCTACCCCCCTTAAAAAGGGTTTGACCCCGAACCCGTATAAGTATCACAGCCACTACTCGAAGAGTGTTGGATACTTCGCTATCATGGAGTCCTCTAACTCCCATGTAGCCTCCTCCACCTCATGGTTCGACCAGAGAACCTTGACCATGCTAAAGGTCTTGTTCCTAGTCTGCCTCGTCTTCGTATCGAGAATGCGGAGTGGTACTTCCTCATATCGTAGAGCGGGGTCCAACTCTAAAGTCTCTGGCTGTAAAATGTGTGATGGATGGGGCACATACCTCTTCAACTGTGAAACGTGAAAGACATCGTGCACCCTCCCGAGCTCTGCTGCAAATCCAGTCTGTAGGCTAACGGGCCCACTCGCTCCCTAATCGCATAAGGTCCAACATACTTCGGGATCAACTTGCCCTTCTGCCCGAACCGAAAGATCCCCTTCATGGGTGACACTCTAAGGAATACCATATCGTCGGTAGTGAACCCAATATCCCCCCTTCTGGTGTCTGCATATGATTTCTGTCGGTCCTGAGCTGCCCTCATGTTCCTATGAATCCGTAGGACATCCTCCTTGATCTGCTCTAGGTACTCTGGTCCTAGAAGCGTAGTCTTGTTGGCCTCATCCCAGCATAAAGGAGTGCTACACGGTCTACCGTATAGTGCCTGGAACAGTGGCATCTGTATCGAGGAGTGGTAGCTGTTGTTGTAGGCGAACTCTATCAGATGTAGACGCTCTAACCAGCTCCCCTTAAAATCCAAGGCACATGCTCTCAGCATGTCCTCCAGTGTCTGGATGGTCCTCTCACTCTGACCATCGGTGTGTGGATGGAATGCCGTACTAAGCTTCAACTTCATACCCAAGGCTTCCTGAACCTGACCCCAGAATCTAGACAAAAATCGAGGGTCCCTGTCAGGCACAATGGTCTTTGGCACACCATGGTGCCGGATCACCTCCTTCTGGAACAAGTCCGCTAACTTCGGGACCCTCTAGGTATCTTTCATAGCTACAAACTTTGCCACTTTCATAAGACGATCTACAATGACCCTGATCGTGTTCAGTCCTCCCTTAGTCGGTGGGAGACCGACAACGAAATCCATCGAGATGTCATCGAACTTCCAGCAAGGAATAGGCATAGATTGCACTAAACCGCCGGGTCTCCTATGCTCAAACTTAACCTTCTGACAGGTCAAGCATCTAGCCACGTAGTTAGCTACATCCTTCTTCATCCCGTTCCACCAGAAATGGACCTTCAAGTCCTTGTACATCTTCGAAGAACCGGGGTGGACGGATAAGGATGAGCAATGAGCCTCCTGGAGTATCTTCTCCTTCAGGTCAGGAGTAGACTCTGGAATACATAACCGGCCATTCAGTCGAATCATGCCATCATCACACTGTTCGAAGTCGAACTTCTGACTCTCAAATCAACCCTCTGACATCTTCTGCCTGATACTCTGCATATACTGATCACTCTCCTATGCAGCTCGTATCTCATCAATCAGACTGCTGCCTGCTAGAAGTGTAAACAATGAATGAGCTCTGCGGCTCAGGGCGTCGGCTACTACATTCGCCTTGCCCTCCTTGTACCTCAGGTCTATGTCGTAGTCCTTCAAGAACTCGACCCATCTTCTCTGTCGCATGTTCAGCTCCTTCTGAATGAAGAGATGCTGTAAACTCTTGTGATCAGAGTAGATAGTGATTGTCACACCGTATAGATAATGTCGCCAGATCTTCAAAGCGAAGACTACTGCGCCTAACTCAAGGTCGTGTGTGGGGTAATTCACCTCGTGCTTCTTCAGCTGTCGGGATGCGTAAGCAACTACCTTCCCGTGCTGCATAAGCACACAGCCTAGACTGGTTCCAGAGGCATCACAATATACCTCGAACCCATCGGTGCCCTAGGGATAGTAAGAACGGGCGCCGATGTCAGGAGATCCTTCAGCGTCTGAAAGGACTGCTCGCACTCGGCAGACCATAAGAACTGGGACTCCTTCTTCATGAGATTCGTCATCGGTTTGGCCACCTTGGAGAAGTCCTTCACGAACCTTCGATAATAACCGGCCAAACCCAGAAAGCTGCAGAAGTTTGTAACTGTCTTCGGCCTAGGCCAACTCTTCACTGTCTTAATCTTAGCAGGGTCTACAGATATCCCGCTCGCTGATATAATGTGTCCAAGGAATGACACGCTGTCCAACCAGAACTCACACTTCGAGAGCTTGGCATACAGCTGGTTCTCTCTCATGATACTCAAAACCTGCCTCATATGTAACTCATGCTCCTCCTCAGTCTTTGAATAGACCAGGATATCGTCGATGAATACCACAACTAAACTATCAAGCTGCTCTTTGAAGAGACGGTTCATCAAATCCATGAAAATGGCTGGCGCATTCAATAACCCGAATGGCATAACGGTGAACTCGTAGTGTCCATACCGTGTCCTGAAGGCCGTCCTAATCTGATGGTAGCCAGATCTGAGATCTATCTTCGAGAACACACTGGCCCCTCTCAGCTGGTCAAATAAGTCATCTATCCGTGGCAACGGGTACTTGTTCTTGACCGTGACTGCATTAAGCTCGCGGTAGTCGATGCAGAGTCGCATACTGCCGTCCTTCTTCTTGACGAACAGTACTGGAGCACCCCAAGGAGAAACACTAGGTCGAATGAATCCCTTGTCGAGGAGGTCCTCCAGCTGTAGCTTCAGCTCCCTCATCTCAGCCGGCGCCATACGGTAGGGCGCCTTAGCAATAGGGCCCGTACCTGGCAACAAGTCGACGGCGAACTCAACCTCACGCATAGGCGGCATGCCTGACAGCTCATCAGGAAACAAGTCGGGGAAATCTACCACGACTGGAATGTCTGAGTCCATCACGTCGCTCTGTCTCGTGTCCTGTACATAACAGAGGAAGGCTTGTCGGCCCTTCCTAACGTCCTTCATCAGGGACAGTGCTGACACGATCTTGACAGTCGGCTCTCTCCTCACATTGCGGTATGACACTGTCTTGCCGCTCGGCCCCTTCAGCAGTAGTCGATGCTCTGCACAATGTAGGCGGCCCCTATGCTTCTGCAGCCAATCCATGCCCACTATAACGTCGAAGCCCAAGTTCTTGAACTCGATCAAATCAATGGGGAAGGTCTCAGTCATGATGCTGATCTCTAACCCCGTGTACTGTCTGGTGCAACCAACTTTCTCCTTCGAAGGAAGGGTGACTGAAAAGTCAGAAAGCTGTTCGGGGGCAGCCCCCAGCTTCTTAGCAAATGCCGAGGAAATAAAAGAATGCGAAGCCCCTGAGTCGAACAATACGGAAGCACTAACACCATCAACAGGAAAGGTACCTGAGATCACCTCTCGTATTAGCATCGAGTCCCAATAAATCACTTTACTGTCGGTTGTAATTGTCATACCTGTGATGACATTACGGACTCCTTGGCTTGCGCCATATCTAGGATGCATATGGTACCCTCCTTTCCATTTTCGTGGCCTGAAGTTATGAATTAACGGTATCAACAAACTGAACACATATACTTGAAGGTACAAAAACTCTTATTTCATTCATCCAACTGTATTATACAAGATTACACACTTAGCTACTACTATTACATCAGTACTGTCTGAAAGTCAAATTTAAACGGCCAGGTCGGATGTGGGTCTCATTCACTAGAGCTGGTGGGGGTATTGAGCTTAATGCTCTTAATTCCATGATATACAAGCCTCGACTCTCCACCAAATACCAACACATCCCCAGACTTGAGGATGATCTTGCTTGCTAGATCCATCCTCTTCTGGTCTCCATAGATGAACTCAGCATCATCGCCGATGGAGAATGACACAACCGGTGTTCCTCTGGTGATGGACTCGGTCGTCTCATCATGGTCCTGGTGCATCCCAAGCTCTCCTCCCTATTCGTAGTAGTTGACGATGCAGACGTCAGGTGTCATGTCCAGTAATGGATAAGTCTCACAGTCTTGAGCAATATCCATCGCATTTCTCACCAAGGTTAGGAAACTCTCAGGTATCCTAGGTATTGATACACCACCTACCATCCTCACCTCTCGTAAACCCTAGCTTGCAGATCCCAATCTTTCCCTAAGCACATCATGTGCAATTTCATCCTAGAACCACTACTAAATACAGGGGTATAAAATCCTCTCATGCCCTTACCCAAAGCTCTACACTCATTCACTATGGCGATTTGCTCATCTAGGGTTAGGAACTCTCTGAGAAGTATCATGCCCGGTCTAACCACATGACACAACTCGCTAGGGTACTCCCGTCTTTCTTCCACGGGTCTAGGTGATCTCTGTCTTGTGAGTGTGGGATAGCAGATATCAAAGTCTGCTAAGAGATAAAAGGTTTCCTAGGTAAGTCGTTTATCTAAAGCAGTAATTAAAACACACATTCATGCTAAGGTAAAGCGTTTAACACTTAGTCATGCTCTCATACAATGGTTAAGGTTTCACATGCTAACCTTCACCCCGCTGGGTACTAGTACCAACGCCCGAAGCTCCCGCTGCATTCAGCACATGGTTGCCCGGCGGGTTCCTCTGGGTTTGCTGCTGCCCCTTCTGGGCTGGGGGCGCCTGCCCCTTCTGGCCACCTCGAGCTCCACCTCCTCTAGTAGGTGCGCTCTGAGTCCCCTTCGACGGGTGGTACGCTCGGCTCTCCGGATTCATGAAGCACTCGAACGACCTATGACCTTTCTTCCCACAGTGGTGGCAGTCCACCGCTTGCCCGGAGCAATCAACACCCGGGTGGTCTTTACCACAACGCTTACAGTGAAAGTGGCGCTGGGGTGCAGAACCTATTATCATACAACAATCTGATTAATACAAGGACGGTAATGGATAGTGTAATACACAACTCATTCACGAGGTTAGATCGCTTACCCTTAGGGGTGCAGATCTGAGAGGCTGGACATCATAGGTAGGCCCGGTCAGCATCAGAACCTTCTCCTTGCCCTTCTGGCTGGCCTGCTCCTTCTTCTTCTCCCTCAAGGAGAACTTTTTCTTCCCGTGATCGTCAAAGTGTTAGGACTAGCAGGTATAAAAGCAGGCATCAAGTAAGTAATTTAAATGAATTAAATAACTTAAAAGTAGTTCTTACTTCCCGCCCTTGCTGCCTCCGCCTCCAGCCACAACCTCAGCCTCCTTCTCGGGGGCCTTACGCTTCTGCCCCTGGCTGTCATCCCGGCTGTTCACCAACAGCTCGGTCCGAGAAGCAGCATCATAGCACTCCTACAATGCATCAATGAGTTCCCCGAAACTTGTAATAAATCAAACTGAGTTACAAGGTATAAACTGTCAACTAATTTACCTGGACCATAGGGTATAAAGCAGCACCCATGGCGGCCTTGATAGCATATCGTAGCCCGCCTTGAACTTCTCCACCTTCACGGTGTCAGAATAAACAACTCCCGGGACAAAGTCCAACAGCCCGATGAATGAGGAGTAGTACTGATCCACTGTCAGACTACCCTGCCTCAGAGCCTCGAACTCTTCCCTCTTCCTCTGCTTCAAGTGAGCAGGATAGTACTTTTCCTCACAACTCCACAAAACCCGTCCAACCGAAACCCTCTATAGCAGTGTAGTGTGCCTTCACGAACCTCCACCAAGTGCTGGCGGCGTCCCTCAGATGGAAGGATGCTATACCGACCCGGTGCTCAGCAGGCACATGAATGGCGTCAAAGGCCTTCTCGTGCTCGATAATATATCTCTCCAGGTGGGGTCAGCTACTCCGTCGTAAGTAGGTACTCGCGTGTGCGACGCTCTTTGGCCAGTTTGGCTCTCTCGGTGCGGGTACGGGTGGGACTATGGGTGGCGCTCCGATCTGGATGCCTCCCATCTGGGCTAGCTGAGCAAAGACAGCAGCTACCGTCTCAGCAACGCCCACGACATGGGTCTCAGGTGGACCTCCTCCTGACCCGCCGCCTCTACCTCTGCCTCTGCCTGCCGAACGACCTCTAGTAGACATCTGAAGAATCCAGAATTAAAGTCAACACTCGGTAAAAATATCGTATTTTCCTCAACCATAAGTTCACATAGCCCTAAAAGGCGTAAAACACATTGTCCCCGACAATCTCCTAACTCAACTCATTTCCAACTTCCTCATTGGTACTCGTATATGAATAACCTAAGCTCACGGTACTTAGACTTCTATCTCTTGTAATCAGAGCGGTACTCCGCTCTGATACCACTTTTGTAACACCCCTACTAATCCGGCCCCTAGTCATAGTATAAACGTCGTACTTAGTAAATGAATTGCAGCAGTAAATAACAGACTGTCGTTCTAATGGTATCACTGTTATCACTTGCCCATACGGGTGATAACGAGTTACATGATAATCAACATACGAAACGTATTCTCGTAGTGACCACAAGAGATAGATAGTAGTGCTTAAATAAAAAAATATATACAACAACCGTCTTATAAAACCGTACACGTGAGCGTCTAACCAAATATACACCTCGGTTTACAAAACCCGAGTCCAAAATAACGTAGTCTCAATCCGTACCAAGTCTAACCAAAAGTAATAAAACACTGTCGCGCCCCGCGTCGACCCTCCAGCTAGTCTCCTGAAATAAAAATGGTTTGTGGTATGGAATCAGCCCCTGCTGAGTATGTTATCACATGCCCCGTCATGCCTCCTCAAACCCCTCAATTAATTGGTCGAGAGCATGAGATTCGTTACATGCAATACCGTTTTAATATTTAAACTGTAAAACATTTAACAGTAATAAACATACATTAACACAACCATCAACACACATAATATAAACCACACAGTATAACCAATGAACAACAAGGCGGAACAACGAGAATAATAAACAAGTATCAACTCCCGTCCTTGGTATAAAAACCAATATTGTTCGCCAATGTACAAGTCTCAACTGTAATAAATGTTCAGTTATACCTAGTGACAACGTCTCGTTAAAAACGACGTGTCTCTAAATTACCCATATACTATGGCGGGTCACCCACGGCAGTAGCCACTCCAGCGGTAGAGTCTCCGACCAACGAACCATCCTAGCTCGCGGGAAATTTTCTTGATACTTGTGGACCCGTACGCGGACATCCTGGTATCGTTTTTGTGATCACAGCGCGCACCAAGAGCCACATCCTCTTGGCTTTGTTATGTTAATTAATTATACCATCGCATCGCATTACCAATTTTTCTAACACAGCAGACTAAGGTCATTAGTCCAATCCAGAGTCTGTAAACTCGGGATCCAGTGTTAGATACGAGAGCGGTGTTAGAAAGGCCAATGCTCCGTATGAAAGTCTTGGATAATATGTACTCCCTCCGTCCGTTCTTGACCGTCCTGTTTACTATTTGGACATGTCGTTTGACTTCAATATTTAACATATAAGATGATATAATTTTATAAATCTAAGTTTTGTAGTAGATTCCTTAGGTGATAAACTATACATTACAAAAATTAATTTTGTAAAATTAATTTATCTAATATGTTTAATATTAAAGTGGAAAAACGTGCCAAAAAGCAAACAAGACAGTCAAACTGGGACGGAGGTAGTATATCTTATTATCCTAGTGCTACAACGTTTTTCTAATGATCCTTATATTACATATAAGATAGCACCATAGCCGCTAGTTCGTTTTATATATATAGGTCCATATATACGAACCAATACTGTTAACGCAACAACAGTAAATAATAAGCAGCTGAAAATATACAATTCATGCATATTTATTCACACAATCAGACATACAATCTTATCACAGATTACACAGGAGTCTGAACTGAGGAAGCCCTCAGAGACAACCAGAGACACATAACAACATACCGTTCACCCTGAATGTATAACCGTGGAGTATGAATCAGCTAGATCCGATGCTCCCCGTGTCGTCTCTAATAGTCTAATAATACATCACACTACTGATTAGAATCCCGTATAACGACATAACTCTACGGTACCCCGTACCGTCACTAACACCTCCCGGTTAATCCCCCGTTATTAACTGTCAATGTTCGTCGGGTTTTCGGCTTAACTCAGGATTTGAAATACCCCAAACCTTGGTATGTTGGTTAAACATTAAAACATGAATTATTAAGACTAAAAAGAGTCTTAGAAACATTAGTATGAACTTTGAGGACAAAGTTCTTTTAAGGGGGGTAGATTGAAATACCCCAAACCTTGGTATGTTGGTTAAACATTAAAACATGAATTATTAAGACTAAAAAGAGTCTTAGAAACATTAGTAAACAGATTTAAACAAAAGAAAACACAAAATGTGCTTTAAAGTCAATAAGAGCTAAAATGTGCTCTAAGCTTGGAATAAGCTTGGGTAAAACCTAATGAACTTACCAAGACCTCATTTATATACTAATGAACATATTAAACCAGTTACCAAAGAAAACCAAGCTTGAAAACAAGTTAAAACACAAAATGTGCTTTAAGAAGTCTTAAAGCACATTTTTGAAAAATTGTCTTGTAAATGGGTTTTGAGTGGCTAAATGTCCATCATTACTCTTAAATATATATGTGTACTATATAGTATCACATTTAGGTGGCTATATTAGTGGGAAATCAAAAATTTCACTTCTAAGTGCCTTGTTTAGGTGAATAGTGATTTTTATAAGCTAGTTTATAACATATGTTGTATTAAGTAATTAAATTGACAAACAAAGACTAAAATACCCTCATACTAATAAAGGGGGCCGGTTTTCTAAGTGTGTGACTCACCACTCTCTAGTTGATAAAATAAGTAAGTAAAGAAAATTAATTAAACTTACTTTTTACTTTATAAGCATAAATATCTTCTTAAAAGCAAATCCTATCTCATTCTCATTCTTTCCTTCATTCCCACGGTTTCCAAACACCATCTTCTACCTCTCTTCTTTGCTCTCTCTCGGTAATACCACTACCACCATAGAAACTCCCACTTTGACCTCTTGTAAAATCTTGCTCACTTGTTCAAATCAAAAACAAACACCACCAATCTCTTCCTCTCATCAAGCTCTTCATTCCTATCTTCTCAAAACTCCAAGAGCCCCATTTTGGTGCCAAGGTGTTCCACCATTGAAGGAGCTTGAGCTTGTATTTTGACATATTGTTGATCTCCTTTGCTTCTAGGTAAGGAATCTCAAAGAAAAATCATGTTTCCTCCATGTTCTTACCTTGACCGAAAATACACATTGATATAGCTCTTTGTGTGACTTTGTTCTAGCTTCATTTCAACTCTTCATGGACTAGGTGGAGTCCTCTCTTGTTATATTAAACTCTCTCCAAAGATCAAGGTAAAACAACTACATTAATGTTTTTGAAACAATGTAAAATTAGGGTTTACAATGAGATGAAGCTCAAAGCTTGAATACTCATTATGTGTTTGTATATGTTTAGAGCTTGACAAGGAATTAAAATACCATACGGTTTTGTAAGGAAACAAGAAGGAAGTGTTTTGGAAAAGAGGTAAATCTCAACCTAATGTTTGTTTAATGCCTTAGGAGAAATGAGCTTATAAATGCCTATTAAAACTACCTAAAGAGCAAATGGTGAATGACTTAGTAAAGTGTTCTCAAGGAGACTAGTAAAATAACATATGCCTTGTTGTATGTAATCGCAGGTTAAAGGCATTTATATTGTGGAAATTCAGTGTTTATGATTTAAGCACTTTAAGGGCCTAAGAGCCATGCATTTTAAGGGCCTAAGTGCCATGCAATTTAAATTATGCACTATATTGTAAAGTAGTGTGAATTTGGTGAAGTTGTATATGAGAGTGTTCTTGGTGATTCTAGATGTTCTTGTGTGTTTAATGGAGAAAGCAAAGTGTTTAGGCTTAGTAATGTTCTAGGGGAATCTATGCCAAAATTTAGGTAAGAAGTAAGAAGTTCTAAGTGTTTACATAAGGTTTGGTGAGTTAGAAAATGTAGGAAATGAATAAGGAGTTCTGATTTTTAAAGGAATTTTGATGAACTAGGAAGTACTCTAGAGTGTAATAAGGACTTAGGCATGATCTTGAGACTTAGTAAGTACCAAAGTCACTTTGGGACTTAGGTAAATACCTAGGCAAACTTTGGTAAAATAAGGAGAAGTGTACACTAGAAAAAGAGTTCCAAGAAGGATATAAGGAGTTAGTTGTGAGAGATGATGCTTGGGAGATGATGTTAAATAAGGAGAAAGTGCAAGCTTAGAAAAAGAGATTCAATGATGACATAAAGAGTTTTAGTTTGTAAGAAATGATGTTTAAGTAATAATGTTGTGTAAAAGATATGTCTTGGTATAATGACTAGAATAGACAAGGAATACCACTTAGGAACTTAAGGAGAGGATACTATAAGTGTTGGAGGCCTTGGGGAAATTTGGTTAAGTGTTTGAAGACTTAGAAATTGGAGTATAATGCCTTGTCCGAACTTCCGTCCGGATGTGGAAGTTCGGACAGGCCCTGTTGGGTAAAGAAATTCTCACTCGGAACAGTGTCGAACTTGGGAAGTCCGGACACATGTTCGGACGTACCCACCCATCCTTAGGATTATCCGCGAACTGTGTCCGAACTTGGGAAGTCCGGACACATGTTCGGACGCACGGATTTCTGTCTACATTTTTCTCGGCTCACGTCCGAACTTCCGAAGTCCGGACATAAGTTCGGACGTGTGTCTGTTTTCTGTCTAAAATCACGGCTTGTGTCCGAACTTGGAAGCTCGGACACAAGTTCGGACAGGCCACTGTATGGACCAAAATTATTGTTTTAAGATGGGAATTGTTATCTAAAAATAGTATGGTTAGTAATGATATAATAAGGTTATATAAGGCATGTTAGGGGGTTTTAAAGGCAATTAAAAGGATGAAAAGATGTAACAAGTGTAAAATAAAAATAAACTAGTAATGTTGAGTAGATAATGTTAATAATGGATTAGTGCGTTAATTAACCGACGTTACTAATGTTTAGGATTCTCTCAAGGTGGAAACGAACGAGGCAAGGACCAAGGTATGGTTTTCTTGCAGTCTGTTGTCTACCGGTTTACACCGGCTTGGATGTTGTTTGCTTTTCTGTGTGTTACGACCTTATAAGATTAAGGCATGAAAAGAGTTTACAGTTGTTATACTTAAGATGTTGTAAGGTCGTGACTCCTTTCCCTTGGTTGCCTAACAAGACCTAATAATGCTGTATGTGACTTAACAAATATTGTGTGATCACTAACAAGTGCTAATCGGGGGGAATGAGGAGTCCGGTTGTTCCGGCCACGCTGTGATGGATGGGAGTCGATATCATATCCGGTTCGGCTCTTGGTGTATGAATAGGTGGTATTCCAATTTGGTTTCTACCTTCCCTTAGCTTATCCAAAGCTAGTTACTGACTCACGTCGGGCCATAGGGGCATACGTATGTTATTTCGGTGTGCTTGGGATTACTATATCCGACACACCTTGGGTATAAGTTAACCGTTCTATATAACTGGACGGTAACAAGGTTGGTAACGAGCTTAACATGGGATTGGTAAAAATCTCTAGGCTCACATGGTATACTAACTATGGTGGAAGGTTCCTTGTGAGGACCGATTTATGGTGTTGTGTATTGTTATGATGCTATGCAATTTCCCTTGCTATGCTATGGTATATATATATATATGTTGGATGTTCTAAAATGAATGCCATGTTATTATGACAAATGGTTGCGCGTATCCCGGTAGCCGATGGGCTGCGCGTTAGCCATACCAGCAAAGGTTGCTGACCCCCTCGGGGGCTCCATATTTATTGCAGGATGAGGATCGAAGAAGCAGAGTGGCTCTAGGTCCTAGGTCGTTGATGTACTTTTGGCTATGTTGGTTGTTGAGCCCGGGATGCGCCTGTGCTCCCGAGGCATTACATTTTGGTACCGTTTGCTAAAATACTGGTGGATGTTTATGGTTGGAAGGTGTGTTGTAAATTAAATACTCGGTATGGTTGGCTCGTTATATATATGGAAGTTAGATTCTATGCTCGGGAGTCTGATCATCAGACCGATACATTGTATTTATTCTGCCTAGTTAACCACGTAGGTGGTTAACGGCGTTGTAACACCAAAGCGTTTAGTTATTGTTTGGTTGGTTATTTCCGCTGCGATTTCGGTAGTTGTTAGGAGCGTTATAGGGGTGTTACAAAAAGTGGTATCAGAGCGAAGTATCGCTCTGATGACTAGAATACCGAGCTTAGGGATATACCGAGTTAGGAAACCTAGCTACAGATACCTAAGTGAACAGATTTGGAAAGGTTAACCACTAGTTAAGTGTGGAATTACCTGGTTGTCGGGAAGATGCTATAACCATTGGACCGATAAGTGTGCAAGCATAATGCTAATGAAATGTTCATATGAATTCAGATGGCAGGTAGACCACGAGGTAGAGGCCGCGGGCGCGGTACTGGAGATTTGGGTGACCAGGGCGATGATACTACGGCACAGACTATGGCTGAGGCAGTTGCAGCCGCCGTAGCCCAGTTGGTACCCGACTTGTTGCTGCTATACAGCAAGGGCAACAGCCCGGAGTTCAGCCACCACCACCACCGCCACGAGAGACCAATTGGGTCAAGGCGTTGGCTGATCTTAGACCGCCATCATTCAATGGGGAGACGGATCCTCGAAAGCTGGAGGCGTACATCTCCGAACTGGAGACCGCCTACGAGACCTTGGCAGTACCTGCTGAAGCTAAGGTCCGTCTTGCCGCTTACTACTTGAAGGGTACGACACAGAGTTGGTGGAAGTTGGTGAAAGAGGACAGGATGGCTGATCCTGAGTTTGGTTGGAGGGAGTACACGGCTCTACTGCGAGCCAAGTACTACCCTGTGCATGTGCAGGAGGCCAAGCGCCTCGAGCTGGACAGTCTGAGGCAGGGGGACAAGATGTCGGTTGATGACTACTACACCGCATTCACCGGCCTTATCCACCTGTTACCAGACCTTGGGTATTCGAACCGGGTGTTGGTGAACCGGTTCTACAATGGACTGAGCCACCGTCTCCGCTATGGGATGGGGCCAGCTGAGTATACTACCTTGCAGGAGTGCTATCATGCCGCTGCTAAGGTTGAAATTACCGTCCGTCTGAGGGACGAGGAGAATGCGCACAAGCGCAAGGCCACCAACGAGGGCCAGAGTCAACAAGGGTATGGGGGAGGGAAGAAAAAGAAACCCTACCCTCAGCCCCAGAAGGGCCAGTACCAGGGTGACAAGGGCCAAGCCCAGACCACCACAGCTGATGAGCCACTGAAGCTCACGTACGCGTATGCGGCGAAGCCTCTACGCTCCTACCCGCCTAAGGGTAATTACTTAACCATGTGTATCTAGTTGAGGTGTGTGTTGTTAAGATGGGAAGTGAGTATTGATTGTGTGTTGTTGTAGCAGCTAGCGCGGGTTCTGGACCGGAGCGCCACTTTTACTGTAAGTGGTGCAATGGAGACCACCCCGGCAAAGACTGCAAGGGGAATGATGTGAGGTGCCGTCACTGCCAGAAGATGGGGCACCGTGAATTTGAGTGTTGGACGAACCCCAACAGCAGGAACTACAAGCCAAAGGGGCAGTGGAAGGGTAATACTACCACGACCACTGAGGGCCCGAAGGCGATCATTCAGCAGACTTCTGACAAGAAGTACACTGAATCCCAGAAGGGGAAGGGTACGGGGTCCGGCAAGGCCGCCCTGAATGTGGTGGACCGGTCTGAGGCACCAGGATCCTCTTCGAGACCAGGTACCGCCTAAACTGTTAAATGAAAAAGTGATTGCTTACCGCATTTCATGCATGAGTGTTAGCAAGTCTAAGGGTATAACACATGAGTAAAGAGTTAGAAATAATGTGGAAAACACCTAAAGTTAGGCAATTTGAAACTTAGGAACCTTCAATATCTGTTATCCAATCCCGCCCACACCAAACCCCGAAGAGACCACCATCAGCATCACCGAATTCCCACTGGAGCAATGTCAGGTTATCCAACCAGGTATGATACTCTTAAATGGATACCTGACACCGGAAGCACAAATCCACATCATCAGACGTTGCAACGAACTTGGAGCAGCACCAGGAGGTTTATACACCCGAATACCCGAGCGGTTCGAAGATGAAGCTGAAGATGATGTGCATGGGTAAGGACTGGAATCCCTACACCAAGTCATATCAGGATGTACGAGCTGAAGACAGAGCAACTGTACCAGGCATACCTGAGGAGTTCCTTGCGGTTGTTAGCCACACCATGGGAATTGCTCAGCAACTTGAATCGGAGCCGATTCCGAACGTGGAAGCAGACTTATGCATTGTGAACTTCTACCAGAAAGGTGGACGGTTAGGGTTACACCAAGATAAGGACGAGTCACCCGAGTCTCTAAGTAAGGGAGTACCCGTGGTGTCTTGGTCCATTGGTGATACCGCTGTGTTTATGTACGGCGAGCAGAAGCGTGGTGATCTCGCAAGGAAGCTAGTGTTGAAATCGGTGATGTATTAATCATGGGAGGACAATCAAGGATGTTATACCACGGTATCAAGAAGATCAAATTGAATACCGCACCATCGACAGTGGTAAATGCCACACATCTGAAACCCGGACGTTTGAATTTGACCTTCAGGCAGTTTTGAGCCTTGTGTAATCATGTAATGTATTAAGCCAGTGGTTTGACAAAGGAGCTATATCTAGCCATGCCTACAATGTAACCAACTTATGGTGTAAAGACTATGTTAATGAATAAAGGAATGTTGTTTTGGAGTGTATCAACGTGTTGTTACTACCGTATACTTATGAGTTTGCCAATGAATTAGGCTGTGCACTCGGAACGGGAGGTATACTGAGTGTCTGCAATAAGGCAGAAGCCGGCAAGAGCGGCACAATCCTCACCGGTACCTTTCCAGTGAATGGCGTGGATGCATCGATCTTGTTCGACTCTGGAGCCTCACACACGTTTATTTCGCTAGCATTTGCGAAGAGGCTGGGGTTAGACGGTGAAGAGATGCCAGACTTCGTGGTCACTCTCCCGTCGAAAGAGCGGATCAGATGTACCCGCTACTACCGAGATGCTATTGTTCGAATCAGGGATGAGGAGTTTCCGATCGACTTGATAGAGTTCGACGGACTAGGTTTTGATGTGATTGTCGGGATGAACTGGTTGGAGCGGTACAAGGGTAGAATCCTATGTGCCGAGCATCGACTGCTTCTTAGGAGTCCATCTGGGGTTACTATATCATACCGCCAGAGGCCTAGGGAGCCTTCGACACAGATCATCACCGCCATGGCCATGTATCGTGAGTTGCGACGAGGAAACGATGTATACCTCTGCTATGTCCAGGACATAGAGAGAGACCCTGAGTTTAGCCCAGATGTGCCGGTAGTGTCGGAGTTTCCTGACATCTTTCCTAAGGAACTGCCGGGCATGCCGCCAGCACGAGAGGTTGAGTTTGAGATTGATCTAGTTCCGGGCACCGGACCCATTGCGAAGGCACCTTACCGTATGGCTCCAGCAGAGATGACAGAGCTCAAGGAGCAGCTGAGAGACCTGCTCGACAAGGGCTTCATCCGCCCTAGTGTTTCACCATGGGGAGCGCCGGTCCTCTTCGTGAAGAAGAAGGACGGTAGCCTCCGCCTATGTATCGATTATCGGGAGCTGAATGCTGTTACGGTGAAAAACCGTTACCCTTTACCACGCATCGACGATCTATTTGATCAGCTGAGGGGAGCATCAGTATTCTCCAAGATAGACTTACGTTCTGGATACCACCAGATTGCCATCCGTGACAGTGATATCGAAAAGACAGCATTCAGAACTAGGTATGGGCATTATGAGTTCACAGTTATGCCGTTTGGCTTGTCAAATGCACCAGCAAAGTTCATGGACTTAATGAACCGTTTGTTCCAAGATCAGTTGGACAAATCAGTGGTAGTCTTCATCGATGACATACTTGTGTATTCGAAATCGAGAGGTGAGCATGAAAGCCACCTGAGAGATGTATTGCAAACGTTGAGGAAGAATCAGCTATATGCTAAATTTTCTAAGTGTGAATTTTGGTTGAACCAAGTATCATTCCTTGGACATGTGATTTCTGAGGCCGGGATCGCTGTTGATCCGGCAAAGATAGATGCAGTGCGCACCTGGCCTAGGCCGAAGACAGTTACCGACATCAGGAGCTTCCTCGGTCTGCCAGGTTATTATAGGAGGTTTGTGAAGGACTTCTCCAGTGTCTCGAAGCCAATGACTTCCTTGATGAAAAAGGATGCACCATTCGAGTGGACAGTCGACTGTGAGAGAGCTTTCACGAGTCTCAAGGATGCTCTGACATCTGCACCGGTCTGACATTACCAGACGGTCCAGATGGTTTTTGAGGTCTATTGCGACGCATCAGGCAGGGTATGGTTTGTGTTGATGCAACACGGGAAGGTCGTGGCTTACGCCTCCCGTCAGCTGAAGAAGCATGAGGAGAACTACCTACCCACGATTTAGAATTGGGGGCCATTGTCTTCGTACTGAAGATATGGCGACATCATTTGTATGGGGTATGCGTGACAATCTATTCCGACCACAAGAGTTTGAAATACTTGTTCACTCAGAAGAGTTGAACATGAGGCAGAGAAGGTGGGTTGAATTCTTAAATGATTATGAACATCAATTTACAGTACAAGGAGGGTAAGGCAAACGTGGTAGCTGACGCATTGAGTCGCCGAGCACACTCCTCCATTCGCTAGTCTCTCATACTGGCTTGGTTGAAGAGGTGCGGAGTGCTCAGATGACGGATCAGTATATGGTGGAAATTAGACAAAGCTTATTGATGGCACATTCGAGGGTCAGAAGTATGACTTCAGACTCCACGATGATGACCTGATTAGGCTTAATGGCCGGTTGTGTATACCGAGGAGTAGCGCTGAGCTGAAGGAGCGCATACTGAGTGAATCCCATTGTTCTACGATATTGATTCACCCCGAGCTTCAAAGATGTATAAGGTATGAAAGATATTTTGGTGGACTGGAATGAAAAGGATGTGAATGACTATGTGTGAGGTGTCTCACTTGTCAGAAGGTCAAGTTTGAGCACCGACGGCCTGGTGTATGGTGCAGCCATGCAGTGCCGGAGTGGAAGTTCCATGACATATCTATGGACTTCGTGGTAGGGCTTTCCGCCTACAAGGGAGGTCTAAATATGATTTGGGTTGTGGTCTGACTGACCAAGGTGGCTCGATTCTCGCGTGACAGGACACCTGGAAAGTGGCTAATCTTGCAGATCTCTTCGCAAAGAGATTGTAGACTCATGGGGTTTCCGAAACGATAGTATCTGACAGAGATACAGATTCCTATCCATATTGGAAGTCTACGCGAGAGGCATAGGTACTGAACTGAACTGGGCAACAATACGATTGTCACCAGCAGTGGGTGCTTACACCACAGACAGATGGTCAGAGTGAGCGCACCATCCAGACACTTGAGGATATGCTACGTGCATGTGCACTTGACTTTCAGACCAGATGGATTGATAAGTTACATCTGATCGAGTTCAGTTACAACAATAGTTATCATGCATCGATCAAGATGTCTCCCTTCCAGGCATTGTACGGTAGACCATGCCGCACGCCATTATGCTGGGATGAGTCGAGTGAGACGGTCATTATAGGACCAGAATATCTTGAGCAAGTTCAGGCAGAAGTTCGCCAGATCAGGGCTAATATGAAAGCAGCTCAGGATAGACAGAAGTCGTACGCAGATGTGCGCCGACGTGACCTGGAGTTCGTCGTGGGCGATCAGGTATTTTTGAGAGTATCCCCCATGAAGGGAGTATTTCGTTTTGGCCAGAAGGGCAAGTTGAGCCCGAAATATGTGGGTCCTTATGTTGTGACGGAGCGGATCGGCCCGGTAGCTTATAGACTTGATTTACCCGCCGAGCTGGGCAAGGTACATGATGTATTTCATGTGTCCCAGTTGAATAAGTATATGTCTCATCCGTCTCATGTGCTTCGGCCGGAAAGGCTAACTTTAGAGCCGACCATGCGATCAGTGGAGACTCCGGTACGGATCCTGGATACTAAGACTCGAGACACTCGCCATAAGTCCGTGAGACTGGTGAAGGTCCTCTGGTCTAACCAGGACGTTGAGGAGGCCACTTGGGAGCTGGAAGAAAAGATGAAGGCGAAGCACCCGTCATTGTTTGCTTCTTAGTGTTTATATGTATAGGGTACGGGGCGTACCCCTTTTAAGGGGGGTAGAGCCGTTTCAGTTATGGTTGTGTACGACATGTATATGTATACATTGTCTATGTTATGTTACAGACCGTTGTGTCTGAATGGTTATGTGGTTTGGACCTCGAGTCCGTTGTGGTGTAAGTATGATGGTTGTGTTGGTAATGATGTTTTGGAAGCGTGGTGTTATAAGATGTTTCCCGTGTCCTAATAGAAAGATATGTGGGAAGTATGAACTTTGAGGACAAAGTTCTTTTAAGGGGGGTAGATTGAAATACCCCAAACCTTGGTATGTTGGTTAAACATTAAAACATGAATTATTAAGACTAAAAAGAGTCTTAGAAACATTAGTATGAACTTTGAGGACAAAGTTCTTTTAAGGGGGGTAGATTGAAATACCCCAAACCTTGGTATGTTGGTTAAACATTAAACATGAATTATTAAGACTAAAAAGAGTCTTAGAAACATTAGTAAACAGATTTAAACAAAAGAAAACACAAAATGTGCTTTAAAGTCAATAAGAGCTAAAATGTGCTCTAAGCTTGGAATAAGCTTGGGTAAAACCTAATGAACTTACCAAGACCTCATTTATATACTAATGAACATATTAAACCAGTTACCAAAGAAAACCAAGCTTGAAAACAAGTTAAAACACAAAATGTGCTTTAAGAAGTCTTAAAGCACATTTTTGAAAAATTGTCTTGTAAATGGGTTTTGAGTGGCTAAATGTCCATCATTACTCTTAAATATATATGTGTACTATATAGTATCACATTTGGGTGGCTATATTAGTGGGAAATCAAAAATTTCACTTCTAAGTGCCTTGTTTAGGTGAATAGTGATTTTTATAAGCTAGTTTATAACATATGTTGTATTAAGTAATTAAATTGACAAACAAAGACTAAAATACCCTCATACTAATAAAGGGGGCCGGTTTTCTAAGTGTGTGACTCACCACTCTCTAGTTGATAAAATAAGTAAGTAAAGAAAATTAATTAAACTTACTTTTTACTTTATAAGCATAAATATCTTCTTAAAAGCAAATCCTATCTCATTCTCATTTCTTTCCTTCATTCCCACGGTTTCCAAACACCATCTTCTACCTCTCTTCTTTGCTCTCTCTCGGTAATACCACTACCACCATAGAAACTCCCACTTTGACCTCTTGTAAAATCTTGCTCACTTGTTCAAATCAAAAACAAACACCACCAATCTCTTCCTCTCATCAAGCTCTTCATTCCTATCTTCTCAAAACTCCAAGAGCCCCATTTCGGTGCCAAGGTGTTCCACCATTGAAGGAGCTTGAGCTTGTATTTTGACATATTGTTGATCTCCTTTGCTTCTAGGTAAGGAATCTCAAAGAAAAATCATGTTTCCTCCATGTTCTTCTTACCTTGACCGAAAATACACATTGATATAGCTCTTTGTGTGACTTTGTTCTAGCTTCATTTCAACTCTTCATGGACTAGGTGGAGTCCTCTCTTGTTATATATTCAAACTCTCTCCAAAGATCAAGGTAAAACAACTACATTAATGTTTTTGAAACAATGTAAAATTAGGGTTTACAATGAGATGAAGCTCAAAGCTTGAATACTCATTATGGTGTTTGTATATTGTTTAGAGCTTGACAAGGAATTAAAATACCATACGGTTTTGTAAGGAAACAAGAAGGAAGTGTTTTGGAAAAGAGGTAAATCTACTAACCTAATGTTGTTTAATGCCTTAGGAGAAATGAGCTTATAAATGCTTATTAAAACTACCTAAAGAGCAAATGGTGAATGACTTAGTAAAGTGTTCTCAAGGAGACTAGTAAAATAACATATGCCTTGTTGTATGTAATCGCAGGTTAAAGGCATTTATATTGTGGAAATTCAGTGTTTATGATTTAAGCACTTTAAGGGCCTAAGAGCCATGCATTTTAAGGGCCTAAGTGCCATGCAATTTAAATTATGCACTATATTGTAAAGTAGTGTGAATTTGGTGAAGTTGTATATGAGAGTGTTCTTGGTGATTCTAGATGTTCTTGTGTGTTTAATGGAGAAAGCAAAGTGTTTAGGCTTAGTAATGTTCTAGGGGAATCTATGCCAAAATTTAGGTAAGAAGTAAGAAGTTCTAAGTGTTTACATAAGGTTTGGTGAGTTAGAAAATGTAGGAAATGAATAAGGAGTTCATGATGTTTTAAAGGAATTTTGATGAACTAGGAAGTACTCTAGAGTGTAATAAGGACTTAGGCATGATCTTGAGACTTAGTAAGTACCAAAGTCACTTTGGGACTTAGGTAAATACCTAGGCAAACTTTGGTAAAATAAGGAGAAGTGTACACTAGAAAAAGAGTTCCAAGAAGGATATAAGGAGTTAGTTGTGAGAGATGATGCTTGGGAGATGATGTTAAAATAAGGAGAAAGTGCAAGCTTAGAAAAAGAGATTTCAATGATGACATAAAGAGTTTTAGTTTGTAAGAAATGATGTTTAAGTAATAATGTTGTGTAAAAGATATGTCTTGGTATAATGACTAGAATAGACAAGGAATACCACTTAGGAACTTAAGGAGAGGATACTATAAGTGTTGGAGGCCTTGGGGAAATTTGGTTAAGTGTTTGAAGACTTAGAAATTGGAGTATTGCCTTGTCCGAACTTCCGTCCGGATGTGGAAGTTCGGACAGGCCCTGTTGGGTAAAGAAATTCTCACTCGCGAACAGTGTCCGAACTTGGGAAGTCCGGACACATGTTCGGACGTACCCACCCATCCTTAGGATTATCCGCGAACTGTGTCCGAACTTGGGAAGTCCGGACAGTTCGACGCACGGATTTCTGTCTACATTTTTCTCGGCTCACGTCCGAACTTCCGAAGTCCGGACATAAGTTCGGACGTGTGTCTGTTTTCTGTCTAAAATCACGGCTTGTGTCCGAACTTGGAAGCTCGGACACAAGTTCGGACAGGCCACTGTATGGACCAAAAATTATTGTTTTAAGATGGGAATTGTTATCTAAAAATAGTAGTTGGTTAGTAATGATATAATAAGGTTATATAAGGCATGTTAGGTGGGTTTTAAAGGCAATTAAAAGGATGAAAAGATGTAACAAGTGTAAAATAAAAATAAACTAGTAATGTTGAGTAGATAATGTTAATAATGGATTAGTGCGTTAATTAACCGACGTTACTAATGTTTTAGGATTCTCTCAAGGTGGAAACGAAACGAGGCAAGGACCAAGGTATGGTTTTCTTGCAGTCTGTTGTCTACCGGTTTACACCGGCTTGGATGTTGTTTGCTTTTCTGTGTGTTACGACCTTATAAGATTAAGGCATGAAAAGAGTTTACAGTTGTTATACATTAAGATGTTGTAAGGTTGTGACTCCTTTCCCTTGGTTGCCTAACAAGACCTAAATAATTGCTTGTATGTGACTTAACAAATATTGTGTGATCACTAACAAGTGCTAATCGGGGGGAATGAGGAGTCCGGTTGTTCCGGCCACGCGTGTGATGGATGGGAGTCGATATCATATCCGGTTCGGCTCTCTTGGTGTATGAATAGGTGGTATTCCAATTTGGTTTCTACCTTCCCTTAGCTTATCCAAAGCTAGTTACTGACTCACGTCGGGCCATAGGGGCATACGTATGTTATTTCGGTGTGCTTGGGATTACTATATCCGACACACCTTGGGTATAAGTTAACCGTTCTATATAACTGGACGGTAACGAGGTTGGTAACGAGCTTAACATGGGATTGGTAAAAATCTCTAGGCTCACATGGTATACTAACTATGGTGGAAGGTTCCTTGTGAGGACCGATTTTATGGTGTTGTGTATTGTTATGATGCTATGCAATTTCCCTTGCTATGCTATGGTATATATATATATGTTGGATGTTCTAAAATGAATGCCATGTTATTATGACAAATGGTTGCGCGTATCCCGGTAGCCGATGGGCTGCGCGTTAGCCATACCAGCAAAGGTTGCTGACCCCCTCGGGGGCTCCATATTTTATTGCAGGATGAGGATCGAAGAAGCAGAGTGGCTCTAGGTCCTAGGTCGTTGATGTACTTTTGGCTATGTTGGTTTCTGAGCCCGGGATGCGCCTGTGCTCCCGAGGCATTACATTTTGGTACCGTTTGCTAAAATACTGGTGGATGTTTACGGTTGGAAGGTGTGTTGTAAATTAAATACTCGGTATGGTTGGCTATGTTATATATATGGAAGTTAGATTCTATGCTCGGGAGTCTGATCATCAGACCGATACATTGTATTTATTCTGCCTAGTTAACCACGTAGGTGGTTAACGGCGTTGTAACACCAAAGCGTTTAGTTATTGCTTGGTTGGTTATTTCCGCTGCGATTTCGGTAGTTGTTAGGAGCGTTATAGGGGTGTTACACACTTCACTTTCAAGCTTCAAATAATACACCCATTTCCAATTTTCTATCTTTTAGTCTTTCTAGTCATAATCATTACATCTCCAAAGGATAGAACTCTGTCTATCAGTTATCTCCATTCACTTTAATCTTGCTACCTAGGGAATCTTATTCTCACTAGGTTCTATGTCGGTTTCATACTCTTTCATGAATCACTATATTACATATATACATATATTTTATCAAAATACAACACACGGTTTTACATTTATACACTGTCGGGGTTTTTGTTCCCCGGGAGTTTCTTTACTCCCTTTATACTTGTACTACCACACAACAATTAACAAAGTAGTCACACTTATCACAATGGTATTTCGCATCTTCTGTTCAAAATTACCACAATTAAACCATGAATGAATGTGTATGTTTATGTAACGCACGCACCAATTATCCAAACAAATTATTTTGTGCTATGCACAACATAGTTCACGTACACTTGTACGGTAAAACAAACTAGGCGGTTATGCGCTCCACCCCCCTAAAAGGGATTACGCCCACGTAATCAACCACCGAACATTAGTTTAAAATGTTCTACCGTCGTGAAGTATTTTAACTCCAACGCGGTCTGTTATACAACACGTTCTAGTTAGAGGATCTTAACCAAATTGGCGGTTTAGTTCCTAAACCAAGAATTCTCTTTGGAGTTTGTGTAACTCATAACCGGTTTCGGTTCTGGCCTGTGCGGCTTCTAGGCGTTGATAATTAGCCATTTCTTTGTATTCACGATACATATCCGGTATCTGAAGCATGGGTTCACTGACCTCTACTGCGTAACTCTGACAACATTAGAGCTTAGTTGCCCCATTCGTTATTCTTAATTTATTGTACCTCTCCCATTTATCACAATTATCTTGGTAATAATGGTTTCTCAACCGACGCGTGGTATCTCTTACCGTGAGCGAATTCGGTGAGTTACAAACTCCTTATCCACTTCTCTGACAATTACTGTGTATACAACTATGTATTTCACAATGATTGACTTAATATCTTCCGACTTACTGTCGGTTGAGGTTGAGCTACTACCTAATGTGTAGTGCTCTCCCGGTTATTTCCCACACTTGAGGTATACTGCATACCGGTTTTTGGTATTCAGTGCTACTGCAGTCACTTATTGCTAATCACACCTCCACATTTGGTTCTGTACAAGTATTCTTTCATTGGTACCACCTTGCATTTCCTATGCACCGGTCATTATAACATTATTCTTCCACAATTAACATGTTCCCAATTCCTAGCTATCCCACTCGATCATTACTCTTATTCCAATCATTCTTGGATAATAACAATATGGTCACCCCTTAACACATTCCCTGAACTTGGTTCACATAACTACTGCTCCCGCGGTTTTACAATATCAAGAGGTATCCCCACTCTTAAAGCAGTGGTTCGTTATCCGCTCTATTTACTTATATAACATAAACTCCTGTAATCGATCAAATTTACATAACACATTTGTTTGTGGCTCATAAGCCTCACTGCCCCGAGCTCTGCTTATTGTAGGCGGTTCCCACACATTTACTTTTCTACACAACATTACATTGTTTAGAGGTTGTATTGGGCTCCATAACAAAGTCATTGCATCATGATTCCTCTCTTGGGATGCCCCTTGAAGGATGTCAGACTTCCTCCTGACGAACTATGTTTTTACTGAGTATTAGTTTCAATTCCTGTGTTTTTGTCACGTTATTTCATTCAACAATTGTAGATCCAAATACCCTTCAAGGACAGCTCCTGGGTGTACCTAGGTTATGCTATTACATTTGGCTTGCACTTATTGGTGTGTTTAGTTAACTTCGCCATTTTGCGTTCTTAGCTGGGTTTACTATCCTCGTCTGTGAAGATCGATATTCCCTTGTAGTCGAGGTGATCATTCCTGGAGTTTCATCCCGTTCATTGAACATTAATGTATCCATACTAGGCATCTACCTTACCATGTATAGGCTGGATATTCGTTCCAGCTATCATGTTTATCCCTCAGGACTCCTAAGACATATCCGATGTCTTTACATAACAGTTAGTGCACTTCGCAGCTCCTGACTCTTAAACATTTCCTTGAAATGAATTCACTAATTCCTTTAGTCTCGTTAACTTAACTGAGTTCCTTTTTGCTTCAATCATTCGAGGTAATCCTTAGCTCTTGCTTAACTTTTACTGCTCACCGTTGTATGGAGTCGACTACTTCCCGTGTTCCGGACTCTACTCGTATACATATGTGGGGTACCCTACTAATACATTACTACTTACCCAACTAACCCATAAGTAGGTCTGCCAGGCCCACAAGCTCCTATTGGAGTGTGGTCGTCCCACATTACAGTTGGTACACTCGTAGTGTCCGTCACACGCCTAGGTGAAATATTATGTTGTCAACTCCTCTTATATCATCCTATGATAATATGCATTCTGTTCTTCCCGAACTTAATCAAGGGAAAGTCTATCCATTGTTGTATCATTATGAACTCCATCCACTCCCTCGGGTTGCTACCCTTGGGTTTACCGGTTTCCATCCGGTTATTCAAAAGTAAACTGGGTATAACTTACCTACCGTGTGGCACTGTGGCCGGTGTAGGTCTTCTGGTTTGGTTTTAAAAGAAGGTTAGAAATAAATATTGGTTTGAAAGAAAATTTAGTTTTGAAAGAGAAGAGTTCGAAATAAATCTGAGTTTGAAAGAAAATTTTTCATGGTTTCACAACGTCTTATTGCCTTAGCCAAATCTAGCTTCTCGCTGACTAGTTTATTCCCATTTACAAGGGTTAGGCTTTTAAGCCCTTCCACAGTTATGATGATCTCATTTAACTTCGTGGTACTATACTAAGTACTTTGTATTTGTTAAAAATTTTCCCGAACATCCTTGTTATAGCAGCACTTGCCATGGCAAGTGCGCCATGCAAACTGGCTGTCGGTTCAACACACACACCGGTTGCGGTATTGTTTCCACCCGCACCATAATCAGTGGCCTTATTGACCCTTTCTTTGATCTTACAGTCTTAACAATAGATCTTCTGGGCGATTTCTCACTGTCTTCACATGATAATCATTAACTAGGGTGTTTCCCATTCTAGGAGACCCCTTTTTCACTTAGCATTGTATCTTCTTCGTAGCCCGTTCCACGCATTTGTCGTGGCTACTGAGACTTGTCTCTTGTTTGGGTACTACGTTGTAGTTCCTTAATCGGTTGGTATACCGTTGGCGACATCATTTAATAATTGTGGTCTCGTAGACATGTGTCTCGGTTTCCGTTAATACACTTCTTGCCTATTGCACGGTTGATGCATTGCAAGCTGGTTGTTCTCGACTGCTCGGCATGTTGACCCAGGTTGCCGGAAATTCCATTCTTCTATACACAAGATTCTTCATTCTTCACTATTAAATGCGGTTAACATTGTTCAGACGGAAACCGTCTCCGGGATTCCAACTTCTCGGGATCTACAGTATGACAGGTTCTCCGTACCTTTAGAGGTACTTAATAACAGCCAGATGGGGTTTTCCCGAGTAAGAGAGGACTTTCATCTCTCTGGCATTCTTCCCAAGTTACAAAACAGGGATTGTGGAGGGCGGGAAGGATATTGTAGGTTTCCAGTACACACTGGTAATTCCTAACTAGCGTATCTCTCACGCTATCACTCAACCCTTAACCCAAAGTACTAAAATCCTAACTCGATACTTCCTAAGGTCGGTAATTCAGTCATCAGAGCGATACTTCGCTCTGATACCACTTTTTGTAACACCCCAACTACAACAATACACTTAATAACCATTTGCAGCGGAAAACATACTTCATCACATTACTTACTCGTTGGTGTTACACGCCGTTAGCCACCCACGTGGCTAACAAGGCTAATACATACACATATACATTGTATCGGTCTAATGGACCAGATTCCCAAGCAACTACACATTACCATCCTTTTCCATTGCTAACATTCATAATACATATACATTCCAACTGTACCGAGTATTTACCAACTGATGCCGATAACAATTTCGGTCTTACTACACCTACAATACATATACCTTTGAAATGACTATTCGTGTATAAACAACTACCCCGTCCTACTCTCGAACGGCTTCCAACTCTTTGTACCTGAAATAGGAAAGAGAAGAAAGGGTGGCCCCCCCAGGGGGCTCAGCACCTTTGCTGGTATGGTAATCCCGCAGCCCGCATGCTACCGGGCCACGCACAACTAATTGTCGTCTAAGCATGCGGTTGATTATATTTAAATCATGCATGTAAACTATAAACACATAACACATTACATACCCACAGCAATGGGGTTCAACAAATCAATCAACACAACAAAACTCATTAGCTCACTCATTTTGTTCCATAACCCTTGAGGGTTTCTCCTCTAATGGGGCTATTTCCTTAATAGACGACACTTACCCATTAGTCGGGTTATACACAAATTCGTCTTATAATAACCTGGATTCATATCCATGATCCGCATACTCCACATAACAACACATTTCACGTCTCAACGTACATATAACATAACATCCCAATAAGAATTGCAGTACAACAATAACACATAACATAACGGGAACGGTTCTCTTTAGGAACGGACCCAAACATAGTTAATTCACTTGTGAGCCTAGTGAATGATGTCACCCTCATGTTAAGCTCGTTATACAACACTCGTTACCGTCCTAATAGTCGGACGAGCAACTTAACTTAAAGATGGATCGGATATAGTGACCCGAACACACCACACAAACACATGTTCCCCCTAGACCGATCATAAGTCAGAATAGTTAAGCTTTAGAGTAAGCTAATGGGAGATCGTAATCCAAGAAGGAAAAACAACCATAACAGAGAGGAAGGTAAAGCAAGGATGGATACCCACTCCCAAACAACACGCGACCGGAACGACCGGATTCCTCACCCCTCATTAGTACATATATACTTATAATAATTAGTTAGAGCTCCATTATGGAACTTATCACATCCACACACCATAAGGTATTACAATCGGTAAAACACACAAGGGAGGTAAACATACCTTCACACACAAACATCACACACAAACATCACATAACTAACTCACGCATAGCCGTGGTTAGAACGCCCTATGGTTCGGGTCGTTAAATCCGAATACCGATCTCTTATGGGATCCTAGACTCAGTTAGCTAAGGTTTAACACTTTCGAGGTTAAATGGTATCGGAACTAGACACGCCACATATATGAATTACTATAAACTCATTACATACTTTTATCTTATAACGTGGCAAACATTCAGAAAAACATATTGGCATACAAGCCGTGTAATCCGGTAGGACACAGGTTGCAAGAAAACCATACCTGTCACCACGGTCCACTATATTGTGTCCTCCTAGGTTCCTCGAACAAATCTCGTACAACTGGTAACATCACAATTACTTTCATTAACATTGGGGTAACATGATTGTTTAAAGTCTAATGCTCATAACTTAACCCTGCTAATTAGTTAAATAACTTGACATTTTTAACTTGTTTTACTTTCATATTTTTTTACAACTTTTCACCCACTTAATTGTCTTTATAACTCACATAACATGTCCTTAACAACCTTATAACATCATTACTTATCAATCCCCATCATTAGATATCATTTTCCAACCTTAAATCACACTTTTAGGGTGGTCCGGGACTTGGTCCCCATCTAAGGTCCCGAACTTTGTCATTGTAAAACTCACGGGTTATTTTTATGGGGTGGTCCGGGACTTCATACAGGTCCTAGGTCCCGGACCAATCTAGGCAAATTCTCTTGGGGGTAAATCAGGGGGTGGTCCGGGTCTTAGTGCAAGACCTAAGTCCCGGACCAGAGTGACTTAAAAACTCTCGGCCTGTTTTAATGTATGGTCCGGGACATTAATCCAAGACCTAAGTCCCGGACCACTGCTACAGATTTGCATTTTAACATTTTCTAAGTCTTGTTGCAATGGTTCTCCACATCCATTTTATGTATAAACTTCCCAAATGATCTTAGGTATATTCTAATGCCAAAATATCATCTTGAACCTCCTTAAAACATTGTCCAACCTTGTTACTCAATTTCCTTACAACATCTCCTAACACTTGTAATGTTTTCCTTAGGTTTTCTAGGTGGTAGTTTCATGCCTATTACTCCCCTAACCAAGATGTTATCTTACCACCATTACCACTACTCTTAAAGCACTACTTCTCACACAAACATCTCCTTCACACAACTTCTACTATTTCCACAAGTTTACACTTAGATCTCTACAAGACATTGTTTTTCCCTTGTATACCAAAACTTGCACAAGACTTTATACTTCTCATAACATGACTTTGATGTGTATAAAACACTCATTTAACTTATAAATCCTCCAAGGCTATGCCCAAGGCATCATAACACTTAAGAACACCTTAATTCACTTTCTTTCACCATCTTTACACTTAACCATTCCTAGTACCTTCTAGGTCATAAAATCTCATTACAACACATAAACTCCTTTGTTTATCAACTAAATTTTTGCCATAGCTTCTCTTATATATTTTCACACCCAACATTTAGGTTTTCACCTTTTGGCAACCAAGAACCCTTATTCCTTTAATACACACAAACATATTGTTTTTCATCCTTTAACCTTCCAAGATATTGATCTTCACAAGTAATGCTCTTTACACACAACTAACCCTTTAAACAACACTACATCACAATATAGTGCACAACTTAAATTGCTTGGCACTTAGGCCCTTAAATAACATGGCTCTTAGGCCCTTAAATTGCATAAACCTTAAACACTGAATTTCCACATGTATATATTGCCTTTGACCTGCAAATACACTCAACATCACATATGCCCTTTAATAATTCCTTTAAGAACAATTCACTAGCTCTTTTGCCATTGGCTCCTTAGGTATTTTATTAAGCAAATTAAGCTCATTTTTCCTAAGGCATTCAAACTACATTGAGATAGTTTATTTACCTCTTTTCCTCTCAAACTTCTTTCTTGTTTCCTTGAACCGAAAATCAGCAAGGAGTTTGATCACTTGTTAACTTTCTAATCAACACACACATAAGGGTAATGAGATTTAAGATTCATACTTAAACTCACATACAAACCCTAAATTTACATAAGTGTTTTAAACATTAAAATAGAAGTTTACCTTAGAACTGAAAGAGAACTTGAGTAAGTAACAAGATAGGACTCCTCCTAGTCCTTTGAAGATTGAAATGGAGCTATGGAAGAATAAGAGAAGACACCATTAATGGTGAATTTTCGGACATGCACAAAAATAAGAGGAAGCTTAGTTTTTCTTTGACTTTCCTTACCTTGAAGCAAGGGAGAATGACAAGGCATGAAAATATGAGCTCAAGCTCCTTCAGTGGTGAATCTCCATGGCACCGAAATGGAGCTTTTGAAGATTTGAAAAGATAGAATAGAAGAGCTTGGCAAGACTAAGAGAATTGTGGTCTTGGATTTAATTTTGGTACATGGAGCTAGGGGATATAAGCTATGGAAGTTGAGAAATGGTGAAGTTGCTGTAGCATAACCGATGGAGAAGGAAGAAGAAGATTGGAGACCGTGGGAAATGAAGAGGGGAAGAAGAGAATGAGAAGGGAACTTGCTTTTTGGAGATATTTAGGCTAAAAGCAAATAGTAACTTTTGTTTTATCATTTACTTAACTCATTTATTTGTTTAGGTGTGGTGAGTCACCCATGAAAACTGGCCCCCTTAGTGTTTTAGGCTAAGTTATGGTCTTTGTTGACCAACAAGACAACTTATATTGACTTATATTGTAAACTAGCTTATTTTTGTTACTATTCACAAACTAAGGCACATATTTGTGAAATTTTTGATTTCCCCTTGATTTAGACTTCCTAATGTGATACTAAGTAGTACACATGTTAATTAAAGAGTAATGATGGACATTTAGCCACTCAAAACTCATTTACAAGACAATTTTTCAAAAATGTGCTTTAAGACTCCTTAAAGCACATTTTGTGTTTTAACTTGTTTTCAAGCTTGGTTTTCTTCAGTAATTGATTTAACATGTTCATTAGCACGTTTATAAGGTCTAAGAATGACCTTTAGGTATCATACCAGGTTACACCAAGTCTAGAGCAAGTATTTGCTTAAATTGACTTTAAGGTGTTTTCTTATGTTTTGTTTGGTTTGATTGTCTACCAAAGTTTCCTAAGGACTTACTTAGCCTTATCAAATCCTAATTGAATATTACTAAGTCTTGGTAGGCCCTTTGGGTCCTAACCAAGTTCACTCTAAGCTTACAGCATGTTTTTGCTCAAACTGTGTTTATGGTAATGTATTGTTTTTACTGTGGTTTAAATTGTACACTGATGTTTCTAAAGCACTTTTTAGCCTTTACATACCATAGTTTAACATTTAAACAACATATCAAGGTTTGGTGTATTACAGAAACGCGTGACTACGCAATGATGAGAGACGAGGCTATATACTAGCATATACCTTAAGCAAGGAACAATGGACTTGGAATGTACCATTCACATGATAATTCGCTCATTTTATCTGTTTGACTCATTAGATATTAGCTGCTGAGAGTTTATGCCTCTGCACTCTGTAGGACTGCGTGTTTTGGTATTGCACTTGTGCAGTTATTAATCTAGTGGGAATACGGAAAGATGTAATGGATATCAACACGAGTGTGTATCAAGAACTACAGCAGTGTGTTACTCCGGAACAAAACCACCAGGAGACATGGATGACAGTTATCATCTCCGTGGACATGTAGACTGGTACGTCTTGATATTACTGAGACTAGTGTAAAGAGCACTAAGTACTAACAATAGCCAATGTCATATTACACCTCTAGCTGAATATTAGTGAGAGAGGACACACACATGTATGCTAGTGATCCAAGGATACACAACAATGAAAAGAGGCAAGATGAGCCTATGTTCATGGGTCTGCACCTCATACGGAGCGAGTGGGCCGATTAGAACGAACTTGGGAGAGAGCACAAATAGTTTAGTGTCTCACCCTTTATGTATGGTTGTAACACCCAAACTCAATCCAAACGTGATCTCGCAACTTAACAACATATATATACACATGTCACAGCGGAATTCATTACACTCCAGGACCTTGCCACGGTCTGACGGACAGAATATACCGAACATTAGTACAACAAATCTTAACCAATACATAACCTTCTTACAATCCCCTCACATCCTATACATCTCACTAACTCAAATTGCCATACGAGCGTACATGCACAACTCGTAGGCCACACTTAACCCATAACACTTGTACCCCATCTTACTCTCGTGACGGCCGCCTCCTGACGTTCACCTGTGTAGTAAAAACAGCCCCCAAAGGGGGTCAGCACGAATGCTGGTACGATCCTCTCATGGCCCCCAAGCTAACGTGGCTACGACGACTAATTGTCGATAGCATGGAGGTTGATTAGATGCACAACATAATAGTAAATGTTGTAAACAACAATCCAAATATGAACAATCAAAGTTCAAACAATTGAACGACTTAGATGTGTTCCCTTAATTAAAGAGTTAATTATTTAACTCCTTAAGTTACATTTCCTCTTAATCTTAGTCCATCCTTATCTTACCTCAATCTTAGTCTTATCTTAATCTTAGAAAACAACCATCCTTTAAAAAGTTTTGGTTGCAACTTATCTCAACCTTATCTTAATCTTAGAATACAAACCATTCTTTAAATAGAAATGATTGTATCTTATCTCAATGTTTATTTTTGTCGGGTCAAAAGCAACCCTAGCCAATGAGCTATTAACTCCATTGGTTGAATAAACAACTTATCGTATAATTTAGGATTTAGGTGATCCTACCGCACCATCTTAATGCCACCTACCTTGGACTGTATGCCCAATGTAGCTGAGCCGGCAACCGACCCTAGGCAACAAGTCCGTAGACAAGTCCTTAAGCGGAAGTCGGTTCTGCTATAGATACCGACCCCCTTTTTCCTTAGCATGCATGACCGGAGTCAGTCCCGGGTTCCTCACTCCCCCCTTAAGTTCCAGTTAGTAGAAGTCTCAAGACAATGTTTGTTGATTAAACCTCTTTCGGTTATTAACAAACTAATATTAGGGAGCGTTCCTTAGTCTCACTCAGTTCCTTACTAAACGTTGGTTAGTAAGTTCTCACAGTAAGTTGTGTTAGTTTTCAAACATCACACAACAATACAATAAACATAATGTTCCGGTTGCATGCTTTATCTTGTTTAGTGAGCACACAAAAACAAATAGCACACACGCCGAGGGACACCTCGTTAGCAAGCAGGTCACAAGAAGAACTGTACCATTCACCGTTGGTCGTTCGGTTGCTTACTCTCTTCCGGAGTCCAGATACTCAAGCCCTAAAACATTCATTCAGTTTTAGGTTGTTAATCACTTAACTTAATTCAACTTATTTAACTTACTTATCCCATAATGATTCCCACCTAACACCCCTTAAGTTTTACAACTTAATCTTACAACTTAACCTTAAACTTTTAAGTTTATACTTATCTTAATCTCTTAGGTCTTTATACCTCTATTCATCATTGCCCTCTTAATGGGGTACCATTAATACCACTAAGCTTCCTTAGGGTTCCTCTTTTTTTTTTTTAAAGTGTTAAGGGTCGTCCGACCCTCCGTCCGACCCAACCAACTGGGTTGGACCATTCCAGAAATTTTCCCGTCTTTTAAAACTCTCCCGTCCGACCCAACCAACTGGGTCGGACCATTCCAGAACATTTACGGTGGCTTAACAGAGGTCCATCCGACCCAGAACTGGGTCGGACCCTGGGTCGGACCACTACAGACTTACTCTTAAGTTGTTCTTTCAATTCCAAATTTTTCCCAAACCTCCTAATGTGTTCTAACATCATTTAGACCCTTAAACCCACCTTTAATCATCCTCCAAACTCATTAAAATAACCTCCAAAGATCTTCTTAAACATTTACTAAATTCTTGCAAAAACTTCCTAACCCTTGTTAATTAATTCCTTATATTTCCAACATGTACATTTTGTCTAAAACTTCAACTAACCAAAGTGTTTCTTTTCACCCCATATAACTCCTCCTTAACATCATTACATTCCATCTTTGCTTTGTTAAACCTTCCATGGTCATTCTGCATGTCCATGCACAACTTCTCTTCTTTTCATTTGTTACTCATCACTCCTAAACTCTTGAGCTTACTTGTACATTTCTTTCCATTACCTTAACACCTTGCCATTGTTCTTCATTTACCTTGACCATGCAACACCCTCCTTAGACATTTCCACCTCTTTTATGCAACTTACTCACCATTCTCATGATCATACACTCTTATACGTTTCTAGTCATTTTCCTTGACGACTTACAACATTCTCCTACAATTTTCACTTCCATCACCCAAGTCCACACATTACCATTTAAACTAAACCTTACTAGTCCACTACTAACATCACCACCTCTTACACAAACTTCCCGAAACTCTCATTGTTTTACTCTCTAGTTCATACCTAAATCATCTCAAAGCATTATACATCATTTCCTCCAGATTTTTGCACAGGTCCTACCATTCCTCATAACATGACTTTGGTATGTTCAATACACCCACCAATCCTCTAATTTCCTCCTAGACAATTCTAGATCATCCTAAACCTCAAGAACTCCTTAGTTAACTCATTTCCACTCAAATTCCTTTTTATGACTCCTAGTAAATCCTAGATCATATTAATTCACCACCATCACCTAAACACTTATTTTCTACTCAAATTTCGCCATAGCTTCTCTAGTATCTTATCATGCCCAAACACATTATTTTCCTCATTCAACCATCTCACACACATCAAGTTCTTTCTCATCAAATCTCATCACCCAAACCAACTCATTCACAACAAACTCAATATATTGCAATAATCTTAAATTGCATAGCACTAAGGCTCTTAAATGGCATGGCTCTTAGGCCCTTAAATAACTTAAACTTAAACACTGAATTTCCCACATATAAAAGCCTTCAACCTGCAAATACACCCATCAATCTCATAGTAGCTACAATACTCTTAAAATCCATCTTAAACTTATCTTACTAACTCATTCCCATTGGCTCCTTAATCACAAGTTCATAAGCTATTTTAAGTTCTTTTTCTTAGGTTATATAACCCAATACACAATGTAAGCTCTAAGCCACATTGGTACCCACCTAAACTCATCCCTTAAAACTTAAACCACCTTTAGGTAAGAATTTTACCTTGCTTTCTCAAGCTTATCTTAACTTCCTCCTTAGTCCTTTTCCCTTGGGAATCTCGGCCACCATCTTAACTTCCCTTGCCAATGTTCTAATCAATACACAATGACTCTCATGAGTGCTAAATAATACACTAACCTTAAGGAGTAAACCCTAGGTTGAAAATGTATTTTAAGGTATTAAATTTAATGTTTTACCTTGGATTCTCAAAACAAGCTTGGATATGAATCAAGTAGGACCTCCTCTAGCCCTTGGAGAATAGAATCAAGCTAGAACAATGGATAAAACAAGGCTCCATGAGAAGGTAGTTTTCGGTCATGGTGAGGAAGTGAAGGAAACATGATTTGTCTTACATATTCCTTACCTTAAGAGAATGGAGAAGCCAATGAACTCTCCAAGCTTGAATTTCCTCCATCAATGGAGTTTTCTTTTGGCACTGAAATGGAGATTTGAAGGATTTGAAAAGATAGAAAGCTAGAGCTTGAGCTAACTAAGAATAATATGTGTTTAGTTTTTTATTTGGAGCTAAAATGAGCAAGTTATGGACAAAGCAAGGTGAAGAAACAATGGGGGCTTCTCTTACGTGAATGGAGAAGAGAGGAGGTGAAGAAAACCGTGTGAAGAGGAGGAATGAAGAGAGAGAAGAAGAAAAGTAGGCTAAAGAAGATTTTATGTTGTAAAAAGGTGAATAGTACTATTCTCTCTTTTTCCTTCTTTTTCATTACTTGCTTAGTCATGTGGTGACTCCCCACATCAAAAACCGCCCCCCTCTTATAATTGAAGATATTTTTGGTCTTGGTTGACCATCTTATTTACTTGTGTTGACTTAAGCTTAATTTGGGCACTATTTGGCACTATTCACTAATTAGTGCACATATTCGTGAAATTTTTGGTTTCCCATTGATTTAGGCTTCCTAATGTGATACTAATTAGTACACATGTTGATTAAGGTGTAATCATGGGCATTTAGCCACTCAAAACTCAATTCTAAGACAATTTCTCAAAAAGGTGCTTTACGGAGTCTTAAAGCACATTTGTATTTGAGCTTGTTTTTGAGCTTGGTTTTCTTTGCTAATTGATTTAACATGTCCATTGGCATGTTACTAAAGTCTTATAATGATATTTGGGTGCTAGTTAAAGTCACTCCAAGCTTAAAGCACATTTTTGCCTAAATTGCCCTTAAGGCATTTCCTTGTGTTTTCCTCGGTTTAAATTGTCTACCAATCTTTTTAAGGAATATTCTATCCTTACTACATCATAATTTGATGTTTACTTAGCATACTTAGGTTTGGGGTATTTCAATGGTGGAGCCCAGAAGGGCTAGAGTCATACTCGTCTCTCTGATATGAGGATAATCCACGAGTTGGTAAACACTTTGAGAGCCAAGTATCCAGCGCTCCTTGTTGAGCGGCTGTTGTATACTTGTGGGGTACGGGGGCGTAACACTTTTTAAGGGGGGTAGAGCCTCTTGGATGTGCACGTGTGTGCACTAAGTTTGTTGTTTCGTATGCGCGGCATACAGTAGTTTGTGGTATGCGGGGCATACGAGGTATGTTTATTTGTTTGTTTCGTATGCGTGGCATACAGTGGATTGGTGCTATGCGGGGCATACGTGGTTTTGTTGGTTATGTTTTGGTTTGTTTTGTATGTGATGTGCGCTTGTATGTTTGTATCTTATGAGATACCTGTATGAATGATATATATACACCCATGTGTGTAATACTTTTCTTATACTACTTGTGATATATATATTTATATTTCTTTGTAGAATGATTACATATGGTATCGCCTAGATACGAAATGAATCATTAGATATGGAATGTGGAACGATGGTATGTTATGGACACCTCGGGGAGGTTGTCAGGGTTTGTAGAATTGATAGGAAATAATGGTGCGGATGGATCACCTATATCCATATATGATTGAACTAACGCCAGAAAGTGATGGCTATGTGCTGTATAAGCACAATACGATATGTGTAGATGATATATCACATAGATATACATTATGGGAATAATGGGTAGTTATATATATTTATATACCGACCTATTTGATTAAGCGACTTCGGGACGAAGTCGTTTTAAGGGGGGTAGATTGAAATACCCCAAACTAATAAAACATGGATTAAACATCTAATAACATTAATTAAGGCCTAAACACGCCTTAAAAGTCAACTGAGAACAATAGTGGTCAACACAAAGCAAGATATTGCACCCTTTGACTATTTAGGGTAAATAAATACCCAAATGAACTTCTTAGGACCTAAAATTTTGTCCTAAGCTTATTAACACATTACTAGACATATTACAATTGTTGGACAATACTCCAACACAAAGAACAAGCATTTTCATGCTTCAAGGTCAAGTGGGGAAAAAATGAGCTCTAAGAAAACCTTAAAGGTCTAATGACCTCTAAATGATATAAAATTGGATTCCATGATCAAATATAATGTAAGGAACACAAAAAAACTGTTCTCAAAGAAAACTGAGCTTAGAAACACCTTACGACACAAAATGTGCACTAAAATACCTTAAAGCACATTTTGTGTATGAGCTCTAAGATAATGACTTTTTGTAAATGTAAAGACTAGATTATATTATTTATAACATTAATGTGACATGATAGACTATATTATAAAGTCTAAATCAAAGTTTGAAAATAAAATCAAAATGGGCAATTTAGTATGAATAGTACCCAAAAATAACATTTAAGTACTTAATATTAACTAAGGTCAAATGTCATCAATTGACCATGCCCAGCATTGCCGACCTCCTACAGCTGTAATACCCACTCATTAAGCTACTTCTAAACAAATATCTAGCTAATCTAATGACTCACCTATTACTATTTCATAAAGTAATATATTAATGACATAAAAAGCAATTTAAGCATTCTTACCTCATTACCATGCTTCCCAGCCGACACCAGCTTCTTCAATCCTCTCTTTTGCTTCTCCATTACCATAGGAAGACACCAAATGCAGAGGAGAACACTTTGCTACATAGGTAAGCTTATTAAGCTATTTTATGTTCATTTTCTTCACAATTCTTTCCTCTTTCCATGGAGCAAGCATCAACCATTTCCATAAATGTTTCTAGGTTGTTTTGGAGGTTAAAAGAAGGGTGTATCTCGGCTGTAACAAGGGAATGAGAAGGAGAATTCTAATCTTGATCTTTTAAGGTAAAAATGTGCTTTAAGCACTTATACCTATATCCCCTTCAATTCCGGTTTGAGAGCTTGGTTTCATAGGCTTATAGCCAAATCCAAGCCAAAAACACCATTTTTGGCATTTTAATCAAGGTAAAGATTAGCCATCTTCTAATCTGAGTTATACCAGTTTAAAGCTTGGTTTTAGTAGCTCTTTTGATGCTCTTTTCCTACTGTAAAAACAGGCCGTGGAGCACTTGTGTTTGCCTTGTTATTCTAAGGTAAATTTTACCTTGAAAATACCTTAAAACACTTCTTATGGTTAGATCTTGCTTGGAGAATAACTATGCCTTAATTACTGTTTGAAAACATGTAAATGATGCTGTGGAAATTTTATCCTAAGTAGGTCGTGGCCAAACAAGGTATAAATCACTTAAACCGTCACTTGGTATATTAATATGTGTTTATACATATGTATACATATTTTGCCGCGAGTGAATGGGTTAATTAAGGTCTCATTTTGACCTTAGGTGATTAAGGAATGGTTTAATAAATTTTATAACTAATTAATTAGCATAATTGTCAAATTTAAGACATTATGTGGAAAATTGGTAAATAAGGAAAAGATGTATGTAAGGCCGAGAGTTTAATGCATTTTTGGGCATTTATGTGTAATTCATTTTATAAGCTAATGTTTGTAATAAGGCCATGTACTTTAGGCCATTTTATTTATGCATTTATAAGCTTTTAATTAAGTTTAGGTGCTAAAATAAATTACCGCAAGGAATTGGGATTATAGTGTAAATAAATTAAATTTGGGGGCTATATATTAATAAAGTCGAAAATTAGATGTTTAAATGAGTTTATATAAAAATTATAAGATTATATAAAGTTTTAGGGTTAAATGGTAATTTCGGAAAAATAAGGGTACAAACCGTAATATATGGATATTGATGGTCAAGGAAATATTAAGGTGGTCAACCTTGACCATATGGTAGGTTTTGTCCAAATTAGATAAGTTAAATAACTTATTTAAGGTTTTATTATAAGATAAGTATTTAATTGTAACAATTTTATAACATATGTGGTATATATGTTATTAACGAAAGTTAAGGGTGTCTAATGGTATTATAAACACCCATGGGCTATTAGGAATTTTTAGGAATTTATTGGGTTGATTTTGGAATTAAAATAAACTATATATGTATAATATATGGTTATTATGTCATTATGACACTTTGGAATAAAAGATGGGGTGGAAATGTAATATACCGAAAGTATATGATTAGTAAGGGTAATTATAACCCTTTGGTGAAATTTGGTGATTTTTAGAATTATATGAGAGTATTTATTAAGATATGTGTATAATATATAGTTTTAATGATATTATAAAACTATATGTTATAAATTGGGCCAAATGGCAATTATAGGAATTTGGTGGGATTGTTCGGAGTTTTACAAAAATATAACCATAGGTTATACCATTTTATAAGTTAAAAATGTTATATTATATGATATATATAACATGGTATAAATAATGGGGTGAATTTGTAAATAAAGGAAACTATGGTATATGAAAAAGAATATGGTTTTGATATGTTGCCCATGCGGCAATAATAAATAGTTTTGTATAAAAACTATAGGTTATAAATTAAAGGAAATTAAAATATCATAATATATGATATTAGTATATGGTATAACATTACATAATGTTATGTGGTCAAAATGGAATTTAAATAAAATAAAGGGTTGTACCGAATTACTAAGAGATGGAAAATGAATTTTAGACTATGGTCTATAATGTTGTAAATGTTATAACAATTATATGGTTTAGATGGAATTAGTATAAGTAAGTATATTCATATTAAATAATATGACAAACTATAAATAAATAGGATTTATAAACTAAGGTATTTATTGAATAAACCTTAGGAGTTGTAATTATACAACATAAAATTGTTACATAATATTAGGATAATAATCTTAATATAAGTTGTGTAATATAATCATCTAATATAAGATGATAAAATGTAACATATAATATAAGAGTTTTATAACTCATGGAATTTACCTATATGGTACATATATACATATACAAGAAAATGTATATAAGGATGGATATATATTGTGGTTGGAAACCATATAATATAATGGTGGTTATTTAAAAAAAATATAGTTACAAACTATAAACTATGAGTTTTTGAATGCAAATATAATTTGTTAAGATAATGGATAATATAATACAATGTATTATAATGGATGGTGGGAAAATGATACAGTATAAAAAATATAATACAATATAATATAATCATGCATGCATACATGCAACTATAGGTTATATACCTAAATTTAATGGTGGATAAGATTAAAGAAATATATTGAATTAAACTTAACAGTCGAAATATTTGACATACGAGTTTCAGTAACAAAGCCGACCGGTTTAGAGAAACCCGTAACAAATAACTGTAGGAATTCGGGGATGAACTGTCGGGGTTACAAGTTATTCGGAAATACCGGATTTAGTTAGTCATGGAGACTGACTTATAGTTTATTACCGTTTAATTAGATCATACTTCAGACGAGGACGCTTGACGAGCTAGTGGTCTACACTGCGCATCCTAGGTCTTGGTGAACGGTATGAAAGGGGTTTGATCCGAGTTGTCCTAAGGAAGCTCCTTGGGCTCGGATTTGGTGATATCACTTGTGTGTGAAGGTTTTGGATACATGTATGTGATGTGGTGCTACTGCATTAATTATTTATGCACGAGCGTCTAGGGCTAACACTACGTCGAATAGAGATCAACTTATATAAACATACATATACGTAATGTGATAACATGACAGTTACTTGATATAATACAAGTTATGGCAACCTAAGGTAACCACACTTAGGGACGAGTCACGACATTGTCGGTCTCTAGAGCATGGATCTCGAAACATGAATATGACCTAGATATTCTAGGTATGTGTGTGACCCATTGGGCTGCTAACTAATAATTATATTCCCATAAGTAAAGCATATCTTAAACATTTGAGAGAGAGATGGTATGAGTTGAGGTGAGGAATCCAGCAGTAGTTTACAAATACTTGGTTTGCCATTTGTGATCACTGAGGGGTTCCCGATGGGTTCGCTCCAGGTTTATAGACCAACGAGCCCTATTGGATCGTGGGTCAGGTGCTACGGCTTTTATAGGAGTGTCTTACGAGACATAAGAGACAGTCAGGGGCCTCCGGACCTCTGGCGAAATCGGGCAGCTTTTGTGTCGGGAGGACTACTGTCCATGGTGAGGTTATGGGGTTGTCTTAACTTGACGCCCAACTGGTATTAATTAAACATGGTTGTATGGATGGGGCCTTAAAGGCCAAATTAAATTAACTATGGAAACTATACGCTACGGCGATTGTACATTGTACATCATGCTGCTATTATTTCGATACGTTCGATATACAATTGTTGTTTGTAATATTTTATGATTGTTGAATTGGATGGATGGTTAAGTGTTTATGAATGTTTGGATGGATGATTGTGTATATTATACATATATATTACTGTGTTGGACTGTAAAATGGTAAAGCAAGAAACCAATCTAATAATAAGATGGTTAAAATGACTAAGCGACCAATAGGGTCCAGGCCCGGCATACTCAGCGTCTATCGCTGATACTACACCATTATGCAGGTTGTTGATTATCGCCGAAGCCGAAGTACGGGAACAGGGTAATTAGAGTTTATTCTAATTACCGCACATGGAGTTGTATTATGGTACTGTTATGTATATTTGGGATTTGGGTAGACGCTCACTTGTCGACGTTTATGGTTTATGGACTTAGTTTGATGTATAGGAGTTTTCTCGTTATCACGGCGGTTAGCAGTTTGTTTATGTTGGAAGTTGGATATAGTTTGGCTTCGTTACTTGCATGGGCGAGTAATGGCCGGTGACACCCGAGTGAGTATTATTATTGTTATTAATTCTTCCGCTGTAAGACGTTTTATATATTGCTACGTGAGAGATTATTACGTGATTATGGAGAAGCGTGTTACATTTCTATTTTTACAATTTTGACCCAAAACTTTATAAAATGTTATAATTTTTATTAAATTCATTTAAAAACCCTAAATTCCACTAAATTAAGCCCACGGCTTTATAATTTACTAGTAATTACCGTTTGACCCCAAACTTAATTATATAAGCATAAATTAAATTAAATAAGCTTTAAACTTAAATTAAAATGGCCTAATGACATGGCCTTATTACAACTTTGCTTTATAACATAAAATTACACATAAATAGCTCAAATTATACTATAAACTCTCGGCCTTGCTGTAGTTTTTTTATTTTTCCGTATAATGTCATAATTTGACCATTATGTTAATTAAATCACTTAAATGACTAGCTTAATTTATCTTAGTCGTTTTTTTCCACACTTAGGTTAAAATCACCCATATAAACAACTCCACTCTCGGCACATATAATATATATGCTGAAAAATCATAAAATCATAAGTTTAAGGTGTTTATACCTTGGTTTATCCTTAATAACAACTCGGCAGCTTGGAGGAAAAATCACCACATCATTTAAACATGTTTAATACACCAAAATAAGATATGGTTATACTCCAAGCATGAGCTAATTAACCATAAAGAACAATTAAATGTAAGATTTAAGGCAAAAATCACATTAAAAATGCAAGGTAGTCTCCAAAGGGTTTCGGCCTGAATTGAACACACCACATGGTGTTAAATTCACCATAAAAACATGGCGAATAGCTAGACAACAACAAGCTGCTATGGTAATAGGTTTTACCTTGGCAAAATGCCTTAAAGAATGATCTTTCCTTTGATTTTCGGCCACCCTTGCTCCAAATGGTTAACCCACTGATCCAACATGAAAATATGAAGATTATAAGTGAATAAACGCATAGAAATCAGAAGAAGAAAACCGGATGGAGAATAGAAATCCTTAAGGTATGTGTAACACCCCATCCAAGAACAACACACTTATTAACATACTGCAGCGGAAAATATACTTCATCACATTTCATAACTCGTTGGTGTTACACGCCGTTAACCACCCACGTGGCTAACAAGGTTATTACATACACATTGTATCGGTCTGATGGACTAGATTCCCGAGCGACTACACATTACTGTCCCTTTCCATTAACAACTACAACAACATATACCTTTCAACTGTACCGAGTATTCACTAGCTAATGCCGATAACAATTTCGGTCTTATTACACCTACTGTACATATATAACTTAAATGATTACCCATGTACAAACGACTACCACGTTCTACTCTCGAACGGCTTCAGCTCCTTGTACCTGAAATAGGAAAAAGAAGAGAAAGGGTGGCCCCCAAGGGGCTCAGCACCTTTGCTGGTATGGTAATCTCGCATCCCGCATGCTACCGGGCCATGCACAACTAATTGTCGTCTTAGCATGCGGTTGATTATATTTGAGTCATGCATGTAAACAATCAACACACAACACATCACATTCCACCACAATGGGCTCAACAATCAGATATCACATCCATACTTGATAAGTCACTCATTGTGTTCATTAACCCTAGAGTGTTTCTCCTCTAATGGAGCTACTTCCTTAATAGACGATACTTATCCAATAATCGGGTTATCCATAAACGTCTCTTTCATAAACTGGGATTCATATCCATGATCCACATACACCTCATAACAACACTTTTCACGTTTCCACGTGCACATAACATAACATCGCAAATAACATGCAGTACTCAAACACATATATAACGGGCACGGATCTCTCTAGGAACCGCCCCAAACATAGTTAGTTCACTGGTAGAGCCTAAAGGATGCTGTCAAACTCATGCTAAGCTCGTTTACATAACTTGTTACCGTCTTGTTAAGCGAACGGGTAACTTAACATAAAGATGGATCGGGTTTAGTGACCCGAACACAACATACATAATCCCCAAAAGACGTGAGTCAAGAGCCTTGGTTAAGCTCAGGGGTGATCGAAGACCAATGAAGGAAAACAACCAACAGAGAGGAAGCGAAGGAACTGTATACAACAACTCCCAAACAACGCGCGACCGGAACATACCGGATTCCTCACCCCCCCTATAATATAAATATTCACAATAAAGACTCCCGTGGAACTATCACACCAGCACACACATACAGTATTACAACTGAGTTAATCACACAAGGAGGGTCCACCCCAACCACACAGCAACTCCACAACACTCACACAACCCACTCACGCATAGCCATGGTTAGAATGTTCCTTAGGTCGGAAACGTTATTACCGGATACCGTTCTCTTACGTTTACCTAATAGTGGTTAACTAGCCTTTCATGCGCATTCGAGGTTACCGGTATCGACACGTAAACACACAACAACAATAACGACTGTAAACTCGTTTCATGACTTATCTTATAACGTGGCAAACATACAGAAAAACACATTGGCATACAAGCCGGTGTAATCCGGTAGGACACAGGTTGCAAGAAAACCATACCTGTCACCGGAGTCCACTCTATCATGTCCACTTATGTTCCTCGAACCATTCTCGAACAACTGGTAATATTACATTTACTTTTATTAACATCGGGGTAACATGGTTGTTTAAAGTCTAATGCTCATAACGTATCCCCGTTAACTAGTTAAATAGCTTCACATTTTAACTTGTTTTACTTTTCATTTTAATACAACTTTTCCCCCACTAAATTGTCATTATAACTCACTTAACATGTCCTTAACAATCTTATAACATCATTACTTAATAATCCCCATCATCCCATAACCTTAAACAATGTTTTTGGTCCGACCGACCTTACTGACCGACCTTACACAAGGTCGGTCCATTCCAGAACATATTACCGTCAAAAATTCTACTCCGACCGACCTTGCAAGTTCGGTCTACAAGGTCGGTCTATTCCCGAGAGTTTTCCCCCTTTGAAAACTCAGGCCCGACCGATCTTGGCAAGTTTGGTCCCAAGTTCGGTCGATTCCAAGGACTCAATTCGTACCCAAAATACAAGCCCGACCGACCTTGCAAGTCTGGTCCCCAAGGTCGGTCCATTCCAGAAACTCTTTCGGTAGTGTAAACTGAGCTCGACCGACCTTACATGTCCGGTCCCTAAGGTCGGTCGGTGAGAAGGGAAGAAATGGTGTCAAGCCAAAACGGGTTACATAGAGCATCCGTCCGCTTTAGCCGGATGGAAGTGGAAGCGCATAGGGCATCCGGCCGTCTCCAGCCGGATGAGGATAGGACTTAGGCAAAGCAAAGTATTGTACGACTGACCGTCTGTGGTCAGTCAAAGATACTAGGAGAGGGTGGAACCGTACTTATACATGTAAAATACAGGCTGGCACCATAAAAACCAGGCCCAAAATACTATAAATAGGGGTGTACCCCCATGAAATAAGATACGCAACATTTGGTAGTCAAACTCACATACAATTCCAATAGAAGCTCTCTTTCTCTCTCTCTACTCTCGTGAGACTCTGTAACTGAGACCAGGTAATGCAGGACAGAAGATCGAAGCATACTAGGATTGATATACTGTTTCGTTTCATTTGGCGCCGTCTGTGGGAATCGAACAGCAAGAAGCAACCACGAGACCACCTAGAAACAGGGGAGTAATCTGCGACGATTTGTAGCGAAAGTTCTGAAATAACTAATGACATTTTTTGCAGGATCGGAACGAAAGATGGCTCCAAGATCGAAGAAAACACTGAAGAACGCTACCGAAGATAACAATCGCTCTGAAGAGGAATGAGTTCGGAGATGCCAGAAGCCATTCCAAAAAAGATCTCGAGGACATGCTAAAGGGGCTAGTCAGATCCATCGACGAAAAAATTGTAGAAGGAAATGAGACTTTGCAGCAGGAACTAATGCAAAGGGACGAGGAGTATCAGAGAAAATGGGACGAAATGACTGAGGCCATTGAACAGCTGAGAAACAGAGATTCCAAAGGCAGTAATGGCGAGGAAAGCAAGGATAGGAAGCGCAATTCAATCATTAGCGAAGAAGAGATGGAAGAAGATGACCAGATAGACATGAGCTTGTACCCCTTCTCAGAGCGGATAAGAAAAGCAAAACTCCCGCCGCACTTCGTCGCCCCGCGATTGAGAAATATGATGGGACTGGAGATCCCGCCCAACATATTAAGAAGTTCATGTTTGCCATGAACACTCAGGGGATCAGCTCCCGCCCTCTGCAATTTGTTCCCCGGAACGCTTTCGAAGAAGTTGGGATGGATCTCCACGAGACCGCCACAGTCCATCACTAGCTTCAAGCAGCTGACCGAGGATTTCCAGCAATACTTCGCTGCGAGTAAGAGGGTTAAAAAAGAAACAATAGAATTGATGGACGTTAAGCAGCGAAAAGGGGAAACCGTGAAGGAGTACAGCGAGCGCTTTCATAAGAAGGTCGCGGAGATTGAATGTCGACGAGAAAATCTTGATTAAGGCCTTTGGTAACGGCCTAGCTCAGCCTCGACTTGCTGGAAAGATCGCAACGAAGGCGCCGAAAACTCATGGAGAATTAGCTGAAATGATCCATGATTTTTTGAAATCTGAGATAGCGGAAAACAAGGCTAAAGAGCTAGCGGACAGCTTCAAAACCGCAGGGGCGCCGGAAAAAAAGGAGGGGCATGGAGGAAATGCCGGAAGGGGAGGGTCAAGGTACAAGCCATATTATGGCAAGTCCACCGCGGATCTTCCTCTCAGGGAGCACAGCACCAGGGGGCAAGAACCATTGTCTACATTGACCCGGGGAAGTATGCTGCTGCAGTAAGAGAAGGGTACCTTCCCCAGCCTAGAAGGCCGCCGCAGGGGGAAATTCCGGTTGCATTCTGTGAGTACCACGGGAACCGCAGCCACCGGACTGTAAACTGTGCTACCTTGGCCAAAGAACTTCGAATCATCGAGGAAAATAAGAAGAAAGGAAAGCAGGCAGCCGGAGCACAAAGGCAGTACGGCGGCCAACAGGGTAGTACCCAGAATGCACCTCGAGGGCGACAAGAGGAAGAGGTTCACCCCAGGCTTGATCCCAGCAAATCAGTGGGAATGATAACAGGTTTGTGAAGAAGGAAAGTAAAGTTTTTTCTCCTTTCATTCAGGATAACATTCGGAGTTACAATTTGTAGCCTGCTTTAAGATGAAAATTTTACATCACATAGATTGTCAAAAATCATGTTACCAAAAGAAAAAAATTCCCATTCTTTTTGCATTTTTACTTAGCAACCCCCTTCTTTTCCCAAAGGGAAGGCTAACAAAACTTTCTCTAAGGAAACTCAGAGTAATTTTTTCAGAGGTAGGACCACTAACCCCTAAGGAAAGAAAAAGGCACATTCATCAAGTACATCAAGAACTCCCGGAGAAGAAAATCGCCAAAAAAGAAAGTTTTCCTCCAATTTTCTTCTCTACGAGGATGAAGATGGAGTGCTATACCCCACAACGATCCACTTGTCATTCGTGCACAGGTAAACGATCGAATGATGGAGGGAATTTTAATCGATAGTGGGGCGGAGCAAATGTTATATCAGCCGAAGCGGTTAGGAAGTTGGAGGTGCCTGAGGACCGGATCAAGCCCTATTCGGCGGTTCTGGGGGATTTGTAGGAGGCGTCTCTACCACGTCTTCCGGCAGTATAGATTTCACAATGACCCTGGGCCAAGGAGACGAAAGAAGGACAGAGACTCACGGCTTTTATTGTGCCAGGTCTTTCTGGATATAACATGTACCTTGGAAGGCCAGGAATCAATGCTTTCAAAGCCATCCACAGCACTCATCACTTAAAAATGAAATATTTAACCTCACACGGGAAGGTGGTTACAATAAGAGGAAGCCAAAAGATGGCCCGAATGTGTGAAGTCCGCATTATGGACAGCCTTCCTAGTGAGGAGGTGGTCAAAACTGTGGGATCGGACAAGGAGTTCAAGGGAAAATTGCCTTCTTCCCCAGGGCCGAGTCAAGAAAAGGAAGGATGTCGAGCAGCCCAGGATCCCCCCAGAGAGGTTTTAAAAATCTGACCCTTCTAAATTTTTTAAAATAGGAACTGCGTTTGATAGTGGAGAGCAAACTCACTTAATGAGGTTCCTGGAAAAAAAAAAGGGCAACATTCGCTTGGAGCACGGACGAGCTGCCTGGTATAGACCCAAGCGTTATCCGGCATGAGCTCAGGGTAGACCCTAAACATCCGGCGGTCAGGCAAAGGAAAAGGGTAATAGGGGAAGAAAGAGATTTAGCCGCAAGAACCGAGGTCCAAAAACTCCTCAAGGCCGGATTCATTAAGGAAGTTGCGTACCCGCGATGGTTGGCTAATGTTGTCATGGTGAAAAAAGCAAATGGAAAATGGAGAATGTGTGTGGATTTCACAGACTTAAATAAGGCATGTCCTAAAGATTTCTATCCCCTACCATCAATAGATAGATTGGTGGTTTCAACTGCCCAGAGTTCTGTGTTAAGTTTTCTGGATGCTTTCTCCGGTTATAATCAAATAAAAATGAAAGAAGACGATTCGGAAAAGACATCCTTTATTACTTCAGCCGGAACATTCTGTTACAAGGTAATGCCCTTCGGCCTAAAGAATGCAGGGGCCACTTTTCAACGAATGATTGACAAAGTATTTTGTCAGCAAATTGCTCGAAATGTGGAGGCTTACGTTGATGATATAGTTGTAAAAAGTCCATCAAAGGAACAACACATGAAGGATTTAGAAGAAACATTCGACACTCTGGATAAATACCAAATCAAACTAAATCCAGAAAAGTGTGTGTTTGGTGTAACCAAAGGGAGGTTTCTTGGTTTCATTGTTGGGCAACGAGGTATTGAGGTCGATCCGGAAAAAAGTCAGGCAATCCTCGACCTTTCCCTCCAAGAAATATCAAAGATGTCCAAGCTTTGAACGGAAGACTCACAGCATTAAGTAGGTTTTGTCTAAGCTTCAAGAAAAATCAATCCCGTTCTTCAATATTCTAAGGAAGAACAGCAAGTTCCAGTGGGGACAAGAGTGCGTAGACGCATTTGAAAAGATCAAGGAGATGCTTCGGGATCTACCTAAATTGGGTGTACCTGCCCCGGGACAGGATCTATATCTTTACTTGTCCGCAACGGATTGGGCGGTTGCAGCTGTCTTAATCATGGAAGAGAAAAGGGAGATACCAGTTTACTATACGGGCAAAATCTTAAGCCCGACAGAAGGACGGTACACTAACATAGAGAAAATCTTGTTTGCACTGGTGGTGGCGTCAAGAAAACTACGACCCTACTTCCAGTCACATCGAATCTTTGTCAGGACCAATTGGCCGCTCAAACAAATTGCAAACAATCCGAATGCCTCCGGCCGGATGGTAAGCTGGACAGTAGAGCTGACACAATATGAAATTCACTTCTTGCCCAGAACGGCGATTAAAGCTCAGGCCTTAGCAGACTTCATAACGGAAACAAGCTTTGCAAAAGAAAAGAAGCAGGCTCAGAGTCCATATATCATCTTGGTTGATGGAGCTCGATGCAAAAGTGGGGCAGGTGCTGGGATAGTGGTACAGGCGCCGGATGGGCAAAGCTTGAATTATGCCTTCCGACTGGACTTTGATGTTACTAATAATGAAGCCGAATACGAAGCCCTTATCCAGGGTCTGGAAGTAGCTACAGCCCTCGGGGCGACAGGTTCCATAGAAAAGATGCCTTCTCTGTTTTTTCGTTCTTATAAAATCTTGTCTGAAGTAAGACTTATGAGAATATAACCTATTTTTAACAGAATTAGAGGTGTATTCGGACTCTATGTTGGTGGCGAGACAAAACGACAACATCTATGAAGTCAAAGAAGAAAAACTATGGAGGTACTTGCTCAAGGTCCAGGAGCTAAAAGCAAATTTCCAAAGATGCGAGCTAAAGCACCTTCCCCGCGAAGAGAATGTCGAAGCTGACGCCTTAGCCAAATTGGCAAGTATGGCCGAAAAGGTACCCAATGAGATATGGCTAGAAATCAGAACTTCCCCAAGTATAGAAGGAACTCAGGTGTTTGCGGTGGAGACAGGTGACAAAGAAGAATCCTGGATGACTCCAATCATAGATTACATACGGCAAGGAAAGCTGCCGGAAGGAGAAAAGGAGGCCAGGATAATAAAAAGGCGGGCCGCATCATTTTTTATTGAGGATAACCAGCTGTATAAGCGATCTTTTGCAAGACCAGCACTAAAGTGTGTTACCATAGCTGAAGGAGCAGAATAAGAGAGATACATGATGGGCTCTGTGGAAATCACCAGGGAGAAAGGACCACAACCCACAAAATCTTGAGACTCGGATATTTTTGGCCGAAAATGATGGAGCATTGCAAGGAGTATATACGAAAATGTCGCAAGTGTCAAGAGCATGGAAACAAGATACATACTCCTCCGGCGGAACAAAAGTCTATTCTCTGCCCAATTCCCTTTGCTATGTGGGGGTTGGACATTGTGGGCCCATTCCCGGAAGCTTCACCAGGGAGGTTCAAATTCATGTACGTTGCCATCGACTACTTCACAAAGTGGGTCGAAGCAATGCCTACTATCTCCATCACGGCTAGGAAGTCACAAGAATTCATTTGGAAATATGTGGTATGCAGGTTTGGCATACCAAAAGCAATAATAACTGATAATGGAACACAGTTCAATTGCGAAAGCTTCCGAGAATTCTGTGAAGAATGGAAGATCGACTTAAGATTTGCATCAGTAGCCCACCCTCAGGCGAATGGGCAGGTTGAGAATGCGAATGGGCAAATAGTAAGGGCGATAAAGAGGAAACTCGATGAGAAAAAAGGAAAGTGGGCAGAATTGTTACCCCAAGTCCTTTGGTCGTACAGAACGACAGAAAGGGGCCGACGGGAGAAACGCCTTACAGATTGACATATGGTTTGGAAGCCGTCATTCCGGCGGAAATTGTGGTGCCATCCATAAGATGGGAATCATATGACGAAGAGGTCAACAATCAGGGAGTACAGGATCACCTAGACCTCCTTGAAGAAACCAGGATGGCCGCCGCAGTAAGGATGGCGAAAGATAAATCCAAGGTAGAAAGATATTTCAACAAAGGATAAAAGAACGAAGTTTTGCCCCAGGAGAATTAGTCCTCCGAGAGGTTAAGCAACCCAAGAAGCTGGAACCCCAATGGGAAGGACCATACATCATACACCAGAAGACGGGACGAGCTTCATACCGCTTGAAAAATAGTGAAGGGTACGAATTGCCGCATTCTTGGCATGGAGAATGTCTGAAAAAGTTCTATGTGTAAAATTTATAACTCTTCAATAAAAGGTATTATTTTTGGAAAAGTGAAAGAAAAAGTAAGCACCGGCCAACGAGCCGCAGGCTATCATGCCTTGAAAGTAAGCACCGGCCAACGAGCCGCAGGCTATCATGCCTTGAAAGTAAGCACCGGCCAACGAGCCGCAGGCTATCATGCCTTGAAAGTAAGCACCGGCCAACGAGCCGCAGGCTATCATGCCTTGAAAGTAAGCACCGGCCAACGAGCCGCAGGCTATCATGCCTTGAAAGTAAGCACCGGCCAACGAGCCGCAGGCTATCATGCCTTGAAAGTAAGCACCGGCCAACGAGCCGCAGGCTATCATGCCTTGAAAGTAAGCACCGGCCAACGAGCCGCAGGCTATCATGCCTTGAAAGAAGCACCGGCCAACGAGCCGCAGGCTATCATGCCTTGAAAGAAACACCGGCCAACGAGCCGCAGGCTATCATGCCTTGAAAGAAAAAGAAAGCACCGGCCAACGAGCCGCAGGCTATCATGCCTTGAAAGAAACATCCGGCCAACGAGCCGCAGGCTATCATGCCTTGAAAGAAAAAGAAAGCACCGGCCAACGAGCCGCAGGCTATCATGCCTTGAAAGAAACATCCGGCCAACGAGCCGCAGGCTATCATGCCTTGAAAGAAACATCCGGCCAACGAGCAGGCTATCATGCCTTGAAAGAAACATCCGGCCAACGAGCCGCAGGCTATCATCTTGAAAGAAACATCCGGCCAATGAGCCGCAGGCTATCTTGCCTTGAAAATAGGCGTCGGCCAACAGGCCGCAGGTTCCTACACTCCATATCCTAAAAAATCCGGCTAAAAGCCATAGATGACCATACTTTAAAAGGAAAAAGGTCCGGCCGGGACAAAAGTCCAAAACCGCAAGCCCCTTGTGTTATAAAAAATGAATACTACACTGGCATAACTCGCATAAGATAACCATATGTGCACCATTAAAAAAAGAGAGAAATATCACGGCAATAAAAAACTAAAGATGGTGAAAAATATAGCTTATATTTCTCCCAAGGTGTGGAGTAACAACAGTTACAAAATATGATCATTCGGCAAACACAAAAAATACAGGCCGAAACAAAAACTCCTCTAAAGATAAAAAAACTACTATTCTACTTTCTTTGCAGCTTCTTTCTCTACGGCTTCTTTTTCGGCAGTTAATAATCTATCGCCGCTACCAGCCACACTCTCAGAAGACTTGGACCTCCTGGAAAGACGCTGCATCCCTCCGGCAGACGGCAGAATGTTGCTTCCGCTGGAAGGAATGAGGCTTCGCCGGCGCCAAAACATGTCTCTCCAGGACTGCGGCAGAACCTCTCGAGCTCCAAGAAGAAGTTGGATTTCTGGGCAACAGCCTTGAATTCCAGCTTGTTGTACAGGTCATCGTCCAGTAACTCTCCTTTTTCGAGAGAGTGATCCGAGACAATCTGCTGGCAAATATCAACTATCCGGCGACACTGAGAGCAAAGGACTCCTTTAGATGGGCGTTGATGGTGCCTTGCTTCTGTATCTCCTCCTGGGATTGCCGGGAGAATGACTTGAGCCTGGCCACTTGAGATTCAAGGGTCAGGACTTGGGCTCGATACTTGTCACGTTCAGAGTTGGCAGATGACAGCTCCTCCTTAGCACGGGCTATCCGACCACTCAACTGAGTGACGTGCTTCAGTAAGTTGGCAGAACTCAAGCCTAGCCGGAACAAAAAAAGAATAAGAAAAAGAAAGGGCAAAAGGAGAAACAAAAGTTGAAGGCCTGAAAGTTTACCATGGCCCGATGGCTCAGTATTCTCGGCTTGAGAGCGAGACTTGGCTTCCTCCAGCTCTTTTTCTTTCTCCTCCGCCTGGTCCTCTCTTCTATCAGGGCAGCTTTGTCCGCAGCAAGAGTTTTCTTCTCCTCTTCCAAAAGAGAGCAATCTCGGAGCAGAGACTGCTTCTCTTGATCAAAGGAGGACCTCGACTGCTCTTCCAGCACGGCCTTTTCTTCCGACAAGCGATCAAGCTCCTGCATAAGCTTTTCTTTTTCCTTCACAAGGGCTTCATTCTCCCGTTGAAGAGTTTGCTTCTCCAGCTCGAGCGTTTCAGCCTGCTTGAAAGAGTTCCTCTCCTGATAGAAGAAGGTCTTCTCAGCCTGAAGATTGTTCACTTCGTTCCGGTGCATGGAGCGCACCTGATCCAGCATAATATCTAGATCAAAGAAGGACCAAACCAGCTTATCTTTGACAAGGGAAAAAGAGATGGTTTTATACCTCTATCAAAGTATTGTCAGCTTCCTTGATCCGGCCTCTTAGAGAAAAGTTCTCTTCCCGGAGTTTCTTCAGCTGCAGCTCATACTCATCACGCTGACGCTCGCATTCCCGCCGGGACAACTGCAGGTCTTTGTTTATTGCCTCAGTTCTCTCCTTTGCCTTACGGTCGATCTCATACTCGACCTGGTCAATGTAAGCGTCATGAGAAGAGCGGGACAGCTTCAGTTCCTCTTCAACATTATTGGCTCGGCTTTCCTCATAGCGAAGCCTGGATTGGAGGTTGCCAAAGTGAACCTCAGCACTTTGGGCCATGGACATCACCTAAAAAACACAATTCATAAAATCAAGAAAAAAGCCAAGCCAAAACAAAAGAGAAACACAAAAGAAATACGCATGCCATCCTGAAAAATTCCCCCCACATCATGTCAAACACTTCGTTTGCTGGGAGGGAATGCCGCATGATAGCATCTGCCCCCCCCCCCATCTCCGAGCCGTAGCCTTTTTTTGGTAGCAGTAAAGGTGGCCGGAGGAGCAAAGATCCCGTCTGGATGACCAGATCTCTTTATTGCCTCCTTCCAGACGAGGAGTACTTGGCAGCGTCGCAGGATATTAAAGAAAGGGTGCCCGCAATGGTAGAACCACCCTTCCTTTTGGGAGGGTCCAGTATAGGACTCCTGAGCAGGAGGAGGAGGGGAGGAAGAGGAAGAAGCTATGTAGTCCTCCCTCTGCTTACTCCGGAGCTCAGGATCCTCCGGCACCTGACGATACTCCATTGCTCTATCCCTTGCCGCGTCCGTGGCCGCAGCAACATCAACGAAGAATGATCCTGAAACTTCGGGATCACCAGAGGTTTGCCCTGATACCTCTGGCTCTGTGGCCTTCGGCTTTGATGTGGTTTTCTTTTTTAGTCTTTTCTTGGCAGGAGCAGGGACTGCCGCAATAATAAAAACAGTTAAGACCAGAAGGATGAAACTAGAAATGGAAGGATACTAAAAAAGTGAAGATAACTAAAGAACAAGAAAAGCGACGGAGTAACCAAAACCTTCTTCTGCCGAAGGACCAGCGCGGAAACCTGTGGCCTCCAGGGTATTTTCCTGAGCGGGATCTGAGGAAAAGTAACTTGTCAAATCAGGAAATTGCTCGCAAATAGGAGTCGGATGACCGGACTCCCGCCCCAGGCGAGAACCAAGATCTAAACCCGAACCAGGGGTGAGGGGAAGGAAGACATGGCGCCCAAACTTGGGGCTCACGTGAAATGTACCTGACAGCCCGGCGTCAGCACGTTCAGGAGATTCTAGCCTCTTCTTTTTCTTTTACAGACCGGCTTGGTCATCTCCCACTTCTTGCCTGAAGCGCTTTGCCGGAGGAGCACTCTCCAAAAGCTGCTCGGCCGCATCAGTAGCCGCATCCAGCGTGGCGTAGTAATAGATTTTTCCGTCCCCACTCTTGAAGGTGACAAGTTCCAACTATGAAAGGGGCCGATCTTGTCCCCCTTCTGGAAGAAATCTACATACAACATGTCAAACAATAAAAGACCATAGGAATGACAGAATTTGTACTAAGGTTGAAGACGCTTACTGTGATATGTCTTCAGAGAAGAAAACGTGCCTTTGTAAAAAACGCCTCGACAGTCGGCGGTTCCTTGCTAAATGCCCTCAGAACCTTCGAAATGGGCAGCTCAGCCGGAGGGGTTTGGGGGCTGATTAGCTGACCTTTGATAACCTCAGCACAGTATGGGACGCCCAATACTCGGCCGGATGGAGGACAATGACGAACCACCGTGACCCCCACTCGTGAGCCTTCTTGTAGTCAAAGAGGGTGTATCCGGCCTTCGCGATGAGGGTTAGCTATCCGGGTCAACCCTAACTGTGAAGAATCGGACGAAATCGTACCCTCCGGCCGGATTTTGCTTCCCTCGCAAAGAGAAACAAAGGCGTGGAGGTGCGAAATGGCCTTTGGGTGAAGGTGAGCGAGAGTGCAGCAAAGGAGGAAGCCCAGCACAAAAGGGTGCGGGGGAATGGTCAGACCGGAGCGGAAAAAAGCGAAAACTACGTACCCACGGCCAAAGTCGTCGTTAGGGTGAGAGTCGAGGATGGCAAGAAAATCTGCGTGCCAAGCGGGGCTTCGACATCCCTAAGACAATCGCAAAGGGAGGAGTAATTGAGAGAGGAAGGAGAAGGTTGACGCCCAGATAGGAAGGGTCTTGTGGACTTCAGATACGAGGGGTGAAAGCCGTTAGAAGAGCGAGAGCCCTGAATTGCCTCGATGGCGGGCGGAAATTTGGCAGCGAGTTTACTCTGTTTTGCGGAGGAAGAAGACATTGTCAAGCTTGACGAAGGATCAGAGGGCGGCGACGGCAATGAAAGACGAGGTAGCACACGACGACAGGGAGGCGAGAAGAAACAGTCGAAGCAAAGGGGCAGTAGAAGAAAGAGAGGAAGCTCAAAAATCGGGCTTTAAGGAAAGTTTTTTCCCGCTCAAATAAATAATATATACATGTGCGAACAGAAAGTATCCTTTCTTTGCAGGGGAAGAGAAAGAGCCACACGCTTCCTAAAGACGCTTCCGATGTTTTAGTCGAAAGAAAGACCCTGCGTATTCTACACCGAGAACAGGCGGAGCAAATTCAAAAAGGGAGTTGCAGACGTTAAAATCTGAGTGGTTATATTGGGTATAATTAACATAAAATAAAATAAAAGAAAAGAAATTAAAACTCAAAATAAACGTCGGGCTGCAAACAAAATCCCGGTCGTGGTAGTGTAGTAAAATATAAGCGACCGGATATCGAACCGTGGGACTAATGTACATATTATAGTACCTAAGCGTGTCACTAAAAGGGGGGAATTAATTGACTTGTTACATATAAATAAAACAGTAAATTAATAAGTAACCCAAATAAACTAAGCGGGACTCTGGTTCACATTAATATATATCTGCTCTTTCATGCTAGGTCTACTGGTTTAATTATAATTATTTGGCAAAATTCCTCTTATTATCTTAAGGTTTAAATCATAAACTCAAAAGAACTCGTTTACCAGAAAATGCAAGGTTCTAATCAAGGTTCAAGCAAATCATATGTAAACGAACGGTTTAGATATGAGGAATTATTTTTGCAACTGAAAATATTAACTTATTAAATCATAACAAGTTCTCTCCAGTTTTACGGCTTAATTAACCTGTCTATTTATCACCGGTCTGATCAAAATGTACTGGTAAAGCATTTTAATAAATTCATGAGGTTTATTAAAAAGATACGTGTAACCATTAAGCGTAACAACTTTATTAAAATTAACCAGTAAAACATATTGCATAATTAATACAGATACATAATAATTATTCCCAGAATATACGTAAACTAGCCTAACATATTTAATAGTGATCTGCTAATTAAATACGTGAGACTAGAGGTGAAACTAATGAGATGAAAAGAAAACAAATGGAGAAGCGGGAGATTAGAGATGAAGATGAACGAGTGAGTGAAAGTGTAGTGGTACGAAGATGGAATGATTGTGTGAATTGGAACTCCAGAGGAACCACGGACAGAACCCCTGGAAGGACACTGGAGAAGGTGTACTGAGGGTTATATTTATAGAGGAAGAAGAAGCAGAGCAGCAGCTCATTGATTGAGCTCGTTGATTGCAGCTCCCCATTGATTGCAGCTCATTGATTGCGCAGGGGACAGGGCTGCAACGCGTGCGTGATTTCTGGTAGGCGCCGACTGCTTAAAGGATACGGCAGAGGCAACTTGCAGAGGGAGTCGCGAAGATAACCCGTTGATTTCTGGACATTTACACGTGTCCGCTAGATAAGGGGCGGTTCTCTCATCTCCTCTCTTGTCCGCATGTTAATAGGCGGTCTCCTCTCTGTTTCATTGTCTCTTGTCCGCCTCGTAAGTGGCGGTTTGCATTCAGATTTGTCCGCCTGTTATGAGGCGGTCTCCTCTTGTATTTCCTCTCTGTCTCGTTCGCCTGTTATGTGGCGGTTGCTCCCTTAGTGTTGTCCGCCTGTTATGGGGCGGTTGCCCATCTATGTGTTGTCCGCCTGTTATGAGGCGGTACAGAGAGGCGGACACGCTTCCTGCGTGCATGTCGCGTGGCTGTTTAATCCCTTAATAATATATATGTCTTTGTTTGTCATTTTTCCTACATTTTAACACATATAATACATCAGTTAATATAACAACATAAATATAGGAAAACCCCAAGATAAGTGAGAAACATTACTAAAAATGTTACAAATTATAAGGTGATTAAACCTTAAAAAGTCTATATGTTTTGCACTTATCAAACTTCCTCACACTTGACTTTTGCTTGTCCTCAAGCAAATAAGGAATATAATTATCTCTAAGCCAAAATAATAAAACAAGATTAAATAAGTGTAGAAGGAAATTTAGACAAAGTGACAATCGAAAGAATAATTCTTTTCTTAGAAGTAGGTTTTTACAAACAGTGAAGAAGAACAATTAAATAAAGCATAGAAAAACTAGACTGCAGAAAACAAGTTAGATTAACCTGGGATTTCCAACCAATTTCATTCTCTAACCCGGGATGACAAGGGATGTGAAGTAATGCCTTATTCCGCAATACCTTTCAACACCACGTACTCATGTTCATAAATATAAATTGCAATTTATTATTTACATTCTTTTTTTTTTTGAATGTGCAAATATTGTATATACAAAACACACAAAAATTTTTAAAATTGCATTATTTTTCTGTACCCCAGACTTTTCTCTCTATCCTTATAACGGTGTTGGGTCTTCTATCCCAGATCACGAGACCTTAGGTAGATAGGTGTTAAAGCACCCCAAAGAACTTAATAACCGGATAGACGAGGCCTGTTTTTGGTTAGAAAAATTCATAAACAGCGGAGTACCTTGTCTTTATCCTTTTCTTTCCTTGACTTTCCACATATTTCCATAATCCCAAGCTAAACTAAATTGATTTTTACAATCAGCAGATCTATCATTTTTGAGTGGAAATAGAGTATTTTGATGGAAAATAATTTTATACAAACTCCTTTAAATAAAACTATCTTTCAGTTGTCACTTGACATAATTTCAGACACTTCTACAATTATTTTATCTCATTTGCAATTTTTTTTTATAGGCAGTTTAGAGTAGCAGAAAGCGAGTGTGGCATTATTGAACAACTGTCATATTTTCAGGGAAAGGTCTCTCCTTCCTCACACTTAAGAGGAGTAATGTCCTCATTGTTCAGAATTAATTCAAGAAAATGACCTTTCAAAATATGACAGACTCATAAAGGATTAAATATAGGTTGAACATTAATAAAATAAAGGAAGAACTGAAACTCCCCTCGTATCGTAGATTGAGGAAGGTATCCTTCCTCACACTTAAGCTTTGGTAGGGGTGAGACGTTCCTCACACTTAAGTTCACGCAAGTGTTCAACCGAAGATATCGAATTTCCTAGAGCAACTGAGGTTGCTCCCATAGGCGAGTTCAGCTATATGGTGGATATAGAATTTATTCTGAAAAGAAAATCATATATAGCCAGCAGAATTCAAGTGGCACCAAAAGAAAATAATAATATGAAAACATAAATAATAATTCATAAAAAGAAACATAAAGTAAACCACACTGTTACCTTCCTGAATATAACAAAAGTTAGCACAAGGTTCAAACAGTAAGAGTCTACAAAAAGTCAGTAAACAACAGAGAAATATAAAATAAAGATAACAATAAAATAAAATAAAATCACTGTGGTGGTGGTGGAGGCTGCACTGGTCCCTGGCCTATCTGAGCAAGGAGATGCTGCATGAGCTGAGCTGTCTGTGCATGCAACTCATCACTCCGGTCCATGCGCTGTATCACCCGTGACTGCTCAGCCAGAATCCTCTGCTGAGACTGCTCAAAGCTCTCAAACCTCTGATGGAAGGCCTGGAACTGAGTTGGAGATCTGTCGAGATAGATACAGAAGCAGGGATCTGCATCACGGTAGTAGTCGGCACATAGGGCTCCTCTCCCTGTGCAGTGTCAGCGGACGGTGGGTCGGGATCAGCTGAGTGTGTAGCTCCCGTAGAGGGCCCCCTGCTGTGGAAGATGCAGTGGAAGACTGAGCAGCGGTACCCCTGACCCAAGTACCGTCATCTGAGCGCATAAAGCCCCAGCTCCGCACAGTCAGCAGTGTGACTGGGCGCTTTCCTGTTCGGAGCTCTAAACCTTCCTTGACCTCTGCTGTGAGTGGGACTGAACCGATAAGGTGGAGCCCGATGAAGATGGGAAAAATGGGAGTGATCTTCTTCTTCTTCGTCCTCAGGTAGGAGACCACCTTATGGAGCTGGCCGAACATGATGTGGCTGAAGGAGATGCGCTGAGCGGGTGGAGATGGACCTAGGAAGTAGTCTAGTAAAGCGCAATCCTCATCAGAAGCATCGTGCGCCCCAGATGGGCGAATCTGATGACTGAGGATCTCCAGGAGAAGCCTCTGAATCAGCGTGGGGAAGCTCACGAAAGGGAGGACATCCTTCTCCTCCTCCCCTCTATGTCGGATCCTCCGACCTACAACCTGAAGCCACCTAGACTTCGACCTCTGCAAGTAATCCTCTGTGAATCCTCGGATATCGTCAGGGCCATCCGGGATCTGTAGAAGAGAAGTGAATGTCGAGGGTGTGATCTCCACAGGGTGATGGCGTAGATAAGAGGTGATGCTCAGATTGCCCGCCCGGGCATTAGCATAAAACTCTCTAACCAGCTCCGGACAAAAGACTCCCTGCCCTATCCTTAGGACCAACGAAAGTCCTAGTCTGGCAAATAGAGTATCCACCCCTGTAGCATCTAGCACCGCAGGCTCAAATTTCCTCTCCATAATAAAATCCTTGCCTAGATCAAACCAGGCACGAGCCTCTTCTGAGATAAAGCCGTCGTCCCGAAGACAAGGTGCAGAAGAAGATGCACCGGGACAGTCGCCACCACGAATACGAGGCATACTAATATATTTTTAAATTTAAAAGCAAACAAACATTAACAGCATAACAATTAATATTAAACATTAAACAGAGTAAGAATAACATAAAAATCAATAAACATAAAAATTAAATAGACAACAACAACATAAAAATCAATCAACAACAACAACATAAAAATTAACAAATAATAACAACAAAAATAATAACAACATAAAAAAATTAATATCAAACAGAACATTAATATTTGACATAAACAACTTAGCAAAATAGAAATAAGATGAACAAAGAATGTGAAATATAAACAGAATAATTATACAACATAAATTCTGTCGAAAATTCGACAGAATCTCCCCTAAAATTCTTCGTTTCTCCACAATTAATTCAGTCAGATTCAAGGTATTTAAATACCGTCATCAAACAAATCCATAAATAACAACCTATAATCATAAAATTTATTCGTTTAAATAACAAGGCAAAATAAAATTGGAAAAATGCTAGTTACAACATAGCATTTTCGTAACTACCCATTACCAATTTTCGAATTCATCAAAAACACCCAATCTAAGTGTAATAAGTGAAGATTTAACCTTGTGTTTGTATATTATGATTAATAGAGGACAAATTCGAGGCAAAATTAGCAAATTAAGTTCGAAATTTTCGAATTTGTGGAATTAGGGATTCGAAACTTCAGTTCCTAATTTCTCCTAATGTAGTTCATCATTTACAGATTTGAAGCTATAGAAACGTAGAGAATTGAAAAACGAAGATTTCGGTACTAACCTTGAGTGATTTGATGAAGAATTGAAGAAGATGTGTCGATTTGAGGAGGAGGGGAGTCGCGCGGCTGGTGTTCTCCTTGGCGTCGGGTTCGAACTGGAACAGATTTGGGGAAGAACACGAGTGAAACGCGGTGTTGAAGCTCTCTTTTTTTTTTCTATTTCGATCTTCGTCCGCGTGTTATCAGGCGGAAGAAGTGTGTGGCGTCCGCTTGTTATGAGGCGGACAAAGCTTTAGTACGTCCGCTTGTTAAGAGGCGGACAAGAGTGTGTGTCGTCTGCTTGGAAAGTGGCGGACAAGGCTGTGTGGCGTCCGCTAGACAGGAGGCGGACAAGGCCTGTTCGTTTTTTTTTTTGATTTAAACGAAACAATAACAAATAATCGAATGAACAAATTAAACATTAGTAGACATAAATTAATAATTAGTAGTTAGATTACATAAAATTATAAGTTAGTAGTTAATTTACATAAAATTAAATGTTAGGAACAATGAAAATTAAATGTTAGAGACAATGGAAATTAAATGTTAGGGACAATGGAAATTAAAATGACAATAATATAAGAGTTAGAAGTTAGATGTCAGAAGTTAGATGTCCGTAGTCATATGTCCAAAGTCAGGTGTACAATTAATATTAACAGATTATTAGATAATTAATATTAACATAATATAGTAGATAATTAATATTAACAATAAACAAAATATTATAGAAATAATATTAACATAATAAAAAGAACAGAATATTTATAATTAACAGGTGAATAATCCGGGGCTTAGGAACTAGAATAAATCTAGTCCCCGGCAACGGCGCCATTTTGCAGACGTTGTAATCTGAGTGGTTATATTGGGTATAATTAACATAAAATAAAGAAAAGAAAAGAAATTAAAACTCAAAATAAACGTCGGGCTGCAAACAAAATCCCGGTCGTGGTAGTGTAGTAAAATGTAAGCAACTGGATATCGAACCGTGGGACTAATGTAGATATTATAGTACCTAAGCGTGTCACTAAAGGGGGGAATTAATTGACTTGTACATATAAATAAAAACAGTAAATAAAATTAACTAAGTAAGCAAATAAACTAAGCGGGACTCTGGTTCACATTAATATAATATCTGCTCTTTCATGCTAGGTCTACTGGTTTAATTATAATTATTTGGCAAAATTCCTCTTATTATCTTAAGGTTTAAATCATAAACTCAAAAGAACTCGTTTACCAGAAAATGCAAGGTTCTAATCAAGGTTCAAGCAAATCATATTTAAACGGACGGTTTAGATATGAGGAATTATTTTTGCAACTGAAAATATTAACTTATTAAATCATAACAAGTTCTCTCCAGTTTTACGGCTTAATTAACCTGTCTATTTATCACCGGTCTGATCAAAATGGACTGGTAAAGCATTTTAATAAATTCATGAGGTTTATTAAAAATACGTGTAACCATTAAGCGTAACAACTTTATTAAAATTAAAACCAATAAAACATATTGCATAATTAATACAGATACATAATAATTATTCCCAGAATATACGTAAACTAGCCTAACATATTTAATAGTGATCTGCTAATTAAATACGTGAGACTAGAGGTGAAACTAATGAGATGAAAAGAAAACAAATGGAGAAGCGGGAGATTAGAGATGAAGATGAACGAGTGAGTGAAAGTGTAGTGGTACGAAGATGGAATGATTGTGTGAATTGGAACTCCAGAGGAACCACGGACAGAACCCCTGGAAGGACACTGAAGAAGGTGTACTGAGGGTTATATTTATAGAGGAAGAAGAAGCAGAGCAGCAGCTCATTGATTGAGCTCGTTGATTGCAGCTCCCCATTGATTGCAGCTCATTGATTGCGCAGGGGACAGGGCTGCAACGCGTGCGTGATTTCTGGTAGGCGCCGACTGCTTAAAGGATACGGCGGAGGCAACTTGCAGAGGGAGTCGCGAAGATAACCCGTTGATTTCTGGACATTTACACGTGTCCGCTAGATAAGGGGCGGTTCTCTCATCTCCTCTATTGTCCGCATGTTAATAGGCGGTCTCCTCTCTGTTTCATTGTCTCTTGTCCGCCTCGTAAGTGGCGGTTTGCATTCAGATTTGTCCGCCTGTTATGAGGCGGTCTCCTCTTGTATTTCCTCTCTGTCTCGTCCGCCTGTTATGTGGCGGTTGCTCCCTTAGTGTGGTCCGCCTGTTATGGGGCGGTTCCCATCTATGTGTTGTCCGCCTGTTATGAGGCGGTACAGAGAGGCGGACACGCTTCCTGCGTGCATGTCGCGTGGCTGTTTAATCCCTTAATAATATATATGTCTTTGTTTGTCATTTTTCCTACATTTTAACACATATAATACATCAGTTAATATAACAACATAAATATAGGAAAACCCCAAGATAAATGAGAAACATTACTAAAAATGTTACAAATTATAAGGTGATTAAACCTTAAAAAGTCTATATGTTTTGCACTTATCAGGAGTACGAAGCAGGTTCGAACCACGACCTATGCACGTGACCGATAAGAAGTTCCTTTTCTCCAAGTATGAAGAAAAAGAACTTGTGGGACTGGGATAAGGAAAAGACGAAGCACAGACGAACCAAAAAGCCTCAGTCGCAAAAATTTTCGTCAAAATACAAGACACAGAAGTTCTATTTTCTTCACCAAAATTCAGAAAGATAGAACTTGTGGGACTGATGAGAAGGGAAGAAATGGTGTCAAGCCAAAACGGGTTACATAGAGCATCCGGCCGCTTTAGCCGGATGGAAGTGGAAGCGCATAGGGCATCCGGCCGTCTCCAGCCGGATGAGGATAGGACTTAGGCAAAGCAAAGTATTGTACGACTGACCGTCTGTGGTCAGTCAAAGATACTAGGAGAGGGTGTGAAATACCCCAAACCTTGGTATGTTGGTTAAACATTAAAACATGATTTATTAAGACTAAAAAGAGTCTTAGAAAACCTTAGTAAACAAATTTTAAACACAAAGGAACACAAATGTGCTTTAAAGTCAATAAGAGCCAAAATGTGCTCTAAGCTTGGGATAAACTTGAGTAAGACCTAATGAGCTTACCAAGACCTCATTTATATACTAATGAACATATTAAACCAATTACCAAAGAAAACCAAGCTTGAAAACAAGTTAAAACACAAAATGTGCTTTAAGAAGTCTTAAAGCACATTTTTGAAAAATTGTCTTGTAAATGAGTTTTGAGTGGCTAAATGTCCATCATTACTCTTAAATATATATGTGTACTATATAGTATCACATTTGGGTGGCTATATTAATGGGAAATCAAAAATTTCACTTCTAAGTGCCTTGTTTAGGTGAATAGTGATTTTTATAAGCTATTTTGTAACATATGTGGTATAAGTAATTAAATTGACAAAAGAAGACTATACTACCCTCATATTAATAAGGGGGCCGGTTTTTCTCAAGTGTGGTGACTCACCACTCTCTAATTAATACAATAAGCAAGTAAAGAAAACTAAGTAAAACTACTTTTTACTTTATACTACAAATATCTCCTTAAAAGTAAGTTCTATCTTCATTCTCTCATTTCTTTCCTTCATTCACACGGTTTCCCACCTATCTTCTTCCTTCTTCTTTGTTCTCTCACGGTAATACCATCACCACCATTAGAGCTCCACCTTTGACCACTTGCTAAATCAAGCTCACTTGTCCAAATAAAAAACAAACACCACCAATCTCTTCCTCTCATCAAGCTCTTCATTCCTATCTTCTCAAAACTCCAAGAGCTCCATTTCGGTGCCAAGGTGTTCCACCATTGAAGGAGCTTGAGCTTGTATTTTGACATATTGTTGATCTCCTTTGCTTCTAAGTAAGGAATTTCAAAGAAAAATCATGTTTCCTCCATGTTTTTACCTTGACCGAAAATACACATTGATGTAGCTCTTTGTGTGACTTTGTTCTAGCTTCATTTCAACTCTTCATGGACTAGGTGGAGTCCTCTCTTGTTATATATACAAACTCTCTCCAAAGATCAAGGTAAAACAACTACATTAATGTTTTTGAAACAATGTAAAATTAGGGCTTACAATGAGATGAAGCTCAAAGCTTGAATACTCATTATGGTGTTTGTATATTGTCTAGAACTTGACAAGGAATCAAATTATCATACGGTTTTGTAAGGAATCAAGGAGGAAGTATTTTGGAAAAAAGAGGTAAATCTACTAACTTAATGTTGTTTAATGCCTTAGGAGAAATGAGCTTATAAATGCTTATTAAAACTACCTAAAGAGCAAATGGTGAATGACTTAGTAAAGTATTCTTAAGAGACTAGTAAAGGGCATATGTGTGTGTTGAGTGTATTTGCAGGTTAAAGGCATATATATTGTGGAAATTCAGTGTTTATGATTTAAGCACTTTAAGGGCCTAAGAGCCATGCATTTAAGGGCCTAAGTGCCATGCAATTTAAATTATGCACTATATTGTAATGTGGTGTAAATTTGGTGAAATTGTGTATGAGAGTGTTCTTGGTGATTTTAGATGTTCTTGTGTGTTTAAAGGAGAAGGCAAAGTGTTTAGGCTTAGTAATGTTCTAGGGGAACCCATGTCAAAATTTAGGTAAGATAGCAAGAAGTTCTAAGTGTTTACATAAGGTTTGGTGAGTTAGAAAATGTAGGAAATGAATAAGGAGTTCATGATGTTTTAAAGGAATTTTGATGAACTAGGAAGTGCTCTAGAGTGTAATAAGGACTTAGGCATGATCTTGAGATTTAGTGAGTACCAAAGTCACTTTAGGACTTAGGTAAATACCTAGGCAAACTTTGGTAAAACATGGAGAAGTGTACACTAGAAAAAGAGCTTCAAGAAGGATATAAGTAATTAGTTGTGAAAGATGGTGCTTGGGAGATGATGTTAAGTTAAGGAGAAAGCATTTTGGGATAGTAGTTATCATAGGTATGAAACACCACTTGAAAAAACTAGGAGAAAATATTGTAAGTGTTAGGAATTTTGTGAAGGAATAAGTAAAGGCTTAAGGAATTAGAAAATGGGTTTTATGATGTTTAAGGGTGTCTTAAGTTGTGTTTAAAGTGCCCAAGTGAGGTTAGGGAGTACTAGGTTATATGGGGTGAAGTTTGGAGTTGAAAGTAAAAAGGAAAACATAGATTTGGGGCCGACCGGACTTGCGACCGGACTTGCAAGCTCGGTCGGGACCTGTTTACCCTGCGAGAATTAGTTTCTGGAATGGACCGGGCATAGGACCGGACATGGACAAGTCCGGTCGGGCTAAATTTACAAAGGGAATAGACTCTCTGGAATGGACCGGACATAGGACCGGACTTACAAGTCCGGTCGGAGTAGAAAATTTTGTACGGATTGAGTTACTGGAATCGACCGGACATGGGACCGGACTTGACAAGTCCGGTCGGGCTGAATTTCCGAAGGGGAGAAACTCTCTGGAATCGACCGGACATGGACAAGTCCGGTCGGCAAGTCCGGTCGGACCTAAACTTGTAAAAAAAAAAAACAGAAAAGAATGTGACTTATGTAGTTAACCCTAGGGTGTATAATGAAGGTAACCTAGGGTGAGGTAGACATTAAAACATGTGATACAATCATGTTGAATACTTAGTAAGTGTGAAGTTAAATAAATAATTAACCGACATTACTAATGTGTATAGGATTCTCTCAAGGTGGAAACGAAACAAGGCAAGGACCAAGGTATGGTTTTCTTGCAGTCTGTTGCCTACCGGTTTACACCGGCTTGGGTGTTGATTGTTTTCTGAGTGTTTACGACCTTATAAGATTAAAGCATGAAAAGAGCTTACGGTTGTTATATATATGATTTGTGTTAATATGACTCCTTTCCCTTGGTGTGTCTAACAAGACCTAAGTGTTTCTTGTTGCGACTTAACAAATATTGTGTGATCACTAACAAGTGCTAATCGGGGGAGTGAGGAGTCCGGTTGTTCCGGCCACGCGTGTGATGGATGGGGGTCGATATCATATCCGGTTCGGCTCTCTTGGTGTATGTATAGTTGGTATTCCAATTTGGTTTCTACCTTCCCTTAGCTTATCCAAAGCTAGTTACTGACTCACGTCGGGCCATAGGGGCATACGTATGTTAATTCGGTGTGCTTGGGATTACTATATCCGACACACCTTTGGTGTAAGTTAACCGTTCTATATAACCGGACGGTAACGAGGATGGTAACGAGCTTAACATGGGATTGGTAAAAATCTCTAGGCTCACATGGTATACTAACTATGGTGGAAGGTTCCTTGCGAGGACCGAATTTATGGTGTTATGTATTGATGTTGTGATGCTATGCAATTTCCCTTGCTATGCTATGGTATATATATATATATATGTTGGATGATCTAAAATGGATGCCATGTTATTATGACAATTGGTTGCGCGTATCCCGGTAGTCGATGGGCTGCGCGTTAGCCATACCAGCAAAGGTGCTGACCCCCTCGGGGGCTCCATATTTTTATTGCAGGATGAGGATCGAAGAGGCAGAGTGGCTCTAGGTCCTAGGTTGTTGATATACTTTTGGATAAGTAGGTTGTTGAGCCCGGGATGCGCCTGTGCTCCCGAGGCGTACATTTTGATACCTTGTTATACAGTGTTGGATGATTATGGTTTGGAGATGGGTTGTAAATTAAATACTCGGTATGGTCAGTTATGTTTATATATGGATGTTAGTTACTATGCTCGGGAGTCTGATCATCAGACCGGTACACTTGTATTTATTCTGCCTAGTTAACCACGTGGGTGGTTAACGGCATTGTAACACCAAAGCGTTTAGTTATTGTTTGGTTGGTTATTTCCGCTGCGATTTTGGTAGTTGATAGGGGCGTTGTAGGGGTGTTACAAAAAGTGGTATCAGAGCGAAGTATCGCTCTGATGACTAGAATACCAAGCTTAGGGATATACCGAGTTAGGAAACCTAGCTACAGTTACCTAAGTGGACAGATTTGGAAGGGTTAACCACTAACTAAGTGTGGAATTACCTGGTTGTCGGGAAGATGCTATAACCATTGGACCGATAAGTGTGCAAGCATAATGCTAATGAAATGTTCATATAAATTCAGATGGCAGGTAGACCACGAGGGAGAGGCCGCGGGCGCGGTACTGGAGATTTGGGTAACCAGGGCGATGATACTACGGCACAGACTATGGCTGAGGCAGTTGTAGCCGCCGTAGCCCAGTTGGTACCCGATCTGATTGCTGCTATTCAGCAAGGGCAACAGCCCGGAGTTCAGCCACCACCACCACCGCCACGAGAGACCAATTGGGTCAAGGCGTTGGCTGATCTTAGACCGCCATCATTCAATGGGGAGACTGATCCTCGAAAGCTGGAGGCGTACATCTCCGAACTGGAGACCGCCTACGAGACCTTGGCAGTACCTGCTGAAGCTAAGGTCCATCTTGCTGCCTACTACTTGAAGGGTACGGCACAGAGTTGGTGGAAGTTGGTGAAGGAGGACAGGATGGCTGATCCTGAATTTGGTTGGAGGGAGTACACGGCTCTACTGCGAGCCAAGTACTACCCGGTACATGTGCAGGAGGCAAAGCGCCTCGAGCTGGATAGTCTGAGGCAGGGAGATAAGATGTCGGTTGATGACTACTACACAGCATTCACCAGCCTTATCCACCTGTTACCAGACCTTGGATATTCGAACCGAGTGTTGGTGAACCGGTTCTACAATGGACTAAGCCACCGTCTCCGCTACGGGATGGGGCCAGCTGAGTATACCACCTTGCAGGTAACTAGAGTACCTTGTTGTGAATCAATATACACTATGAGTGAATGTTAATGTGAGTTGGTAAGTTGTTTTTGCGGGGCATGACTGACATCCTAAAATACAGGAGTGCTATCATGCCGCTGCTAGGTTGAAATTACCGTCCATCTGAGGGACGAGGAAAATGCGCACAAGCGCAAGGCCACCAACGAGGGCCAAAATCAGCAAGGGTATGGGGGAGGGAAGAAAAAGAAACCCTACCCTCAGCCCCAGAAGGGCCAGTACCAGGGTGACAAGGGCCAAGCCCAGACACCACACAGCTGATGAGCCACTGAAGCTCACGTATGCGTACACGGCGAAGCCTCTACGCTCCTACCCGCCTAAGGGTAATTACTTAACCATGTGTATCTAGTTGAGGTGTGTGTTGTTAAGATGGAAAGTGAGTATTGATTGTGTGTTGTTATAGCAGCTAGCGCGGGTTCTGGACCGGAGCGCCACTTTTACTGTAAGTGGTGCAATGGAGACCACCCCGGCAAAGACTGCAAGGGGAATGATGTGAGGTGCCGTCACTGCCAGAAGATGGGGCACCGTGAGTTTGAGTGTTGGACGAACCCCAACAGCAGGAACTACAAGCCAAAAGGGCAGTGGAAGGGTAATACTACCACGACCACTGAAGGCCCGAAGGCGATTACTCAGCAGACTTCTGACAAGAAGTACGCTGAATCCCAGAAGGGGAAGGCTACGGGGTCCGGCAAGGCCACCCTGAATGTGGTGGACCGGTCTGAGGCACCAGGATCCTCTTCGAGACCAGGTACCGCCTAAACTGATAAATGAAAAAGTGATTGCTTACCGCATTTCATGCATAAGTGTTAGCAAGTCTAAGAGTACAAACATATAAGTAAAGAGTTAGAATATAATGTGGAAAACACCTAAAGTAGGCAATTTGAAACTTAGGAACCTTCAATATCTGCTATCCAATCCCGCCCACACCAAACCCTGAAGAAACCGCCATCAACATCACCGACTTTCCATTGGAACAATGTCAGGTTATCCAGCCAGGTATGATACTCTTAAATGGATACCTGACACCGGAAGCACAAATCCATATCATCAGACGATGCGACGAACTCGGAGCAAAACCAGGAGGATTCTACACACCCGAATACCCGAACGGAGCAAGGATGCAATTGAAGATGTTGTGCATGGGTAAGGACTGGAATCCTTACACCAAGTCATATCAAGAAGTACGAGCTGAAGATGGAGCAACAGTGGCAAGTATACCAGAGGAGTTCCACGCGGTCGTTAACCACGCCGTGGGAATTGCTCAGCAAGTTGAAACGGAATCAATTCCAAGTGTGAAAGCGGATCTATGCATTGTAAACTTCTACCAGAAAGGTGGACGGTTAGGGTTACACCAAGATAAGGACGAGTCACCCGAGTCTCTAAGTAAGGGAGTACCCGTGGTGTCTTGGTCCATTGGTGATACCGCAGTGTTTGTGTATGGCGAGCAGAAGCGTGCTGATCTCGCAAAGAAGCTACTGCTGAAATCGGGAGATGTATTAATCATGGGTGGGCAATCAAGGATGCTGTACCATGGCATCAGAAAGATCAAACTGAATACCGCACCGTCGGCAGTGATCAATGCCACACACATGAAACCCGGACGTTTGAATTTGACCTTCAGGCAGTTTTAAGCCTTGTATAATTATGTGGTAAACCAGTATGTATTAAGGATATTGTAAGTATGAATCATGGCGACAGTATAAGCCAATGAATGTTGTAAAAAGAGTGTGTTAATGAATAAAGTGGAGTTGTTTGAATCATATCAACGTGTTGTTACCCAATACTTATTAGTTTGCCAATGAATTAGGCTGTGCACTCGGAACGGGAGGTATACTGAGTGTCTGCGATAAGGCAGAAGCCGGCAAGAGCGGCACAATCCTCACCGGTACCTTTCCAGTGAATGGCGTGGATGCATCGATCTTGTTCGACTCTGGAGCCTCACACACATTCATTTCGCTAGCATTTACGAAGAGGCTGGGGTTAGACGGTGAAGGGATGCCAGATTTTGAGGTTACTCTCCCGTCGAAAGAGCGGATCAGATGTACCCGCTACTATTGAGATGCTGTTGTTCGAATCAGGGATGAGGAGTTTCCGATCGACTTGATAGAGTTCGACGGACTAGGTTTTGATGTGATCGTCGGGATGAACTGGTTGGAGCGGTACAAGGGTAGAATCCTATGTGCCGAGCATCGACTGCTTCTTAGGAGTCCATCTGGGGTTATTATATCATACCGCCAGAGGCCCAGGGAGCCTTCGACACAGATCATCACCGCCATGGCCATGTATCATGAGTTGCGACGGGGAAATGATGTATACCTCTGCTATGTCCAGGACATAGAGAGAGACCCTGAGTTTAGCCCAGATGTGCCGGTAGTGTCGGAGTTTCCTGATGTATTTCCTAAGGAACTGCCGGGCATGCCGCCACGAGAGGTTGAGTTTGAGATTGATCTAGTTCCGGGCACCGGACCCATTGCGAAAGCACCTTACCGTATGGCTCCAGCAGAAATGACAGAGCTCAAGGAGCAGCTGAGAGACCTACTCGACAAGGGCTTTATCCGCCCTAGTGTTTCACCATGGGAGCGCCGGTCCTCTTCGTGAAGAAGGACGGTAGCCTCCGCCTGTGCATTGATTATCGGGAGCTGAATGCTGTTACGGTGAAGAACCGTTACCCCTTACCACGCATCGACGATCTATTTGATCAGCTGAGGGGAGCATCAGTATTCTCCAAGATAGACCTACGTTCCGGATACCACCAGATTGCCATCCGTGACAGTGATATAGAAAGACAGCCTTCAGAACTAGTATGGGCACTATGAGTTCACAGTTATGCCGTTTGGCTTGTCAAATGCACCAGCAAAATTCATGGACTTAATGAACCGTTTGTTCCAAGACCAGTTGGCAAATCACACAGTGGTGTATCATCGATGACATATTGTGTATTCGAAATCGACAGAGGTGAGCATAAAAGCCACTGGAGATGTATTGCACTTGAGAAAGAATCAGCTGTATGCTAAATTTTCTAAGTGTGAATTTGGTTGAACCAAGTATCATTCCTTGGACATGTGATATCTGAGGCCGGGATCGCTGTTGATCCGGCAAGATAGATGCAGTGCGCACCTGGCCTAGGCCGAAGACAGTTACCGACATCAGAGCTTCCTTAGGTTTTTGGTCTGTGGTGGCGTCTGGTTTTATTATATGAGGTTTGTGAAGGACTTCTCCAGTGTCTCGAAGCCGATGACTTCCTTGATGAAAAAGGATGCACCATTCGAGTGGACAGTCGACTGTGAGAGAGCTTTCACGAGTCTCAAGGATGCTCTGACATCTGCACCGGTTCTGACATTACCAGACGGTCCAGATGGTTTTGAGGTCTATTGCGACGCATCAGGGAGGGGTATGGGTTGTGTGTTGATGCAACACGGGAAGGTCGTGGCTTACGCCTCCCGACAGCTGAAGAAGCATGAGGAGAACTACCCTACCCACGATTTAGAATTGGGGGCCATTGTCTTCGCACTGAAGATATGGCGACATCATTTATGGGGTAAGTGTGACGATTTATTCTGACCACAAGAGTCTAAATACTTGTTCACTCAGAAGGAGTTGAACATGAGGCAAAGAAGGTGGGTTGAATTTCTGAATGATTATGACATCGATTTACAGTACAAGGAGGTAAGGCAAATGTGGTAGCTGACGCATTGAGTCGCCGAGCACACTCTCTCCATTCGCTAGTCTCTCATACTGGCTTGGTTGAAGAGGTGCGGAGTGCTCAGATGACGGATCAGTATATGGTGGAAATTAGACAGAAGCTTATTGATGGCACATTCGAGGGTCAGAAGTACGACTTCAGACTCCACGATGATGACCTGATTAGGCTTAATGGCAGATTGTGTATACCCAGGAGTAGCGCTGAGCTGAAGGAGCGCATATTGAGTGAATCCCATTCTACGACATCGATTCACCCCGGAGCTTCAAAGATGTATAAAGGTATGAAAAGATATTTTTGGTGGACTGGAATGAAAAAGGATGTGAATGACTATGTGCTGAGGTGTCTCACTTGTCAGAAGGTCAAGTTTGAGCACCGACGGCCTGGTGGTATGGTGCAGCCAATGCCAGTGCCGGAGTGGAAGTTCCATGACATATCCATGGACTTCGTGGTAGGGCTTCCGCCTACAAGGGGAGGTCTGAATATGATTTGGGTTGTGGTAGACCGACTGACCAAGGTGTCTCGATTCATTCTGATGAAGGACACCTGGAAAGTGGCTAAACTGGCAGAACTCTTCGACAAAGAGATTGTAAGACATCATGGGGTTCCGAAAACGATTGTGTCTGACAGAGATACCAGATTCTTATCCAGATATTGGAAGTCTACACGAGAGGCACTTGGTACTGAACTGAAACTGAGCACGGCGTTTCACCCACAGACCGATGGTCAGAGTGAACGCACCATACAGACACTTGAGGATATGCTTCGTGCATGTGCACTTGATTTTCAGACCAGCTGGATTGATAAGTTACATCTGATCGAGTTTAGCTACAACAACAGTTATCATGCATCGATCAAGATGTCTCCCTTCCAGGCATTATACGGTAGACCATGCCGCACGCCATTATGCTGGGATGAATCGAGTGAGACGGTCATTATAGGACCAGAGTATCTTGAGCAAGTTCAGGCAGAAGTTCGCCAGATCAGGGCTAATATGAAAGCAGCTCAGGATAGGCAGAAGTCGTACGCAGATGTGCGCCGACGTGACCTGGAGTTCGCCGTGGGCGATCAGGTATTTTTGAGAGTATCCCCCATGAAGGGAGTATTTCGTTTTGGCCAGAAGGGCAAGTTGAGCCCGAAATATGTGGGTCCTTATGTTGTGACGGAGCGGATCGGCCCGGTAGCTTATAGACTTGATTTACCCGCCGAGCTGGGCAAGGTACATGATGTATTTCATGTGTCCCAGTTGAAGAAGTATATGTCTCATCCGTCTCATGTGCTTCAGCCGGAAAGGCTAACCTTAGAGCCGACCATGCGATCAGTGGAGACTCCGGTACGGATTCTGGATACTAAGACTCTAGACACTCGCCATAAGTCCGTGAGACTGGCGAAGGTCCTCTGGTCTAACCAGGACGTTGAGGAGGCCACTTGGGAGCTGGAAGAAAAGATGAAGGCGAAGCACCCGTCATTGTTTGCTTCTTAGTGTTTATATGTATAGGGTACGGGGCGTACCCCTTTTAAGGGGGGTAGAGCCGCTTCGGTTATGGTTGTGTACGACATGTATATTAATACATTGTCTATGTTATGTTACAGACCGTGGTGTCTGAATGATGGTTATGTGGTACACAACATGTATATTAATACATTGTCTATGTTATGTTACAGACCGTGGTGTCTGAATGATGGTTATGTGGTTGGACCTCGAGTCCGTTGTGGTGTAAGTATGATGGTTGTGTTGGTAATAATGTTTTGGAAGTGTGGTGTTATAAGATGTTTCCCGTGTTCTAATAGTAAGATATGTGGGAAGTATGAACTTTGGGGACAAAGTTCTTTTAAGGGAGGTAGATTGAAATACCCCAAACCTTGGTATGTTGGTTAAACATTAAAACATGATTTATTAAGACTAAAAAGAGTCTTAGAAACCTTAGTAAACAAATTTAAACAAAAGGAAACACAAATGTGCTTTAAAGTCAATAAGAGCCAAAATGTGCTCTAAGCTTGGGATAAACTTGAGTAAGACCTAATGAGCTTACCAAGACCTCATTTATATACTAATGAACATATTAAACCAATTACCAAAGAAAACCAAGCTTGAAAACAAGTTAAAACACAAAATGTGCTTTAAGAAGTCTTAAAGCACGTTTTTGAAAAATTGTCTTGTAAATGAGTTTTGAGTGGCTAAATGTCCATCATTACTCTTAAATATATATGTGTACTATATAGTATCACATTTGGGTGGCTATATTAATGGGAAATCAAAAATTTCACTTCTAAGTGCCTTGTTTAGGTGAATAGTGATTTTTATAAGCTATTTTGTAACATATGTGGTATAAGTAATTAAATTGACAAAAGAAGACTATACTACCCTCATATTAAAGGGGCCGGTTTTTCTCAAGTGTGGTGACTCACCACTCTCTAATTAATACAATAAGCAAGTAAAGAAAACTAAGTAAAACTACTTTTTACTTTATACTACAAATATCTCCTTAAAAGTAAGTTCTATCTTCATTCTCTCATTTCTTTCCTTCATTCACGGTTTCCCACCTCTCTTCTTCCTTCTTCTTTGTTCTCTCACGGTAATACCATCACCACCATTAGAGCTCCACCTTTGACCACTTGCTAAATCAAGCTCACTTGTCCAAATCAAAAACAAACACCACCAATCTCTTCCTCTCATCAAGCTCTTCATTCCTATCTTCTCAAAACTCCAAGAGCTCCATTTCGGTGCCAAGGTGTTCCACCATTGAAGGAGCTTGAGCTTGTATTTTGACATATTGTTGATCTCCTTTGCTTCTAGGTAAGGAATCTCAAAGAAAAATCATGTTTCCTCCATGTTTTTACCTTGACCGAAAATACACATTGATAGCTCTTTGTGTGACTTTGTTCTAGCTTCATTTCAACTCTTCATGGACTAGGTGGAGTCCTCTCTTGTTATATATCAAACTCTCTCCAAAGATCAAGGTAAAACAACTACATTAATGTTTTTGAAACAATGTAAATTAGGGTTTACAATGAGATGAAGCTCAAAGCTTGAATACTCATTATGGTGTTTGTATATTGTCTAGAACTTGACAAGGAATCAAATTATCATACGGTTTTGTAAGGAATCAAGGAGGAAGTATTTTGGAAAAAGAGGTAAATCTACTAACTTAATGTTGTTTAATGCCTTAGGAGAAATGAGCTTATAAATGCTTATTAAAACTACCTAAAGAGCAAATGGTGAATGACTTAGTAAAGTATTCTTAAGAGACTAGTAAAGGGCATATGTGTGTGTTGAGTGTATTTGCAGGTTAAAGGCATATATATTGTGGAAATTCAGTGTTTATGATTTAAGCACTTTAAGGGCCTAAGAGCCATGCATTTTAAGGGCCTAAGTGCCATGCAATTTAAATTATGCACTATATTGTAATGTGGTGTAAATTTGGTGAAATTGTGTATGAGAGTGTTCTTGGTGATTTTAGATGTTCTTGTGTGTTTAAAGGAGAAGGCAAAGTGTTTAGGCTTAGTAATGTTCTAGGGGAACCCATGTCAAAATTTAGGTAAGATAGCAAGAAGTTCTAAGTGTTTACATAAGGTTTGGTGAGTTAGAAAATGTAGGAAATGAATAAGGAGTTCATGATGTTTTAAAGGAATTTTGATGAACTAGGAAGTGCTCTAGAGTGTAATAAGGACTTAGGCATGATCTTGAGATTTAGTGAGTACCAAAGTCACTTTAGGACTTAGGTAAATACCTAGGCAAACTTTGGTAAAACAAGGAGAAGTGTACACTAGAAAAAGAGCTTCAAGAAGGATATAAGTAATTAGTTGTGAAAGATGGTGCTTGGGAGATGATGTTAAGTTAAGGAGAAAGCATTTTGGGATAGTAGTTATCATAGGTATGAAACACCACTTGAAAAACTAGGAGAAATATTGTAAGTGTTAGGAATTTTGTGAAGGAATAAGTAAAGGCTTAAGGAATTAGAAAATGGGTTTTATGATGTTTAAGGGTGTCTTAAGTTGTGTTTAAAGTGCCCAAGTGAGGTTAGGGAGTACTAGGTTATATGGGGTGAAGTTTGGAGTTGAAGTAAAAAGGAAAACATATTTGGGGCCGACCGGACTTGCGACCGGACTTGCAAGCTCGGTCGGGACCTGTTTACCCTGCGAGAATTAGTTTCTGGAATGGACCGGGCATAGGACCGGACATGGACAAGTCCGGTCGGGCTAAATTTACAAAGGGAATAACTCTCTAATGGACCGGACATAGGACCGGACTTACAAGTCCGGTCGGAGTAGAAAATTTTGTACGGATTGAGTTACTGGAATCGACCGGACATGGGACCGGACTTGACAAGTCCGGTCGGGCTGAATTTCCGAGGGGGAGAAACTCTCTGGAATCGACCGGACATGGACAAGTCCGGTCGGCAAGTCCGGTCGGACCTAAACTTGTAAAAAAAAAAAAAAAAAAAGAATGTGACTTATGTAGTTAACCCTAGGGTGTATAATGAAGGTAACCTAGGGTGAGGTAGACATTAAAACATGTCATACAATCATGTTGAATACTTAGTAAGTGTGAAGTTAAATAAATAATTAACCGACATTACTAATGTGTATAGGATTCTCTCAAGGTGGAAACGAAACAAGGCAAGGACCAAGGTATGGTTTTCTTGCAGTCTGTTGCCTACCGGTTTACACCGGCTTGGGTGTTGATTGTTTTCTGAGTGTTTACGACCTTATAAGATTAAAGCATGAAAAGAGCTTACGGTTGTTATATATTATGATGTTGTGTTAATATGACTCCTTTCCCTTGGTGTGTCTAACAAGACCTAAGTGTTTCTTGTTGCGACTTAACAAATATTGTGTGATCACTAACAAGTGCTAATCGGGGGAGTGAGGAGTCCGGTTGTTCCGGCCACGCGTGTGATGGATGGGGGTCGATATCATATCCGGTTCGGCTCTCTTGGTGTATGTATAGGTGGTATTCCAATTTGGTTTCTACCTTCCCTTAGCTTATCCAAAGCTAGTTACTGACTCACGTCGGGCCATAGGGGCATACGTATGTTATTTCGGTGTGCTTGGGATTACTATATCCGACACACCTTTGGTGTAAGTTAACCGTTCTATATAACCGGACGGTAACGAGGATGGTAACGAGCTTAACATGGGATTGGTAAAAATCTCTAGGCTCACATGGTATACTAACTATGGTGGAAGGTTCCTTGCGAGGACCGAATTTATGGTGTTATGTATTGATGTTGTGATGCTATGCAATTTCCCTTGCTATGCTATGGTATATATATATATATATATGTTGGATGATCTAAAATGATGCCATGTTATTATGACAATTGGTTGCGCGTATCCCGGTAGTCGATGGGCTGCGCGTTAGCCATACCAGCAAAGGTGCTGACCCCCTCGGGGGCTCCATATTTTTATTGCAGGATGAGGATCGAAGAGGCAGAGTGGCTCTAGGTCCTAGGTTGTTGATATACTTTTGGATAAGTAGGTTGTTGAGCCCGGGATGCGCCTGTGCTCCCGAGGCGTACATTTTGATACCTTGTTATACAGTGTTGGATGATTATGGTTTGGAGATGGGTTGTAAATTAAATACTCGGTATGGTCGGTTATGTTTATATATGGATGTTAGTTACTATGCTCGGGAGTCTGATCATCAGACCGGTACACTTGTATTTATTCTGCCTAGTTAACCACGTGGGTGGTTAACGGCGTTGTAACACCAAAGCGTTTAGTTATTGTTTGGTTGGTTATTTCCGCTGCGATTTTGGTAGTTGATAGGGGCGTTGTAGGGGTGTTACAGGGTGGAACCGTACTTATACATGTAAAATACAGGCTAGTACCATAAAAACCAGGCCCAAAATACTATAAATAGGGGTGTACCCCCATGAAATAAGATACACAACATTTGGTAGTCAAACTCACATACAATTCCAATAGAAGCTCTATTTCTCTCTCTTTACTCTCGTGAGACTCTGTAACTGAGACCAGGTAATGCAGGACAGAAGATCGAAGGATACTAGGATTGATATACTGTTTCATTTCAGTCGGCTCCAGACCTTTGTTTCTAAATTCCCATTTGACTACAAACTTCACCTTACATATCCTAGTATGCTTTAACATCATTTAGCACACTTAAACCTTCACATAACATCCTCCAAATGCATGTACAAGCTTAGTTCTAAAGTCCTTAAACACTCACTCATTTACTTACAAATCTCTTAACACTTGTAACATTTCCCTTTTGGTTTTCTAAGTGGTATTTCACCTATAATGACCACTATACCAAGATGTTTCCTCTACACCTTAACATCATCTCCCAAGCATCTTTTCTTACTAACTAAATTTCCTTGTTCACACCTTCTTAAAATTCCTTTTTCACATCCTTACCTAAACATCATTCATTCCTTGTACATCAACATTACCGAACCCTAAAACAAACTTATCCAAGACTTTATTACATCCCAGAACACCCATTGGGCTCCTAGAACTTCAAGATAGTGCCTAATTCCTCGTAGCACTATATAACACCTTAATACATGTTTTCTTCCCTAGTAAACATTCATTCAGTCCCCACATTTCCTAGTTCTCCAAAGCTCATTTAAACACTTAAATCTCCTTATACATTACCCAAATTTTTGCCATAGGTTCTCCTACCACAATGTCATACCAAAACACATTGTTTTTCACCATAAAACATTCAAGAACACCTAAATCCATTAAGAATATTCTCACACACAAAACTTCACCAAATTTACACTACATCACAATATAGTGCATAATCAAATTGCTTGGCACTTAGGCCCTTAAATAACATGGCTCTTAGGCTCTTAAATTGCACAAACCATAAACACTGAATTTCCACATGTATATATTGCCTTTGACCTGCAAATACACCCAACAATACATATGCCCTTAATAAACTCCTTGAGAGCATTTTACTAGCTCATTTGCCATTGGATCCTTAGGTATTTTATTAAGCAAATCAAGCTCATTTTTCCTAGGCATTTAAACTACATTGAGATAGTTTGTTTACCTCTTTTCTTCAAGATTTTTACTTGAACACTCTTGTTCTTCCTTGTTTGGAAATTGGCAAGAGTACTTGGCTACTTGTTAATGTTCTAATCAATACACAAGTAAAACCAATGAGCATTCAAGCTTCATGCTTAAACTCATTTACAAACCCTAAGTTATATATATTGTCCTTACACATTAGGATAGTTGTTTTACCTTGGAATAACAAGAGAGCTTGAATGAGTAACAAGAGAGGACACCTCCTTGTCCTTTGAAGATTGAAATGGAGCTATGGAAAGCAAAACAAAGCACCCTTGTGAGGTGAAATTTTCGGACATATTCAAAACAAGAGGGAATGGAGTTTTTCTTTGATTTTCCTTACCTTGAAGCAAAGGAGAATGACAAGGCATGGAAAGGTGAGCTCAAGCTCCTTCAATGGTGAATCTCCATGGCACCGAAATGAGGCTTTTGAAGATTTGAAAGGAGAGAAGTGTAGAGCTTGGCCTAACTAAGACAAATATGGTCTTAGAATTTGATTTGGTATATGGAGCTATGAATTACAAGCATTCAAAGATGGAGTAGTTGTGTGGGCTGTAGCAAACCGAGAATGAGAAGGGGCAAGGGAGGTTGGGGACGGTGGGGAAGCAAGGAGAATGAAGAGAATGAGAAGAAAAGCTTGCTTTTGGAGATATTTAGCTAAAAGCAAATAGTAACTATGCTTTATTACTTTCCTTGTTTATTTGATTGGTCAAGTGTGGTGAGTCACACATGAAAAATCGGCCCCCTTTTCATACTAGGGAATATCATGGTCTTTGTTGACCAACTAACTTACTTATATTGACTTATGTCATAAACTAGCATATTTTAGTTACTATTCACAAAAACAAGGCACATAGTTGTGAAATTTTTTATTTCCCATTGATTTAGACTTCCAAATGTGATACTAAGTAGTACACATGTTAAATAAAGAGTAATGATGGACATTTAGCCATTCAAAACCCATTTACAAGACAATTTTTCAAAAATGTGCTTTAAGGCTCCTTAAAGCACATTTTGTATTTTAACTTGTTTTCAAGCTTGGTTTTCTTTAGTAATTGATTTTATATGTTCATTAACATATAATTAAGGTATAGATATGACCTTTAGGTCTTATATAAATTTATCCCAAGCTTAGAGCACATTTTTGCCCATATTGACTTTAAGGTATTTATTTGTGTTTTATTTGGTTTAATCGTCTACCAAGGTTACCTAAGGACTAATTTAGCCTTATTAAATCATAATTGAATATTATTTAGTCTTGGTAGGTTCTTTGGGTCCTAACCAAGTTCACTCCAAGCTTAGAGCATGTTTTGCTCAAGTTGTGTCTTAGTGCTTTATTGTGTTTTACTACGGTTTAAATTGTCCACTGATGTTTCTAAGGCACTTTTTAGCCTTTACATACCATTGTTTAATGTTTAAACAACATATCAATGTTTGGGGTATTTCAATCTACCCCCCTTAAAAGAACTTCGTCCTCGAAGTTCACACTTCCCACACATCATTGGATTAGAACACAAGGATAACTTATAAAAATAAAACTTTCATTACCAAACATACTTTACATCACAACCTCGGACTTAACGGTCCGGGTACATATACACATCCATACATAACATAACATACTCACATGATAACCTCGGACTCAATGGTCCGGGTATCTTAACAACATTTGCACATACGTAACAACCCTTAGACTCTTGGGTCTGGGTAACATAACAACATTTAGACCCATAGGTCTTGATAACATAACAGCCTATAGACACATAGGTCTAGGTAACACAACAACATTTAGACTCATAGGTCTTGATAACATACACTTTTGGAACTCAAGGTCAAAATAATATTTAGTACACATACCACACAACATGTCTTAGCATGTATGACAACCAAAAATATCTTTTACATACACTGTGATCCCGCAAAACCGGTCGCGATGGACACCTTCCGTCCCCGTTCCATTGGGAGATCAAAACAATCACTTAAATTTGAAATTTTTCCTTGTGAGGTTAAGTAAGAGAACTTTAATTATGTAAAGTATCTATCGATGTTTATAAATACCAATTTCAAATCCTTTTGAAAACACATACAACTCCAAGTCCAACTTATGTTCTTTATTTCTTTTCTTAGCGTGGTTAATTGTGACCACTCAAGGGAGCTTCAAGAATCATCCAACCCTGATGTGATCAGCATCAGTGTTGAACTATCCTTCCCACACCCAATTTGTGTTCGGCTTCCCTTGATCTCATGAAATCAAGTTTCACCTCCCACTTCTGTAACACCCTAACTACAAACAACACATTTAACAACACTTGCAGCGGAAATCATGACTCACAACATAACTTAACTCCTTGGTGTTACACGCCGTTAGCCACCCATGTGACTAACAAGGCTAACATACATACATCGTACCGGTCTGATGGACTAAACTCCCGAGCAACTACACATCAATCCCGTTCCATGTTCAACATTCATTATACACTTACATTACAACTGTACCGAGTAATTACCAACTAACGCCGATACAATTTCGGTCTTACTACACCTACAGCACATCCACAATTTTCATGACTACCCACATACAATCAACTACCCCGTCCTACTCTCGAACGGCCTCCAGTTCCTTGTACCTGAAACAGGAAAGAGAGAAAGGGTGGCCCCCAAGGGCTCAGCCCTTTGCTGGTATGGTAATCCCGCAGCCCGCATGCTACCGGGCCACGCACAACTAATTGTCATCTTAGCATGCAGTTGATTTTATTTAAAACATGCACACATTACAACACAAATCAAGCTTAAAGGCGCACATCCGTTAATAGAACACAAACACAAGGTTAGCACACACAAACATAACAACACACTTCACTAATTAACATACACAAACTTATTTCCAATCTTCTTAGAGAACATAAACTTTACTTAGGGATGCCGGGGTGATATAAGCCGGGCACAACATGCATACACTTTCTTTACTTAGGCGTGGCGGCCTCATATAGGACCGATCACACCTTACACAATTTTCCCCTAGCTCCAATAGTGTTGAGGTAGGTAAGCCTTGGTTAAGCTTGCGGGTGGTTGTAATTCAAGGAGGAAAAACAACCGTAACATAATAAAGAGGGAGTCGAAGGGAACTTAGGCATCAACACCCTACCAACATTACACATAATTTCCCCCTAACCCGATTGGAAGTTGGGTAGGTAAGCTTTGGCTAAGCTAATGGGAGGTCGAAATCCAATGAAGGAAGCAACCCTTAACATAACAGGATGGGGTTAATTCACATATATACATCAACTCCCAAGCAACGCGCGACCGGAACGACCGGATTCCTCACCATACATAACATATACTTAGTTAAAGGTTCCTTTATGGAACTTATCACATACATACATCACATAGTTTTACTAACCCTGTTAATCACATAAGGGAAATCGCATCCCATTTCAACAACACGGATAACAGTATCCAATAACAACAATATACTTGGAATACCCCAAACCTCGGTATGTTATGTAAATGTTAAGCTATGGTATGTAAAGGCCAAAAAGTGCCTTAGAAACATAAATGAATCATTTAACCATGGTAAACACAATAAAACACTAAGACACAGTTTGAGCAAAAACATGCTCTAAGCTATGAGTGAACTTGGTTAGGACCCAAAGAGCCTGCCAAGACTTAATAACATTTAATTATGATTTAATAAGGCTAATTAAGTCCTTAGGAAACCTTGGTAGACAATGAAACCAAACAAAACACAAATAAATACCTTAAAGTCAATATGAGCAAAAATGTGCTCTAAGCTTGGGATAATGTGTATAAGGCCTAATGGTCATACCTATGCCATATTTATATGTTAATGAACATATTAAATCAATTACCAAAGAAAACCAAGCTTGGAAACAAGTTAAACACAAAATGTGCTTTAAGAAGTCTTAAAGCACGTTTTTGAAAATTGTCTTGTAAAGAGTTTTGAATGGCTAAATGTCCATCATTACTCTTTAATTAACATGTGTACTATATAGTATCACATTTGGGTGGCCATATTAGTGGGAAATCAAAAATTTCACTTCTATGTGCCTTGTATTTGTGAATAGTTTTCTACAACTAGTTTGTAACATATAATGTTATAAGTGATTAAGTTGGTCAACAAAGACCAAACCCTCCTAGGCATAATGGTGGCCGGTTTTTGTAGAGAGTCACCAAGTATGTTAACTTGTTAAGTAAATAAATTGACTCATAGTTACTATTTGCTTTAAGACTTAAATATCTTAAAAGCAAATTCTATCTTCATTCTTCCTTCCTCCTTCATTTCACACGGTTCCACACCTCTTCTTCTTTCTTCCTTGTTCTCTCTCTACGGTAAGCTACTACCACCATGGAAGTTCCACCTTTGACCACATGTAAAATCTAGCTCACTTAACCAAATCAAAAACAAACACCACCATTCTCTTAGTTAAGCCAAGCTCTACAATCTTGTCTCTTCAAGCTTCAAAACCTCCATTTCGGTGCCAAGAGAAACACCATTGAAGGAGCTTGAGCTCACCTTTCACATATTCTTGTTCTCCTTTGCTTCAAGGTAAGGAAACTCAAAGAAAAATGACATTTCCTTCATGTTTTGTCATGTCCGAAAATCACTCTTAATGGGGTCATTATATTGCCTTGTTCTAGCTTCATTCCAAGCTTTCATGGACTAGGAGGAGTCCTCTCTTGATATATATTCAAGCTCTCTTTCCATTCCAAGGTAAAACAATCATGTTTAATACCTTAAGATAATACATGTAACTAGGGTTTACAATGAGATAAAGCTTAAAGCTTATATACTCATTTTAATGTTGGTATATTGTTTAGTTGTTGGCAAGGAACCAAATGCCCTACCGGTTCTACAAGGAAACAAGAAAGAAATTTGTGAGGAAAAGAGGTAAACAACCTATCTTAATGTGGTTTAATGCCTTAGGATAAGCTTATATGCTTGTTAAATACCTAAGAGCAAATGGTAATGAGCTAGTAAAATGCTCTCAAGGAGTTTATTAAAGGAATATGTATTGTTGGGTGTATTTGCAGGTCAAAGGCATTATTATGTGGGAAATTCAGTGTTTAAGGTTTATGCAATTTAAGGGCCTAAGAGCCATGCATTTAAGGGCCTAAGTGCCAAGCAATTTAAGTTATGCACTATATTGTGATGTAGTGCTTAATGTGTGAAGTTTGTGTGTGTAAAATGTGTTTGATGGATTTTAGGTGTTCTTGGGTGAAATAAGGTAGAAACCTAAGTGTTTGGATGTGGTTATATACTAGAGAAGCTATGGCCAAATTTGGGAAGATGTGTAAGAGGTTCTAAGTGTTTTAAGTGGTTTTGGTGAACTAGGAGGTGTTAAAGGTGATTGAATGTTTACTTGTGAAGAAAGCATGTAATAAGGTGATTTAGAGTGATGCAAGGATTTAGGCATTATCTTGGAAGTTTTAGAAATCTATGAGTGTTCTCAAGATGTATTTAAGTCTTGGAGGAGTTTGTTTAAGGTTTAGGTAATGTTGGTGTTCAAAGAATAAATGATGTTTAGGTAAGGTTTTGAGTAAGGAGTTTTAAGAAGTTGTGAAAGGAGATTTAGTTAGTAAGAAAAGAAGTTGAGAGATGATGATAAGGTGTAGAGGAAACACCTTGGTATTGTGATCATTATAGGTGAAATGCCACCTAGAAGTCATAAGGAGGAAACATTGTAAGCGCTAGGAATTTTGTGGTGTATAAGTAAAGGTTTAAGGAATTAGGAAAAATAATTTTGTGAGTGTTTAAGAATATCTTAAGGGTGTGTTCGAAGTGCCAAATGATGTTAGAACACATTAAGAGGCCTTAGGAGAAGTTTGGTGAAGATTTGACAAAGTTTGGGTAAGTTTAGGAGGCGACCGACCCAGGGGCCGACCCAGTTTGTGGGTCGGTCGAGCCTCTGTAAAATGTTAAGAATATGTTCGGTAATGGACCGACCCAGAAGGTTGGGTCGGACATGGGTCGGTCGGTCAAGTTACAAAGGAGGGAAAATGTTCGCACATGGACCGACCCAGAATGGTGGGTCGGACGTGGGTCGGACGGGCATGTTTGTAAGGAAGTAAAAAGGGGTCTGTAATGGACCGACCCAGCTGTGGGTCGGTCGGTGGGTCGGTCGGACCAAAAACATGGTTTAAGGTTATGAAATGATATGAGATGATGGGATTGGTAGGTATGATGTTTTAAGGATGTTGAGGTGTTGTTAGGTGGTTTTATGGCAATTAGGTGGGTGAAAGTTGTATTTAATTGTGAGGGTAAACGTGTTAAAAATGTAAAGTTATTTAACCAAGTTAACGGGGAAGTTATAAGCATTGGACTTTAAAACAAACATGCTACCCCGATGTTAATGAAAACAACGTGTGATGTTAACAGTTGTTCGAGAATTGCTCGAGGAACATGTATGGACAGGATAAGTGGACTCCGGTGACAGGTATGGTTTTCTTGCAACCTGTGTCCTAACGGATTACACCGGCTTGTATGCCAATGTGTTTTTCTGTATGTTTGCCACGTTATGATATAAATCATGAAACGAGTTTACAGTCATTATTGTTATTGTATGTTTACGTGCCGATACCGGTAACCTCTAATGCGCTTGAAGGGCTAGTTAACCACTATTAGGTAAACGTAGGAGAACGGTATCCGGTAACAACGTTTCCGACTTAAGGAACGTTCTAACCACGGCTATGCGTGAGTTGGTTATGTGATGTTTGTGCGTGATGTTTGTATGTGAAGGTATGACTCTCTCTCCCCTTGTGTGCTTAACTCGGTTATGATACCGTATGGTGTGTGTGGTTGTGGTAGGCTCCATAATGGATCTCTAACTACTTATTATTAAGAGTCTATGGGCTAACGGGGGTGAGGAGTCCGGCAGTTTCCGGCCACGCGTGTGGATGGTGGGGGTCGTTATCATGTCCAGTTCGGCTCCCTTGGTGTATGTTTAGGTGGTATTCCAATTTGGTTTCAACCTTCCCTTAGCTTATCCAAAGCTAGTTTACTGACTCACGTCGGGCCATAGGGGCATACTGTGTTGTTTGGTGTGCTTGGGATCACTATATCCGACACACCTTGGGTTTAAGTCAACCGTTCAAATAACAGGATGGTGATGAGGTAATTAACGAGCTTGGTATGAGTTTGGCAACAATCTCTGTGCTCATGGTATGGACTAACTATGATGGAAGGTTCCTTGTGAGAACCGAGTTTATGATGATATGTATTGTTGTTGTGATACGCAAAATACCTTGCTATGCTTTGGTTTATATATATATTGGACGTTTTAAATGAATGCAATGTGGTCATGTGTCCGTCGAGACAAGAAAGGGTTGTTATGTTTGTTATGTGTAGGATGAGTTATGTTGTAGGATATGGAATGTGTGGATCATGGAATGAATCCCAGTTTGTGACAAGAGGCATTTAAGGATAACCCGATTAATGGGTATATGCCGTTCGTTAAGGAAGTAGCTCCGTTTAGAGGAGAGCCAATCTAGGGTTTAAGGAATCATTTGATGGTTGGTTAAGTGTGGATGTTTTGGTTATAGGTGGAGCCCATTGAGGCGAAACATTATGTGAGACATATTAATGGTTTGTATGCATGAATTAAATGTAATCAACTGCATGCTAAGACGACAATTAGTCGTGCGTGGCCCGGTAGCATGTGGGCTGCGGGATTACCATACCAGCAAAGGTGCTGAGCCCCTTGGGGCCACCCCTTTCTCTTCTTTTCCTATTTCAGGTACGAAGTGCTGGAAGCCGTTCGAGAGTAGGACGGGGCAGATGTTTACATGGGTACGTTTAAGTGGCATGAATATGATAGGCGTAGTAAGACCGAAATTGTTATCGGCAGTAGTTGTAAATACTCGGTACAGGGGAAGTGTATGTATATAATAAATGTTGAAGATGGAACGAGGATTGTATTGTGTAGTTGCTCGGGAATCTAGTCCATCAGACCGATACAAATGTACATATGTTAGCCTTGTTAGCCACGTAGGTGGTTAACGGCGTTGTAACACCATTGGAATAAGTAATGTGATGAGTTGGGTTTCCGCTGCAGAATGTTATTATGTGTTGTTGTTGGATGGGGTGTTACAAAAAGTGGTATCAGAGCGAAGTATCGCTCTGATGACTGAATTACCGAGCTTAGGAAGTACCGAGTTAGGATTTAAGTACTTTGGGTTAAGGGTTGAGTGATAGCGTGAGAGATACGCTAGATAGGAACTACCAGTGACTACTGGAAACCTACAATATCCATCCCACCCTCCACAATCCCTGTTTATAACTTGGGAAAGAACGCCAGAGAGATGGAAGTCCTCTCTCTCGGGAATACCCGATCTGGCTGTTATTAAATACCTTTAGGGTACGGAGAACCTGTCACGGTGATCCCGAAAACTGGGAATCCGGAGACGGTCTCCATCTGAACAATGTTAACCGCATTTAGTAGCGAAGAATGAAGGATTTTGTGTATAAGAGAATAGAATTTCCAGCAACCTGGGTCGACATGCAGAGCAGTCGAGAACACAGCTTGCAACGCACCAACCGTGCAACAGGCAAGAAGTGGATTAATGAAACCGAGACAAAGTCTACGGACCACAGTTGATAAATAACCACCCACGGTATACCAACCGACAAGGAACTACAAGTAGTGCCCAAATACGTGGAACGGGCTACAAAGAATACAATACTAAGAACAAGGGGTCTCCCAGAATGGGAAACACCCTAGTATGATATCATGTGAAACAGTGAGAATCACCTAGGAGTATTTATCAAGGCAGTAAGATCAGTGAGGGCCAACAAGGCCACTGATGACAATATGGGTAAAACAATACCACAACGGTATGTGTTAACCGATAGCCAGTTAGCATGGCGCACTTGCCATAGCAAGTGCTGCTATAACAGGGCTATTCGGGAAATTCATAACCACTACAGGTACTTGGAAAAGTACCATATTAAATGTGATCGTCATAATAGTGGAAGGGCCTGTGCCTAACCTCTGTAATTGGAAGTACGCCAGTCAGCAAGAAGCTAGACTTGGCTAAGGTAAGAAGATGTTGTGAAACCATGGAAATTTTCTTTCAACCCAGATTTTCAAACAAACCCTTTTCTTTTCAAAACCAGATTTTCCTTCAAACCAACACTTCTTTCCAACCTTCTTTTAAACCAAACCAGTGAAACCAGGGGCAATTGACAAGGATGCAACAGTGGATAAACTTTCCCTCGATTAAGTTCGGGAAGTAAGGAATGAATATTGTCACGGGACAATATAAGGGAGTTGACAACAGAATACTTCACCTAGGCGTGTGACGGACACTACAAGTGTACCAACTGTGTTGTGGGACGACCGCACTCCGATAGGAGCATGTGGACCTGACAGACCTACTTATAGGTTAGTTGGGTAAGTAGTAATGTATCAGTATGATACCCCATATATGTATACGAGTAGAGTCCAGAACACGGGAAGTAGTCGACTCTGTCTACGGTCAGCAGTATAAATCAACAGAAGCTAGAAAATACAAGGAATGCTTGAAGTCAAAGAACTCAGTTAAGTGAACAAGATTTAAGGGATTAGTGAATTCCTTTCAGGGAATGTTAGTTAACTGTGCAATATAAAGACATCACATATGTCTTAAGGATCCTTAGGGATAAAACATGTAGCTGGAAACAGGGCAAGGCAGATGCCTAATGTGGACGCATTAATGCAATGGACGGGATGAATCCCAGAACAGTATCTGCACTATCTGGAAATGTTGATCTTTACAGAAGAAGATAATAACAGAATGTATCAAAAAGTGTGAAACAAATGTAAGGCATAACGTAACGGCACCCAGGAGAAATCCTCGAAGGGTGTGCGCATCAACAATTGTTGAACGAAATACATGACAGAAGCTCAGGGGTCGAAACTAACGCCCAGTTTAGACATAAGTTGTCAGGAGACGGACTGACAAACCTAAGGGACATCCCATGGAAGGAAACGGAATGTAACGACCTTGTCATGGAGCCCGCTATAACCTCTAAACATATAATATTGTACAGAGAAGTACATGTGTATGGATAGCCTACAATGAGCCCAGCTCAAGGCAAATAAGGCTTATAAGCCACAAACAAGGTATGTTATGTAATTTGAGTTAATTGTAGAAGTTTATGTGGTACAAGGAAATAGAGCGGAGAACGAACCACTGCATTAAGAGTGGGGATACCTCTCGATATAGTGAGACCGCAGGAGCGGTAGTTATGTGAATCAAGTTCAAGAAATAGGTGGAGGACGGACCATGTTGTTATTACCCCAGGATGATCTGAATAAGAATAATACGAAAGGAAATATTTGTACCAGTTGTGTACGCAGGAAGTGTGATAAGTTGATAGCAATCACCATAGGTGTGTGAAGCTAAATGTGTGGCGAACAACGCTCAAGGGAAAGATAGTAGTATATTCAAAAATCAGCCAAATAAGTGGCCAGATAAACCCAGCGTGATAGCAGAAGCTAATATAATAGCGGATGCAGTGTAAGTTGATGTTATACAATGAGTAAGGACACGGTGCGCAATAGGCGACCGTTGTATGAGGATGGTTAGATGATAAAAATGGTGAGTGAGCAGAGTTATGAGTTAAACTCAGTGGAGGTACAACATTAAGCGATAGCAAATGAACCGAGCAGTAAGCCGGTGGCAAGTGTTAAATGATAAGGATTTCAGTGAAAATTCCTTTCGCAATCGCATAAGAGAGTTGCTGTCAAGGGTTTACGCCTCTGCACTCTGTATGACTGAGTGTTTTGGTATTGCTCTTGCACAGTAATGATCGAGTGGGATAGCTAGGAATCAGAAGCATGGTAATGGTGGAAGAATAAGTTATAATGGCGGTTGCATAGGAAATGCAAGGCCGCACCAATAAAAGAGTACTACAGTAGCACTAACTGCCCAATATCGGTATGGAATATACCCCAAATATTGTAATAGCTGAGAGAGCACTACACACTAGGTAGTAGCTCAATCTCAACCGACAGTAAGTCGGTAGAAGCAAGTCAATCATTGTGAATTACCTAGTAGTTTACGCTGTAACCTACTGGAGAAATGGATGGAAAATTGTGAAACTCACCGAATTCGCTCAGGGTAAGAGATACCATGCGTCGGTTGAGAACCCATTGTTCCCAAGATAAGGGCAATACATTGGAGATGTACAACACATTAACAGTAACGAATGGGGCAAACCAGCTCTATAATTATCAGGGTTGCGCAACAGAGGCCAGTGAGCCCATGCGTTAGGTATCGGATACATATGGTGAATATGAATAAATGACTAGTTATCAATACCTAAAAGCCTCACAGGCCAGGACCGAAACCGGTTATGAGTTACAACTCCAATGCGAATTCTTGGTTTAGGGACTAAACTGCCAATATGGTTAAGATCCTCTAATCAGAATCCATTGTGTAATAGACCGCGTGGAAGTTGAAACACTTCACGACGGCAGAACATTTTAAACTAAAGCTCAGTGATTGATTACGTGGGCGTAATCCCTTTTTAAGGGGGGTAGAGCGCAAAACCACTTAGTGTTTTTACCGTACAAGTGTACGCGAACTAGATGTGCATGGCACAAAATGATTGTTATGATGGTTGGCGCGTGTGTTATATAAACATACGCATTTATTTGTGGTCATTTATTTGTGGTTAAATTGTGGTAATTACGCACAAAAGATGCGAATACCATTGTGTGAAGTGTGTCATTTTGTTAATAGTGGTGTGTGAGAGTACAAGTGGAAGGGAGTAAAGAAACTCCCGGGGATCTAAAACCCCGATGGTGCATAAATATAAACCATGTATTGTATTTTGATAAAAAATATGTATATATATACAGTGTTGTGATTTATGAAGGGTTATGAGACCGACATAGAACCTAGTGAGAATTAAATTTTCTAGGTAACTTGAATTAAGTTGGATTTGGGTGATGATTGATAGACGGAGTTCTATCCCTTGGAGATGTAATGATTATGACTAGAAGGATTCAAAGATGGAAAATGGTACATGCTTGAATTAGTTGTTGGTTGAAAATGAGGTGGGAGGTGAAACTTGATTACCATGGGATCAAGGGAAGCCGAACACAAATTGGGGTGGAAAGATAGTTCAACACTGATGCTGATCACATCAGGGTTGGATGACTCTTGAAGCTCCCTGTAAGTGGTCACAAACAACCATGTTAAGAAAAATACAAGGAGCTTAAATCGGACTTGGAGTTGTGTGGTGTTTTCAAAAGGATTTTCGATTGGTATTTTCAAACAATCGATTAATATTTTGAATAAAAGATCTTCTTGTACTTAACCTCACAAGGAAATTTTAAATTTAAGTGATTGTTTTAATTTCCCAAAGGCACGGGGACGGAAGGCGTCCATCGCGACCGGGTTCTGCGGGATCATAGTCTATATCAAGGATATTTTTGATTGCTATACATGCTCCGACATGTTGTGTGGTATGTGTAATGAATGTTGTTTTGACTTGGATTTCCTAAAGTGTATACTATCAAGGCCTATGAGTCTAAATGTGTGGTGTTACATAGACCTATGTGTCTAAAGACTGTTATGTTGTGGGGACCTATGTGTCCAAAGGTGTGGATATGTTGCCCGGACCATTAAGTCCGAGGTTGGATGTAAAGGGTGGTTGGTAATGGAAGTTTTATGGCTATAGGTAGTTCCCGTATTTAATCTAATGATGCGAGGAAATGTGAACTTCGAGGACGAAGTTCTTTTAAGGGGGGTAGATTGAAATACCCCAAACCTTGGTATGTTATGTAAATGTTAAGCTATGGTATGTAAAGGCCAAAAAGTGCCTTAGAAACATAAATGAATCATTTAAACCATGGTAAACACAATAAAACACTAAGACACGGTATGAGCAAAAACATGCTCTAAGCTATGAGTGAACTTGGTTAGGACCCAAAGAGCCTACCAAGACTTGATAACATTTAATTATGATTTAATAAGGCTAATTAAGTCCTTAGGAAACCTTGGTAGACAATGAAACCAAACAAAACACAAATAAATACCTTAAAGTCAATATGAGCAAAAATGTGCTCTAAGCTTGGGATAAATGTGTATAAGGCCTAATGGTCATACCTATGCCATATTTATATGTTAATGAACATATTAAATCAATTACCAAAGAAAACCAAGCTTGGAAACAAGTTAAAACACAAAATGTGCTTTAAGAAGTCTTAAAGCACGTTTTTGAAAAATTGTCTTGTAAATGAGTTTTGAATGGCTAAATGTCCATCATTACTCTTTAATTAACATGTGTACTATATAGTATCACATTTGGGTGGCCATATTAGTGGGAAATCAAAAATTTCACTTCTATGTGCCTTGTTTGTGAATAGTGATTTTTAAACTAGTTTGTAACATATAATGTTATAAGTGATTAAGTTGGTCAACAAAGACCAAAACACCCTCCTAGGCATAATGGTGGCCGGTTTTTGTGAGAGGAGTCACCAAGTATGTTAACTTGTTAAGTAAATAAATGTGACTCATAGTTACTATTTGCTTTAAGACTTAAATATCTTAAAAGCAAATTCTATCTTCATTCTTCCTTCCTCCTTCATTTCACACGGTTCCACACTCTCTTCCTTTCTTCCTTGTTCTCTCACGGTAAAGCTACTACCACCATGGAAGTTCCACCTTTGACCACATGTAAAATCTAGCTCACTTAACCAAATCAAAAACAAACACCACCATTCTCTTAGTTAAGCCAAGCTCTACAATCTTGTCTCTTCAAAGCTTCAAAACCTCCATTTCGGTGCCAAGAGAAACCACCATTGAAGGAGCTTGAGCTCACCTTTTCACATATTCTTGTTCTCCTTTGCTTCAAGGTAAGGAAACTCAAAGAAAAATGACATTTCCTTCATGTTTTGTCATGTCCGAAAATCACTCTTAATGGAGTCATTATATTGCCTTGTTCTAGCTTCATTCCAAGCTTTCATGGACTAGGAGGAGTCCTCTCTTGATATATATTCAAGCTCTCTTTCCATTCCAAGGTAAAACAATCATGTTAATACCTTAAGATAATATATGTAACTAGGGTTTACAATGAGATAAAGCTTAAAGCTTATATACTCATTTTAATGTTGGTATATTGTTTAGTTGTTGGCAAGGAACCAAATGCCCTACCGGTTCTACAAGGAAACAAGAAAGAAATTTGTGAGGAAAAGAGGTAAACAACTATCTTAATGTGGTTTAATGCCTTAGGAGAATAAGCTTATATGCTTGTTAAAATACCTAAAGCAATGGTAATGAGCTAGTAAAATGCTCTCAAGGAGTTTATTAAAGGAATATGTATTGTTGGGTGTATTTGCAGGTCAAAGGCATTACTATGTGGGAAATTCAGTGTTTAAGGTTATGCAATTTAAGGGCCTAAGAGCCATGCATTTAAGGGCCTAAGTGCCAAGCAATTTAAGTTATGCACTATATTGTGATGTAGTGCTTAATGTGTGAAGTTTGTGTATAAAATGTGTTTGATGGATTTTAGGTGTTCTTGGATGAAATAAGGTAGAAACCTAAGTGTTTGGATGTGGTTATATACTAGAGAAGCTATGGCCAAATTTGGGAAGATGTGTAAGAGGTTCTAAGTGTTTTAAGTGGTTTTGGTGAACTAGGAGGTGTTAAAGGTGATTGAATGTTTACTTGTGAAGAAAGCATGTAATAAGGTGATTTAGAGTGATGCAAGGATTTAGGCATTATCTTGGAAGTTTTAGAAATCTATGGGTGTTCTCAAGATGTATTTAAGTCTTGGAGGAGTTTGTTTAAGGTTTAGGTAATGTTGGTGTTCAAAGAATAAATGATGTTTAGGTAAGGTTTTGAGTAAGGAGTTTTAAGAAGTTGTGAAAAGGAGATTTAGTTAGTAAGAAAAGAAGTTGAGAGATGATGATAAGGTGTAGAGGAAACACCTTGGTATTGTGATCATTATAGGTGAAATGCCACCTAGAAGTCATAAGGAGGAAACATTGTAAGCGCTAGGAATTTTGTGGTGATATGTAAAGGTTTAAGGAATTAGGAAAAATAATTTTGTGAGTGTTTAAGAATATCTTAAGGGTGTGTTCGAAGTGCCAAATGATGTTAGAACACATTAAGAGGCCTTAGGAGAAGTTTGGTGAAGATTTGACAAAGTTTGGGTAAGTTTAGGAGGCGACCGACCCAGGGGCCGACCCAGTTTGTGGGTCGGTCGAGCCTCTGTAAAATGTTAAGAATATGTTCGGTAATGGACCGACCCAGAAGGTTGGGTCGGACATGGGTCGGTCGGTCAAGTTACAAAGGAGGGAAAATGTTCGCACATGGACCGACCCAGAATGGTGGGTCGGACGTGGGTCGGACGGGCATGTTTGTAAGGAAGTAAAAAGGGGTCTGTAATGGACCGACCCAGCTGTGGGTCGGTCGGTGGGTCGGTCGGACCAAAAACATGGTTTAAGGTTATGAAATGATATGAGATGATGGGGATTGGTAGGTAATGATGTTATAAGGATGTTGAGGTGTTGTTAGGTGAGTTTAAATGGCAATTAGGTGGGTGAAAGTTGTATTTAATTGTGAGGGTAAAACGTGTTAAAAATGTAAAGTTATTTAACCAAGTTAACGGGGAAAGTTATAAGCATTGGACTTTAAAACAAACATGCTACCCCGATGTTAATGAAAACAACGTGTGATGTTAACAGTTGTTCGAGAATTGCTCGAGGAACATGTATGGACAGGATAAGTGGACTCCGGTGACAGGTATGGTTTTCTTGCAACCTGTGTCCTAACGGATTACACCGGCTTGTATGCCAATGTGTTTTTCTGTATGTTTGCCACGTTATGATATAAATCATGAAACGAGTTTACAGTCATTATTGTTATTGTATGTTTACGTGCCGATACCGGTAACCTCTAATGCGCTTGAAGGGCTAGTTAACCACTATTAGGTAAACGTAGGAGAACGGTATCCGGTAACAACGTTTCCGACTTAAGGAACGTTCTAACCACGGCTATGCGTGAGTTGGTTATGTGATGTTTGTGCGTGATGTTTGTATGTGAAGGTATGACTCTCTCTCCTCCCTTGTGTGCTTAACTCGGTTATGATACCGTATGGTGTGTTGGTTGTGGTAGGCTCCATAATGGATCTCTAACTACTTATTATTAAGAGTCTATGGGCTAACGGGGGGTGAGGAGTCCGGCAGTTTCCGGCCACGCGTGTGGATGGTGGGGGTCGTTATCATGTCCAGTTCGGCTCCCTTGGTGTATGTTTAGGTGGTATTCCAATTTGGTTTCAACCTTCCCTTAGCTTATCCAAAGCTAGTTTACTGACTCACGTCGGGCCATAGGGGCATACTGTGTTGTTTGGTGTGCTTGGGATCACTATATCCGACACACCTTGGGTTTAAGTCAACCGTTCAAATAACAGGATGGTGATGAGGTAATTAACGAGCTTGGTATGAGTTTGGCAACAATCTCTGTGCTCATGGTATGGACTAACTATGATGGAAGGTTCCTTGTGAGAACCGAGTTTATGATGATATGTATTGTTGTGTGATACGCAAAATACCTTGCTATGCTTTGGTTTATATATATATTGGACGTTTTAAATGAATGCAATGTGGTCATGTGTCCGTCGAGACAAGAAAGGGTTGTTATGTTTGTTATGTGTAGGATGAGTTATGTTGTAGGATATGGAATGTGTGGATCATGGAAATGAATCCCAGTTTGTGACAAGAGGCATTTAAGGATAACCCGATTAATGGGTATATGCCGTTCGTTAAGGAAGTAGCTCCGTTTAGAGGAGAGCCAATCTAGGGTTTAAGGAATCATTTGATGGTTGGTTAAGTGTGGATGTTTTGGTTATAGGTGGAGCCCATTGAGGCGAAACATTATGTGAGACATATTAATGGTTTGTATGCATGAATTAAATGTAATCAACTGCATGCTAAGACGACAATTAGTCGTGCGTGGCCCGGTAGCATGTGGGCTGCGGGATTACCATACCAGCAAAGGTGCTGAGCCCCTTGGGGCCACCCCTTTCTCTTCTTTTCCTATTTCAGGTACGAAGTGCTGGAAGCCGTTCGAGAGTAGGACGGGGCAGATGTTATACATGGGTAGCCTTTAAGTGGCATGAATATGATAGGCGTAGTAAGACCGAAATTGTTATCGGCAGTAGTTGTAAATACTCGGTACAGGGGGAGTGTATGTATATAATAAATGTTGAAGATGGAACGAGGATTGTATTGTGTAGTTGCTCGGGAATCTAGTCCATCAGACCGATACAAATGTACATATGTTAGCCTTGTTAGCCACGTAGGTGGTTAACGGCGTTGTAACACCATTGGAATGAGTAATGTGATTAGTTGGGTTTCCGCTGCAGAATGTTATTATGTGTTTTGCTGTTGGATGGGGTGTTACAATACTAAACAAGTCACATACATCACACTTAATCACAACATACACTAACACACGGATAGCCGTAGTTAGAACGTTCCCGTGGGTTGGGACGTTTATTCCGAATACCGATCTCTTATGTGAACCTAAGGTCGGTTAACTATTATTTAACACATAATTAAGGTTAAACGGTATCGGAATTAATTACGCCATGATAATGAATTACTATAAACTCATTTCATGCTTTATCTTGCAAGGTGGCAAACACACAAAACATTGGCATACAAGCCGGTGTAACCTGGTAGGACACAGGTTGCAAGAAAACCATACCTTACACCATGGGTTACCCTATCATATCCCCGAGGATTTACTCCAACGCGTCACCTCACGCTCCCCGAGTAGCTTCTGAACAACTGGTATTATTTCAAATGTTTCCATCAACATTAAATCTTAAGGTATGTAACTTTAATTACTTCCGTACTTAACCCCGTTGTCCCATTATCCTTAACTTATTTATGTGATTTTAAGTTCGCAACTTACACATTAACTCTCACACTTGTTTATACTTCCAATGGCCTTTAAAACTCATCAAACAAGGCCTAATCAGCATCTAAAACCATTACCATTCACTTCCCCACCATAATAACCCTTAAAAACACTTTCTGGACACTTTTTAACATGGTCCGGGTTTGTGTCCGGGGTTACAAACCCGGACCAACCCTGGAAAACGCTTTCTAGACATTTTTCTATGTGGTCCGGGTTTGTGTCCGGGTTTACAAACCCGGACCACCCCCTGGGATGGTTTTCTGCCATGTTTTTGCTATGGTCCGGGTTTGCGTACCGATTTGCAAACCCGGACCACCTCTGGAACTGTCAAAATTTACAGTTTTTTATCAGTTTTCAACCCCTAATTCACCTCTAATCATTTCCTAAACTTTCCACATGTTTCCTACATGTTTAAACACACTAAAACACTCCTTAAATACTCCTAAAACGTCGGTCCAATTCACCACCCAATTCTTGTTCAAATTCACAACATTTTCTATTCCCTCTGATGCATTATGCACAGCAGTGCATTTAAACTCCTTCAAACGTTTCATAACCTTCCACCAACCTTACTAAATCCACCAATGACCATTACAAATCATTCCTACATAAAATCACTCCCAAAACCCACATTCACTCCTTGTTTCACAAGTTATAAACGCTAATTATTTTCTAGCATTTCTAAGCTCCTCATATGTAATTGCTACAGATTTTCATCCTTCTCTTCCTAGCATCCCAAATACCATTTCAAGGCTATTAAACCACTCTACTCAACACTACAAACACGAAGGTTCTCCCATTCACCAAGCCATCACCAAAACACTTATTTTCTACCAAAATTTCGCCATAACTCCGTTGCTTTTCTAGCATTGTCCAAAACTCATCTTATCACCAAATTTTCATCCACATTCATCCTAATCTAGCCACACCCTTTCAAGGGTCTTAACAGCACATAACAAAATCCTCAAATTCACCAACAACAACAACACAATCACCAAAATCCCCATAATCTCAATAACCACATTATCAATCACAAACTCACAGCATTTGGCTCTTAAGGCCCTCAACTCAACATTAATTCACAAACCTCTCCAAACCAATTAAGCACATTTTCAACATATATTTCAATCCATCATTTTGGGTTCATTACTTTGTTTACCCACCCCAAACACTTAAACAATTATAAACAAGGTTCAAGGTGGATTCCTTACTTTAATTTCACAAGTCTCTTTAATTCTCTTCTTGCTCCTCATCTCTTCCAAAGTCGGTTAAAAGGGTGTGGAGTTTCCAAACTCCACCCCAACATCCAACAACACAAACACACTCAATTAATTATCTAAACCCTTAGAAAACTCAATTCAATCAAAGGGCTTAGAACACAAGTTAGGGTTTACCTTTTTGAAGCTTTTAAGAGGGATTCTCTCCCTTGAATCAAGAAGGGAATTACTCCACCATTGAAGGATTAATTTGGAGCTCAAGAACAAGAAGAAAAACAAGGTATCAAAATGGTGAAAAATCGATTACACCAAGAGGTGAATGAAAGATGACTTTTTCTTGGGAATTTTTACCTTAGAATGAAAAGGAGACTCCAAGCTATCTTTTGATGTCATTTTCTCTTCAAATGGAGAAAACCCATATGGATGAAGTTCATCCTTTTTGAATTTTGAAAAGAGAGGATGATAGAGAATGATGAGAGGATGAATAATATGTATTTATTTTTGTGATTTGAGCTTCATTAAAGCTTGGGCAAGGCAAAGAATGGCAAGGAGCCATGGGAGCTTGTTGGAGCTTCCAAATCGTGACCAAGGAAGAAGAAGGGGAGGATGGGGTCTGGGTACCAGAAGAAAAAAACGAGGAGAGAGAAATAATGGGAGAGAGAAGAGAAAAAGTAAGATATGGAGGAGAGAGGGAAAAAGGTGGCACATTTACTTTTTACTTTTTAGACTTAGTTGTCTAGCTTATTAAGAGCTAGTTTAATTGTGAGTGGGGTTAATTTATCCCCTTAGAAAACCGGTCCCCACTATAATATGTAACTAGAGCGTTTTTCGTCTTTTACAGAAATCACTCGTTATTTTACCCGGTTTAGCACTATTCACTAACCGGGCCCGTTTCCGGAATTTTCCTGTTCATTTAATTTTAATGGTTATTATACTCCCATTAATGTTTATTTATAGCTATATGATCAACTATAATTTTTACGGGGTCATTTGACTGTTTAAAGTCACGTTTTCGGGTTTTCTCGAAAAACGCGCTTTAGACTCCGTTAGCGTTTTAACGCATTATTTGGATCCGTTTTCTTCCGGAATTTTTCCCACATGTTCTTAGTGTAAATAGGGTATACAAATATATTTATAACCCTAGTGAAGGTTATATACCTCCTAAAATAATTAAGTACGTGTTTTCACCTTTTGTGACTTTTACGCATTTTCTTTTTCTTTTTGGTTTTTATTTCTTCACGAATGATCTTAAGGTCTTAATTAGCCTTATAAAATCATAATTACATAATTAATTAACATATTAAGGTTTGGGGTATTTCAATCTACCCCCCTTAAAAGAACTTCGTCCCCGAAGTTCACACTTCCCACAAATCATCGGGTTAGAATACAAGGATTACTTGCAACATAAAACTTCCATAACCAACACATTTTACATCACAACCTCGGACTTAACGGTCCGGGTAACAAATCCACATCCATACATAACATTACATAACATACTTACATAGTATCCTCGGACTTAATGGTCCGGGTACCTTAACAACATTTGCACATACGTAACAACCCTTAGACTCTTGGTCTGGGTAACATAACAACATTTAGACCCGTAGGTCTTGATAACACAACATCCTTTAGACACATAGGTCTTGACAACATAACACTTCCGGAACTTAACCACATTAGGACTCAAGGTCAAAATAATAATTATTACACATACCACACAACATGTCATAGCATGTATATCAACTAGAAATTCCTTTTCCATCTCTTCATGGGTTCGAGACCCATGTTGAGTACATATACACTGTGATCCCGCAGAACCCGGTCGCGATGGACACCTTCTGGTCCCCGTTCCTTTGGGAGATCAAAACAATTTCATACATCTTTAAAATATACTTCTCATGTCACCGTTCCGAAGACAAAGGCTTATACGTCCTCAGCTCGTGAGCAAGTAATACGAAAATACTCTATATGAGGTTAAGTAGAATGAAATCCTTTATTGGAACATACCAATTGAAGATCCTTTTACAAGGTCAAGTAAAAGTAGTCCTTCCTTTGAAAATGCCACTTAAGAATCTTAAAAAAATATTTATTGAGGTTTGAAAATACCAATTGGAAATTTGGAACCACCAATTTAAAATTTTTCTGAAAACACCATACAACTCTAAGTCCAATTATTGTTAACTGCATCTCATTCTTGATGTGATTATTTGTGACCACTTATAGGGAGTTTCAAGAATCATCCAACCCTAATGTGATCAGTATCCGGGTTGAACTATCTTTCCACCCCAATTTGTGTTCGGCTTCCCTTGATCTCATGATAATCAAGTTTCACCTCCCACTTCATTTTCAAACAACAACTAATTCAAGCATGTACCATTTTCTATCTTTTTAATCCATCTAGTCATAATCATTACATCTCCAAGGGATAGAACTTTGTCTATCAATCATCATCCAGATTCCACTTAATCCAAGTTACCTAGGGAATTTATTCTCACTAGGTTCTATGTCGGTGTGATACCTCTTCATAAATCACAATACTGTATATATATATATACTTTTATCAAAATACAATACACGGTTTTACATTTAGTATTATATGAACATATACTGTCGGGGTTCAGTTCCCCGGGAGTTTTCCTACTACCTTATACTTATACTTTCACACATATCTGTTAACAAAATAACACACTTATCACAATGGTATTCGCATCTTCTGTGCGCAATTACCACTATTAAACCATGAATGAATGCGTATATTTATGTAACACACGCACCAATCATCAAATAAATCATTTTGTGCTATGCACACCATAGTTCACGTACACTTGTACGGTAAAACACACTAAACGGTTTTGCGCTCTACCCCCCTTAAAAGGGATTACGCCCACGTAATCAATCATTTAATCACTGGTTTAAACGTTCTACCGTCGTGAAGTGTTTTATCTCCACGCGGTTTATTATACCATGTGTTATGGTTTGAGGGTCTTAGCCATATTGGTGGTTTAGTCCCTAACCAAGAATTCTCCTTAGAGTTTATTTAATTCATAACCAGTTTCGATTCTGGCCTGTGAAACTTCTAGGCATTAAAAATAAGCCTTTTACGCATATTCACAACGCATATCCAACACTTGAATCGCTGGCTCACTAGTTTCTGTTGCGCGACTCTTGATAATTTAGAGCTTAATTGCCCCTACATTATTCCTACTGTATTGTACATTCCCGATTATCACCCTTATCTTGGTAATAACGGTTTCTCAACCGACGCGTGGTTTCACTTACCCTGAGCGAACTCGGTGAGTTACAGACTTACTATCCACTTCCATTATAATTTACTGTATTCCATAATGACTTAATTGATTTCTTCCGACTTACTGTCAGTTGAGTTTGAGCTACTACCTATTGTGTAGTGCTCTGTCGATTATTTCCAACACTTGAGGTATATTCCATACCGATATTTAATGATCGTGTTACTGTAGTCACTTATGCCAATTAAGTATCCTTTGATTGGTACAACCGTGCTCCTCTATGCATCGGTTTTATCACACCATAATTCTTGTTCCATCATCACAATTGACATTACCCAAACTTCCTAGCTATCACACTCGATCATTACCGCGCAAGGGCAATACCAAAACACTCAGTCATACAGAGTGCAGAGGCGTAAACTCTTGACAGTAAATCTCTTGTGCGATTGCAATAGGAATTCACACTGTGTTCCTTATCAGATAGTACCGACCATTGGCTTATTGCCCAGTCGGTTTGTTATCACCTACCTTGTATGCCTATTGAGTTTCACTCATAACTAGTCTTATTTGCCACATTATTATTTAGCAATACTTATGCAACGGTCGCTTACTGTGCACCGTGCTCTTACTCATTGTATAACATTACTTACACTACGTCCGCTATTATATTAGCTTCCGCTATTACACTATGTTTTGCCACTTATTCGGCTGACTGCTGAATACTCTACTCTTCGAGCCTCTATGCTCCTTGAGCGTTGTTCATTACACATCTAGCATCCCACACCTTTGGTGGTCGCCATTAGGCTTATCACCCTTTCCGTCTGCACAACTGGTACGAATACTTCTTTTCGTAGTAACAACATGGTCAACTCTTAACACATTCTCTGAATTTAGTTCACATAACTACCGCTGTTGCGGTCTCACAATATCAAGAGGTGTCCCCACACTTTAAGCAATGGTTCGTTATCCGCTTACTTACTTATATAACGTAACTTCTGTGATCAATAACATTTTCTTAACACATTCGATTTGTGGCTTTTAAGCCTTATTGCCTCGAGCTCTGCCCGTTGTAGGCTGTCCACACACATTACATGGTTTATATTGGTATTGGGCTCCATGACAAGGTCGTAGTATCATGGTTCCTTTCATGGGATGCCCCTTCAAGGATGTCAGACTTCCCTCTGACGACTTGTGTTTAAACTTGGTGTTAATTTCAGCCTTTGCGTTTCTGTCACGTATCGTGTTCAACCACTATTGGTCCAAACACCCTTTTAAGGACAGCTCCTGGGTGTCACTAGGTTATGCCATCACGTCCAGCTTGCACTTATTGGTACGTTTAATTAACTACATTGCCTTGCGTTCTTTGCTGAGTTAAATATCCTCTTTAGTGAGATTGATATCTCTAGTGATCATCTCGGGAGTCTCATCCCGATCATTGCACATTAACATATCCATAGTAGGCATCTGCCTCACCATATATAGGCTGGGTACTTACTCCAGCTATTGTGTTCATCCATCCAGATCCTTGAGACATATGCGATTTTTTTACTTACTAGTCAGTGCACTTCACACTTCTAGTTTCTTAAACATTTCCTCGCAATAACTCACTAATCCCTTTAGTCCTCTTAACTTAACTGGGTTCCTTTACTTCAACCATTCGATGGTAGTTTATTACTCTTGTCTAACTTTTACTTCGGACCGTAGTATGGAGTCGACTACTTCCCGTGTTCCAGACTCCACTCGTATACATACATGGGGTATCCTACTGATACATTGCTATTTACCCGACTACCCCATAAGAAGGTTTGTTAGGACCACAAGCTTCTATCGGAGTGCGGTCGTCCCACATTACTGTTAGTACACTCGTAGTGTCCGTCACACGCCTAGGTGAAGTATTCTGTTGTCAACTCCTCTTATATTATCCTGTGATAATATGCATTCCATGCTTCCCGAACTTAATCAAGGGAAGTGTATTCGCTGTTGTATTATTATTAACTCAATCCATTCTCTCGGGTTGCTACCCATGGGTTTACTGGTTTTTGTCCGGTTATTTAAAAGTAACTGGGTAAAACTTACCTACCGCATGGCACTGAGGCCGGTGTAGGTCTTCTGGTTTGGTTTAAAGAAAAAGGCGAATTAAATAAAATGGGTTTGAAAGAAAACCTGGTTTTGAAAAAGGTTTTGAAAATGGATTTAAGTTGAAAGAAAAATTCTCCTGGTTTTACAACGTTTCCCTGCCTTAACCGAATCTAGCCTCCTGCTGACTGGTGTATTTCCAAGTACTGAGGTCAGGCTATTAAGCCCTTCCACGGTTATGATAATCCCACTTATCTTCACGGTACTTTACTAAGTACCGGTAGTTGTTTAAAATTTTTTGTACAGCCTTGTTATAGCAGCACTTGCCATGGCAAGTGCGCCATGCAATCGGGTTATCGGTTCAACACACCTCGGTTTCGGTATTGCTTCCGCTCACTCTGACATCGGTGGCCTTGTCGGCCCTTACCTCGATCTTACAGTGTTGACTATAAATCTTCTAGGTACTTCACACTGTTTACACATGTTAATCATTAACTAGGGTAATTCCCATACTGGGAGACCCCTTTTACATAGCATTGTATTCTCTTCGTACTACGTTGTAGTTCCTTAATCGGTTGGTATACCGTTGCTATATTAGCTAACATTCATGATCCCGTAGACACTCGTCTCGGGTTTCATTACTCCACTTCTCCACTGTTGCACGATGGGTGCGTTGCAAGCTGGTTGTTCTCGACTGCTCCGCATGTCGACCCAGGTTGCCAGAAATTCTATTCCTTTAAGCATAAGATTCTTCACTTTTCGCTATTAAATACGACAAACATTGTTCAGATGGAAACCGTCTTCGGGATTCACACCCTTCGGAATCTACCGTATGACAGGTTCTCCGTGCTTTAAGGACACTCAATAACAGCCAGATCGGGTATTCCCGAGTAAGAGAGGACTTTTCATCTCTCTGGCGTTCTTTCCGAGTTATAAAATAGGGTTTGTGGAGGGCGGGATGGATATCGTAGGTATCCAGTACACACTGGTATTTCCTAACTTGCGTACTTCTCACGCTATCAGTGTTGAACTATCCTTCCACCCCAATTTGTGTTTGGCTTCCCTTGATCTCATGAAATCAAGTTTCACCTCCCACTTCTGTTGTAACACCCCAACCACCACCGTACACTTAACATCAAACCGCAGCGGAAATCTCAATTCATCACATTACTTAATTCAATGGTGTTACACGCCGTTAACCACCCACGTGGCTAACAAGGCTAATACATGTACATTGTATCGGTCTGATGGACTAGATTCCGAGCAACTACACGATACAAACCTTATTCCATTTCCAACATTTATTATATACATACGTTCCTACTGTACCGAGTATTTACAAACTAATGCCGATAACAACTTCGGTCTTACTACGCCTATCATACTCACGCCATTTAAATGGCTACCCATGTATAAACATCTGCCCCGTCCTACTCTCGAACGGTTTCCAGCTCCTTGTACCTGAAATAGAAAAGGAGAGAAAAGGGTGGCCCCCAAGGGGCTCAGCACCTTTGCTGGTATGGTAATCCCGCAGCCACATGCTACCGGGCCACGCACGACTAATTGTCGTCTTAGCATGCAGTTGATTATATTTAAATCATGCATACATTACACACAAACGTCAAGCTTAAAGGCACACATCCGTTAATAGAACACAAACACAAGGTTAGCACACACAACATAACAACACACTTCACTAATTAACATACACAAACTTATTTCCAATCTTCTTAGAGAACATAAACTTTACTTAGGGAGTGCCGGGGTGATATAAGCCCGGGCACAACATACATACACTTTCTTTACTTAGGCGTGGCGGCCTCATATAGGACCGATCACACCTTACACAATTTCCCCCTAGCTCCAATAGTGATGAGGTAGGTAAGCCTTGGTTAAGCTTGCGGGTGGTTGTAATTCAAGGAGGAAAAACAACCGTAACATAATAAAGAGGGAGTCGAAGGGAACTTAGGCATCAACACCCTACCAACATTACACATAATTTCCCCCTAACCCGATTGGAAGTTGGGTAGGTAAGCTTTGGCTAAGCTAGTGGGAGGTCGAAATCCAATGAAGGAAAGCAACCCTTAACATAATAGGATGGAGTTAATTCACATATATACATGAAACAACACGCGCGACCGGAACGACCGAATTCCTCACCATACATAACATATACTTATTAGTTAAAGGTTCCTTTATGGAACTTATCAGATACATACATCACATAGTTTTACTAACCCTATTAATCACATAAGGGCAATCGCATCCCATTTCAACAACACGGATAACAGTATCCAATAACAACAACATACTAAACAAGTCACATACATCACACTTAATCACAACATACACTAACACACGGATAGCCGTAGTTAGAACGTTCCCGTGGATTGGGACGTTTATTCCGAATACCGATCTCTTATGTGAACCTAAGGTTGGTTAACTATTATTTAACACATAATTAAGGTTAAACGGTATCGGAATTAATTACGCCACGATAATGAATTACTATAAACTCATTTCATGCTTTATCTTGCAAGGTGGCAAACACACAGAAAAACACATTGGCATACAAGCCGGTGTAACCCGGTAGGACACAGGTTGCAAGAAAACCATACCTTACACCATGGGTTACTCTATCATGTCCCCGAGGATTTACTCCAACGCGTCACCTCACGCTCCCCGAGTAGCTTCCGAACAACTGGTATTATTCAAATGTTTCCATCAACATTAAAATCTTAAGGTATGTAACTTCCATTACTTCCGTACTTAACCCCGTTGTCCCATTATCCTTAACTTATTTATGTGATTTTAAGTTCGCAACTTATACATTAACTCTCACACTTGTTTATACTTCCAATGGCCTTTAAAACTCATCATACAAGGCCTAATCAACATCTAAAACCATTACCATTCACTTCCCCACCATAACAACCCTTAAAATCACTTTCTGGACACTTTTTAACATGGTTCGGGTTTGTGTCCGGGGTTACAAACCCGGACCAACCCTGGAAAACGCTTTCTGGACATTTTTCTATGTGGTCCGGGTTTATGTCCGGGTTTACAAACCCGGACCACCCCCTGGGATGGTCTTCTGCCATGTTTTTGCTATGGTCCGGGTTTGCGTACCGATTTGCAAACCCGGACCACCTTTGGAACTGTCAAAATTTACAGTTTTTGATCAGTTTTCAACCCCTAATTCACCTCTAATCATTTCCTAAACTTTACACATGTTTCCTACATGTTTAAACACACTAAAACACTCCTTAAATACTCATGAAACGTTGGTCCAATTCACCACCCAATTCTTGTTCAAATTCACAACATTTTCTATTCCCTCTGATGCATTATGCACAGCAGTGCATTTAAACTCCTTCAAACGTTTCATAACCTTCCACCAACCTTACTAAATCCACCAATGACCATTACAAATCATTCCTACATAAAATCACTCCCAAAACCCACATTCACTCCTTGTTTCACAAGTTATAAACGCTAATTCTTTTCTAGCATTTCTAAGCTCCTCATATGTAATTGCTACAGATTTTCATCCTTCTCTTCCTAGCTTCCCAAATACCATTTCAAGGCTATTAAACCACTCTACTCAACACTACAAAACCAAGGTTCTCCCATTCACCAAGCCATCATCAAAACACTCATTTTCTACCAAATTTCGCCATAACTCCGTTGCTTTTCAGCATTGTCCAAAACTCATCTTATCACCAAATTTTCATCCACATTCATCCTAATCTAGCCCCACCCTTTCAAGGGTCTGAACAGCACATAACAAAATCCTCAAATTCACCAACAACAACAACACAATCACCAAAATCCCCATAATCTCAATAACCACATTATCAATCACAAACTCACAACATTTGGCTCTTAAGGCCCTCAACTCAACATTAATTCACAAACCTCTCCAAACCAATTAAGCACATTTTCAACATATATTTCAATCCATCATTTTGGGTTCATTACTTTGTTTACCCACCCTAAACACTTAAACAATTATAAACAAGGTTCAAGGTGGATTCCTTACCTTAATTTCACAAGTCTCTTTAATTCTCTTCTTGTTCCTCATCTCTTCCAAAGTCAGTTAAAAGGGGTGGAGTTTCCAAACTCCACCCAACATCCAAGAACACAAAACACACTCAATTAATTATCTAAACCCTTAGAAAACTCAATTCAATCAAAGGCTTAGAACACAAGTTAGGGTTTACCTTTTGAAGCTTTTAAGAGGGATTCTCTCCCTTGAATCAAGAAGGGAATTACTCCCCATTGAAGGATTAATTTGGAGCTCAAGAACAAGAAGAAAAACAAGGTATCAAAATGTGAAAAATCGATTACCAAGAGGTGAATGAATGAAAGATGACTTTTCTTGGGAATTTTTACCTTAGAATGAAGAGGAGACTCCAAGCTATCTTTGATGTCATTTTCTCTTCAAATGGAGAAAACCCATATGGATGAAGTTCATCCGTTTTGAATTTTGAAAAGAGAGGATGATAGAGAATGATGAGAGGATGAATAATATGTATTTATTTTTGTGATTTGAGCTTCATTAAATCTTGGGCAAGGCAAAGAATGGCAAGGAGCCTTGGGAGCTTGTTGGAGCTTCCAAATCGTGACCAAGGAAGAAGAAGGGGAGGATGGGGTCTGGGCACCAGAAGAAAAAAATGAGAGAGAGAGGAAATAATGGGGAGAGAGAAGAGGAAAAGTAAGATAAAGAGGAGAGAGGGAAAAAGGTGGCACATTTACTTTTTACTTTTTAGACTTAGTTGTCTAGCTTATTAAGAGCTAGTTTAATTGTGAGTGGGGTTAATTTATCCCCTTAGAAAACCGGTCCCCACTATAATATGTAACTGGAGCGTTTTTCGTCTTTTACAGAAAACGCTCGTTATTTTACCCGGTTTAGCACTATTCACTAACCGGGCCTGTTTCCGGAATTTTCTTGTTCATTTAATTTTAATGGTTATTATACTCCCATTAATGTTTATTTATAGTTATATGATCAACTATAATTTTTACGGGGTCATTTGACTGTTTAAAGTCACGTTTTCGGGTTATCTCGAAAAACGCGCTTTAGACTCCGTTAGCGTTTTAACGCATTATTTGGATCCGTTTTCTTCCGGAATTTTTCCCACATGTTCTTAGTGTGTAAATAGGGTATACAAATATATTTATAACCCTAGTGAAGGTTATATACCTCCTAAAATAATTAAGTACGTGTTTTCACCTTTTGTGACTTTTACGCATTTTCTTTTTCTTTTTGGTTTTTATTTCTTCACCAATGATCTTAAGGTCTTAATTAGCCTTATAAAATCATAATTACATAATTAATTAACATATTAAGGTTTGGGGTATTTCAACTTCAATTTCAAACAACAACTAATTCAAGCATATCCCATTTTTCTATTTTTTTTAAGTCATTCTAGTCATAATCATACATCTCTAAAGGATAGAACTCCGTCTATCTATTATCTCCATTCACTTTAATACTGTTACCTAGGGAATCTTATTCTCACTATGTTCTATGTCGGTTTCATACCCTTTCATGAATCACTATATAGTATATATATACACATATATTTTATCAAAATACAACACACAGTTTCATATTCAGTGTCATATGAACATATAATGTCGGGGTTTTAGTTCCCCGGGAGTTTCTCTACTCCCCACACTTGTACTATCACACACAACTGTTAACAAATAAACACACTTATCACAATGGTATTCGCATCTTCTGTGCGCAATTACCACAATTAAACCATGAACGAATGCGTATGTTTATGTAACGCACGCACCAATCATCCAAACAAATTATTTGTGCTATGCACAACATAGTTCACGTACTCTTGTACGGTAAAACACACTAAGCGGTTTTGCGCTCTACCCCCCTTAAAAGGGATTACGCCCACATAATCAACCACTGAATCATTGATTTAAAATTTTCTGCCGTCGTGAAGTGTTTTAACTTCCACGCGGTCTGTTATACAATGTGTTCTGGTTAGAGGATCTTAACCATATTGGCGGTTTAGTTCCTAAACCAAGAATTCTCATTGGAGTTTGCTTTAACTCTTAACTGGTTTCAGTTCTGGCCTGTGAGGCTTACATGCATTAATAATTAGCCATTCACTCATATTCACTATGCACATTGTACACTTGAATCACTGGCTCACTAGTTTCTGCTGCAAAACTCTAATAACTGTAGGGCTCAGTTTGCCCCATTCTTTATTCTTAATGTATTGTACATCCCCAATTATCATCTTTATCTTGGTAATAACGCTTTCTCACCCGATGCGTGGTATCTCTGACCGTGCACGAATTCGGTGAGTTATAAACTTTCTATCCACTTCCATAATAATCTACTGTGTATACTGTTACGTATTTCACAATGATTGACTTGAGTCCTTCCGACTAACTGTCGGTTGAGGTTGAGCTATGACCTAGTGTGTAGTACTCTGTCGTATATTCCATACCGATAGTTGGTATTTAATGCCACTGTAGTCACTTGTTCTTAATCATGCCTTCACATTTGGTCCTGTACAAGTACTTTTTCTTCGGTATGTCCCTGCATTTCCTATGCATCAGTCACTATGGTGTTATAAGCCGCTTTCTGTTTCCACCACAATTACATTTCCCGAATCCTAGCTATCGCACTCGATCATTACTGCACAAATGCAATACCAAAACACTCAGTCGTACAGAGTGCAGAGGCGTAAACCCTTGACAGTAAATCTCTTATTAGCAATGGGATCCACACTGAGTTCCTTATCACATAGTACCAACCACTGGCTTATTGCCCAGTCTGTTTATGATCACTTACCTTCCATCTCCACTGAGTTTAACTCATAACTGGTCTTATCTACCATATTATTATCTAACAACACTTATACAACGGTCGCTTTCTGCGCACCGTGTTCTTTCTCATTGTATAACATCAACCTTTATGGTATTTGCTGTCATATTAGCTTCCACACATATACTTTCATCACTCTTATTATGGTTCGCCACTCATTTGGCTGATTGTTGAATATTCTAGTCTTTGAGTCTTAATGCTCCTTGAGCATTGTCCATCACACATTTAGCGTCACACATCTATGGTGGTTGCTATTAGACTTATTACTCTTCCGGTCTCCACAAGTGGTAGTAACCATATTGGTCCACCCTTAACGTATTCCCTGTACTTAGTTCACCTAACTACCGCTGTTGCGGTTTCACAATATTAAGAGGTATCCCCACTCTCTTAGCAGTGGTTCGTTATCCGTTTTACCTACTTATATAACATAAACTCTTACAACCGATTAAATTTATATAACATATCCTGTTTGTGGCTTATAAGCCTTACTGCCTCGAGCTGCGCTCATTGTAGGCTGTCCACACACATGTACTTCTCTGTACAACATTACATGGTTTGGATGTCATATTGGGCTCCATGACAAGGTCGTTGCATCACGTTTCCTTTCATGGGATGCCCCTTAGGATTGTTAGTCCGTCTCCTGACAACTTATGTCTAAACTGGGTGTTAGTTTCAACCCTTGTGTTTCAGTCACGTTATCTTGTTCAACTATCGTTGATGCGAGCACCTTGAAGGATTTCTCCTGGGTATTGCTAAGTTATGCCTTTACATCTGGTTCGCACTTATTGGCATATTCAGTTAGCCACGCCGTTTGCGTTCTTAACTGGCTTATTGTCCTCTTCTGTGAAGATCAACATTTCCTGTAGTGTAGGTACTCATTCTGGGAGTTTCATCCCGTTCGTTGCACATTAACATGTCCACATCAGGCATCTGCCTTGCTATGTATAGGCTGGGTCACCGTTCCAGCTATCATGTTTACCCCTCGGGATTCTTAAGACATATGTGATGTCTTTACATAACAGTTAGTGCACTTCGCACCTCCTGACTCTTAAACATTTCCTTGAAATGAATTCACTAATTCCTTTAGTTTCGTTAACTTAACTGAGTTCCTTTACTTTAACCACTCTTGGTAATCCGTTGCTCTTGCTTGACTTTTACTGCTGACCGTAGTATGAGTTGACTACTTCCCGTGTTCCGGACTCTACTTGTATACATATGTGGGGTACCATGCTGATACATTACTACTTACCCAACTAACCCATAAGTAGGTCTGTCAGGCCCACAAGTTCCTATCGGAGTGCGGTCGTCCCACATTACAATTGGTACACTCGTAGTGTTCATCACACGCCTAGGTGAGGTATTCTATTGTCAACTCCCTCATATTGTCCCGTGACAATATGCATTCCGTGCTTCCTGAACTTAATCGAGGGAAAGCTTATCCATTGTTGTATCTTTAGCAACTGCCCTTGGTTTTACTGGTTTGGTTTAGAAGAAGGTTAGAAAGAAGTATTGGTTTGAAAGAAAATCTGGTTTTGAAAGAAAAGAGTTTGAAATAAATCTAAGCTTGAAAGAAAAATTTTCATGGTTTCACAACGTCATCTTGCTTTAACCAAGTCTAGCCTCTTGCTTACTGGTGTACTTCCAATTACAAAGGTTAGGTTGTTAAGCCCTTCCACGGTTATGATGATCACAGTTAACTTCGTGGTACTTTACTAAGTACTTCGTATTTGTTAAAAATTTCCCGAACAGCCCTGTTATAGCAGCACTTGCCATGGCAAGTGCGCCATGCTAACTGGCTATTGGTTAAACACACTCTAGTTGCGGTGTTGTTCTTACCCGTACTGTTATCAGTGGCCTTGTTGGCCCTTACTTGACCTTACAGTCTTGACAATTGTCCCTCTGGGCGACTTCTCACTGTATTCACATGATAATCACTAACTAGGGCGTTTCCCATTCTGGAGACCCCTTTTCTTAGTATTGTTTCCTCTTCGTAGCCCGTTCCACGCATTTGTCGTGGTTACTAAGACTTGTCTCTTGTTTGGGCACTACGTTGTAGTTCCCTTGTCGGTTGGTATACCGTTGGTGTATTATTTAACAACTGTGGTTCCGTAGACACTCGTCTCGGGTTTCATTAATCCACTTCTTGCCTGTTGCACGGTCGGTGCGTTGCAAGCTGGTTGTTCTCGACTGCTCAGCATGTCGACCCAGGTTGCCGGAAATTCTATTCCCTTACTCACAGAATTCTTCATTCTTCGCTATTTAATGCGGTTAACATTGTTCAGATGGAAATTGTCTCCAGGATTCCCAGTTTCCGGGATCTACCGTATGACAGGTTCTCCGTACCTTTAGAGGTATTTAATAACAGCCAGATCGGGTATCCCGAGTATGAGAGGACTTCCATCTCTCTGGCGTTTTTCCCCAAGTAATAAAACAGGGATTGTGGAGGGCGGGAAGGATATTACAGGTTTCCAGTACACACTGGTAATACCTAACCAGCGTATCTCTCACGCTATCACTCAACCCCTAACCCAAAGCACTAAAATCCTAACTCGGTACTTCCTAAGCTCGGTAATTCAGTCATCAGAGCGATACTTCGCTCTAATACCACTTTTTGTAACACCCCATCCAAGAACAACACACTTAACAACAGACTGCAGCGGAAAATATACTTCATCACATTTCTTAACTCATTGGTGTTACATGCCGTTAACCACCCACGTGGCTAACAAGGCTATTACATACACATTGTATCGGTCTGATGGACTAGATTCCCGAGCGACTACACATTACTGTCCTTTTCCATTAACAGCTACAACAACATATACCTTTCAACTGTACCGAGTATTCACTAGCTAATGCCGATAACAATTTCGATCTTACTACACCTACTGTACATATATAACTTAAATGATTACCCATGTACAAACGACTACCCCGTCCTACTCTCGAACGGCTTCCAGCTTCTTGTACCTGAAATAGGAAAAAGAAGAGAAAGGGTGGCCCCCAAGGGGCTCAGCACCTTTGCTGGTATGGTAATCCCGCAGCCCGCATGCTACCAGGCCACGCACAACTAATTGTCGTCTTAGCGTGCGGTTGATTATATTTGAATCATGCATGTAAACATTCAACACACAACACATCACATTCCACCACAATGGGCTCAACAATCAGATATCACATCCATACTTGATAAGTCACTCATTGTGTTCATTAACCCTAGAGTGTTTCCTCTAATGGAGCTACTTCCTTATAGACAATACTATCCAATAATCGGGTTATCCATAAACGTCTCTTTACAAACTGGGATTCATATCCATGATCCACATACACATAACAACACTTTCACGTTCCACGTGCACATACATAACATCGCAATAACATTGCAGTACATCACAACACATAACATAACGGGCACGGATCTCTCTAGGAACCGCCCCAAACATAGTTAGTTCACTGGTAGAGCCTAGAGGATGCTGTCAAACTCATGCTAAGCTCGTTACATAACTCGTTACCGTCCTGTTTAAGCGAACGGGTAACTTAACATAAAGATGGATCGGGTTTAGTGACCCGAACACAACATACATAATCCCCAAAAGACGTGAGTCAAGAACCTTGGTTAAGCTCAGGGGTCGAAGACCAATGAAGGAAACAACCAACAGAGAGGAAGCTGAAAAACTGTATACAACAACTCCCAAATAACGCGCGACCGGAACATACCGTATTCCTCACCCCCCATAATATATAATATTTCATAAAGACTCCGCTGTGGAAACCTATCACACAGCAAACAATACAGTATTACAACTGAGTTAATCACACAAAGGAGGGTCACACATTCACAGCAACATCAACACAACATCACAAACCCACTCACGCATAGCCATGGTTAGAACGTTCCTTAGGTCGGAAATTTATTACCGGATACCGTTCTCTTACGTTTACCTAATAGTGGTTCACTAGCCTTTCATGCGCATTCGAGGTTACGGTACGGCAGTAAAACACAACAACAATAATGACTGTAAACTCGTTTCAGACTTATCTTATAACGTGGGAAACATACAGAAAAACACATTGGCATACAAGCCGGTGTAATCCGGTAGGACACAAGTTGCAAGAAAACCATACCTGTCACCGGAGTCCACTTATCATGTCCACTTTAGGTTCCTCGAACCATTCTCGAACAACTGGTAATATTACATTTACTTTTATTAACATCGGGGTAACATGGTTGTTTAAAGTCTAATGCTCATAACTTATCCCCGTTAACTAGTTAAATAGCTTCACATTTAACTTGTTTTACTTTTCATTTTAATACAACTTTTCCCCCACTAAATTGTCATTATAACTCACTTAACATGTCCTTAACAATCTTATAACATCATTACTTAATAATCCCCATCATCCCATAACCTTAAACAATGTTTTTGGTCCGACCGACCTTACACAAGGTCGGTCCATTCCAGAACATATTACCGTCAAAAATTTTACTCCGACCGACCTTGCAAGTTTGGTCCACAAGGTCGGTCTATTCCCGAGAGTTTTTCCCCTTTGAAAACTCAGGCCCGACCGATCTTGGCAAGTTCGGTCGATTCCAGGGACTCAATTCGTACCCAAAATACAAGCCCGACCGACCTTGCAAGTCCGGTCCCCAAGGTCGGTCCATTCCAGAAACTCTTTCCGGTAGTGTAAACTGAGCTCGACCGACCTTACAAGTCCGGTCCCTAAGGTCGGTCGGCTCCAGACCTTTGTTTCTAAATTCCCATTTGACTACAAACTTCACCTTACATATCCTAGTATGCTTTAACATCATTTAGCACACTTAAACCTTCACATAACATCCTCCAAATGCATGTACAAGCTTACTTCTAAATTCCTTAAACACTCACTCATTTACTTACAAATCTCTTAACACTTGTAACATTTCCCTTTTGGTTTTCTAAGTGGTATTTCACCTATAATGACCACTATACCAAGATGTTTCCTCTACACCTTAACATCATCTCCCAAGCATCTTTTCTTACTAACTAAATTTCCTTGTTCACACCTTCTAAAAATTCCTTCCTCACATCCTTACCTAAACATCATTCATTCCTTATACATCAACATTACCTAACCCTTAAACAAACTTCTCCAAGACTTTATTACATCCCAGAACACCCATTGGGCTCCTAGAACTTCAAGATAGTGCCTAATTCCTCGTAGCACTATATAACACCTTAATACTTGTTTTCTTCCCTAGTAAACATTCATTCATTCCCCACATTTCCTAGTTCTCCAAAGCTCATTTAAACACTTAAATCTCCTTATACATTACCCAAATTTTTGCCATAGGTTCTCCTAGCACAATGTCATACCAAAACACATTGTTTTTCACCATAAAACATTCAAGAACACCTAAATCCATCAAGAATATTCTCACACACAAAACTTCACCAAATTTATACTACATCACAATATAGTGCATAATCAAATTGCTTGGCACTTAGGCCCTTAAATAACATGGCTCTTAGGCCCTTAAATTGCACAAACCATAAACACTGAATTTCCACATGTATATATTGCCTTTGACCTGCAAATACACCCAACAATACATATGCCCTTAATAAACTCCTTGAGAGCATTTTACTAGCTCATTTGCCATTGGATCCTTAGGTATTTTATTAAGCAAATCAAGCTCATTTTTCCTAGGCATTTAAACTACATTGAGATAGTTTGTTTACCTCTTTTCATCAAGATTTTTACTTGAACACTCTTGTTCTTCCTTGTTTGAAAATCGGAAAGAGTACTTGGCTACTTGTCAATGTTCTAATCAATACACAAGTAAAACCAATGAGCATTCAAGCTTCATGCTTAAACTCATTTACAAACCCTAAGTTATATATATTGTCCTTACACATTAGGATAGTTGTTTTACCTTGGAATAACAAGAGAGCTTGAATGAGTAACAAGAGAGGACTCCTCCTTGTCCTTTGAAGATTGAAATGGAGCTATGGAAAGCAAAACAAAGCACCCTTGTGAGGTGAAATTTTCGGACATATTCAAAACAAGAGGGAATGGAGTTTTTCTTTGATTTTCCTTACCTTGAAGCAAAGGAGAATGACAAGGCATGGAAAGGTGAGCTCAAGCTCCTTCAATGGTGAATCTCCATGGCACTGAAATGAGGCTTTTGAAGATTTGAAAGGAGAGAAGTGTACAGCTTGGCCTAACTAAGACAAATATGGTCTTAGAATTTGATTTGGTATATGGAGCTAGGAATTACAAGCATTCAAAGATGGAGTAGTTGTGTGGGCTGTGGAAAACCAAGAATGAGAAGGGTCAAGGGAGGTTGGGGACGGTGGGGAAGCAAGGAGAATGAAGAGAATGAGAAGAAAAGCTTGCTTTTGGAGATATTTAGCTAAAAGCAAATAGTAACTATGCTTTATTACTTTCCTTGTTTATTTAATTGGTCAAGTGTGGTGAGTCACACATGAAAAATTGGCCCCCTTTTCATACTAGGGCATATCATGGTCTTTGTTGACCAACTAACTTACTTATATTGACTTATGTCATAAACTAGCATATTTTAGTTACTATTCACAAAAACAAGGCACATAGTTGTGAAATTTTTGATTTCCCATTGATTTAGACTTCCAAATGTGATACTAAGTAGTACATATGTTAATTAAAGAGTAATGATGGACATTTAGCCATTCAAAACCCATTTACAAGACAATTTTTCAAAAATGTGCTTTAAGGCTCCTTAAAGCACATTTTGTATATTAACTTGTTTTCAAGCTTGGTTTTCTTTAGTAATTGATTTTATATGTTCATTAAAATATAATTAAGGTATAGATATGACCTTTAGGTCTTATACAAATTTATCCCAAGCTTAGAGCACATTTTTGCCCATATTGACTTTGAGGTATTTATTTGTGTTTTATTTGGTTTAATCGTCTACCAAGGTTACCTAAGGACTTATTTAGCCTTATTAAATCATAATTGAATATTATTGAGTCTTGGTAGGTTCTTTGGGTCCTAACCAAGTTCACTCCAAGCTTAGAGCATGTTTTGCTCAAGCTGTGTCTTAGTGCTTTATTGTGTTTTACTATGGTTTAAATTGTCCATTGATGTTTCTAAGGCACTTTTTAGCCTTTACATACCATAGTTTAATGTTTAAACAACATATCAAGGTTTGGGGTATTTCAGTATGTTTTTCCCTTATAATGTAAATTTTGACCACCTTGGTCCCAAAGCTTGCTTCAGCTGAGAATGATTGTTGTTTAAGGTTTAAAACACTGAGAATGAGCCATGGAAAGTGATAGATTATAAGCTCCATGTGTAGGTAATGAAGAGATGAAGAAAAAGAGCTAAAATAAGCCTTAAACCATTACCTTAGGTGCAAAAGAGATTGATTTGCCTTGAATGCTCAAGAACACAGCTTGAGAGGGTTAGGAAATGCTAATGGCTCGGCTGGAATGGGACAAGAGGAAAGAGAAAGAAAGAAAATGTGTTTTAGTGAATGAAAAGTAGAAAATGGAATAGTAAATGGTGATTCACCAAATTGGCAAGATATTTTGTATTAAAGTTGAATGTGCTGTCCTCATTGCTCCATGCTGCCGACTTCATAAGGATAAAGATGAGTCATGTATTGACCATTGACTATACTTAGTCAATTTTGCTTAAAAATGCACTATTTGGATTACTATTCACAAATGAATGCCATATTTCTGTCTTTTTTTTAAATCTTGGATTTAGACCTTCTAATGTGGTACATTATAGTACATTAGTATAACAAGGTCTAATCCAATGCCTAACACCACTCAAAACCCACTCAGAAAGTCAATTTTCTCAAATACGTGCTTTAAGGAATTTTAAAGCACATTTTGTGTTAGAACATGTTTTAGAGCTTGGTTTCCTTTGAGAATGGTTTTATGATGTTCATTACTTCATTATAATACTTAGGAATCCACTTTGGATCCTATTTGAGTTCATACAATCTCTATGGTGTCTTAAAGCACATTTTTGGCTTTACCGATCTTAAGGCTTGTTTTGCCTTGTTGAGATCTTTAGATTGTTCCCCAATGGTATTTAGATGTTTATTAACCATCTTAGACCATTAATAGATCATTTAATTAAGTTTTTAAGGTTAGGGGTATTTCAATTCCCATTATTTCCGAACAGCACCGTTGTTCTCTTAAATATTACAAAATCCACCACATAATTTATATAATGTTATATTATAGTTATATAACATATATTATGACATTTATGTCATTAAAACAATTATAACCTATAGTTATAAGTTGTTACAAAATACCAAATATACCATACTCTTCTCGGTGTTTTTTTTTGGTCAGAAATCAGAGGCAATAGCCTCATCTATATTATAATTGGAATCCACAACGAGCTGTGGTAATACACATGGTGGCGGGTTAGACAATAATTCCCAGCCAGCCATTAATCCCAGACCGAACTTTGCTAGGCAGTCCGTTGCTTTGTTACAATCACGAGGAGAGAAAGAGACAGTTACATTACTACAATTTTTCAGGAGATTCCTGCATTCATCAATAAGAGGACGTAGAGGATGCAGACATGGGCAGCTCTCAAGCAGTTGGGTCAGCAGAGAGAATCAGTATTAATAGAGACTTCTTCAAAGCCTTTGTCCCTTACTTTCAGATTTTACAAATCAACCCCAAATTATATTCCATTGTCACACTTATACTATATACCTTATATTATAATCCTTAAACCTTAATATAATTATATCCTATGGTTATAAAATCCCAAAATAACCTAACAGACCCTAGGTCTGTTCACCAAATAACCCCATTTTATAACATATAGTTTCTAATGTCATTAAAACTGTATATTATACATATATCTTGATATAACCTCATATATAATTCCAAAATTACCAAACTATACCAAAAGGTTATAAACATCATTCTTAACCTTATACTCTCCATATTTACGGTTTTTACCACAAATGTTACCTATATGTAACAATGATATAAAATATCATATATTATACTCATATAATCCATATTAACTCCAAATTTAACCAAATAAATTCCTAAAAATTCCTAATAACCCATAGGTGTATAAAATACCATTTTACACCCCAAAACTTTCGGTATTCTCTTATATACCCATATGTTATGTAATTTTTACAATTTAATACATAACTTAGTATAAATTGATAATTAACTTAATAAATCATCAAATCTGGTCAAAGAATTTTGCTTGGTCAATGTTTGACTTCCAAACATCATTTTGACCCCACTTTCTCGGTAATTACATAAATTGCCCCAAACTTTCCAATATTTACAATTTCACCCCAAAACTTTATAAAATCTTATAATTTTTATTTAAATACATTTTAAATCCCAATTTTCAGCTATATTCACCTACAACCCTCTAATTTTTGTTTATTCACGGCTTGACCCCATACTTAATAGTAAGTACATAAATTAAATTAAATAAGCTTTTAAACTTAAATAAAATGGCCTAATGACATGGCCTTATTACAACTTTGGTTTATAACATAAAATTACACTTAAATAGCTTAAAATATACTATAAACTCTCGACCTTGCTGTACATTAATTATTTTTCCACATACTGTCATAATTTGACCACTATGTTAATTAAACCACTTAAATGACTAGCTTAATTTATCTAAGTCATTTTTTTCATACTTAGGTTAAAATCACCCATTTAATTAACTCCACTCTCGGCACATAATTTATATGATCTGAAAAACCATAATAACATAAGTTTAAGGTATTTATACCTTGATTTAGGTGCTTAATGCCCTAAAACCAACTCGACAGCTTGGAGGAAAAATCACCACAACACTTAAACATGTTTAATACACCAAAATAAGATATGGTTACACTCCAAGCATGAGCTAACTGTAACACCCCAACCGTTAAACACGTCATTACCTCCAAAACTGTCACAAGCTACCCTTACTCACGCAGCGGATCTCCATTACAACGAAGGGTGGTACAATGCCGTTAGCCACCCATATGGCTAACCAGGCCTATCTCACATACAGTAACGGTCTGATGGACTAGAACAACCGAATACACAATACAAATACTTTACTAAAATCATTTCTCTACTATACCGAGTCTACAGTATACGGATGCCGATAACATATTTGGTCTTACACCTCTTTCAATACACGAGTAAAATTAAACCTAACTACCCATGATAACCACCAACCTCGTCCTACTCTCGAACGGTATCGTCTTCGGTGTACCTGAAAAGTAAAAACGATGCCCCTAGGGGCTCAGCTTAAAGCTGCATATGAAATTCGCATATACCGCGTGCTAACCGCGGTACGCCGACTACTTTTGGTCGAGAGCATGGAGATTCATTTTAATTCAATCAACATGCAACATAGCCATACATTACATATGCACACTACACAAGGATTCACATTCACCCATGGAATACAATCCTTAACTAACCTAACAAGGTGTTAGTTGCATTAATTTGCTCTTAGGCCTTGAGGGTTTCTACCTCACTATGCCTTGGTTACTTATTCAATAACTCACCCATTCTCTGGGGTTACTTATTCTTATCCTCACCCATTCTCTCAGGTTACTAATACTCAAGCTCACGTAGTTCTCGAGACACTACAGGTCTCCCACGCTCTTCTCGCTTGTTTCTCTTAATACATACTTAAGCCAAAACTCATGGCTTTTGAGCTTAGTCTTACTAGCTTCCGGAACTCACTCTTAGTTCCTACTACTTTTGCATAGGTCCGACTACTCTCGGACTACTCACATTCCCAAGCACTCCTCTCTCGGAGTTATAATATAATTATATAAATTAATCTACGAGCATCTCTCTTGATATTCCTAATGATTTGGGAACAATACTTAAATTCTGGTAATCTTAGGTTCAAGGGTTACCGTTACATTACATATGCTTATATTTTCGGTTATTTTCTTATACCGGGCAAAATTCTCTTATAGGAGGTGGACCATGTCTCAAGGGAGCAAAATGGTCCCTTAGGTCTCTTTTACCTTTCTTATAAGTCACATCTTTGAACTAACTTCAATCCTCACTACGGAGGTTCATTTATCTCTCCACTCTTATTATTTCGTGGATGTTGCAATAAGGTTTCTAACCGTTATCGGGTATTACTCAACCGTACATCTCCTCACATACTAAGGAGTTCATAGTTTGTGTTATCGTTACACACTAATCGATAGCATGTGTGTTTGCATGTTTTTATTATTTATGAAGCTACTCGATCTATGAGTTTCTACTCCATCGCTACACACTATGAGTTGGTCTACACTCTACGTTAGACCACACCGGCATACAAGTATGTTAGTTCATTCAACATACAACAAGGCATGCATAATAAAAAAATGGATTATTTTCATGCTTTAGTCTTGATTAAGCCGGCACACAAACACACAAATCAGAGTAACTCGGTTAGCATACGGGGCATGAGAAAATCATACCTTTCACCGGGGTTTTTACTTTTACCGTGTCATATCACCATGCTCGGTTCACACATGATCCTCTGGTAATGTTCCAAACATTATTATTAATACTAAGTTCATACGGTGCATAATTAAATGCTACTCCTGTACTTACCCCGTTATCCCGTTATCTCGGTTTTACTTTTGTTAGTTTGAGTTCTACTTCACACTCACTTCTAACACTTTCTTACACGTACTAGGGCCTTTACATGTCACCAAACACGGCCTTAACATCATCTAACATCATTAAAATTCAAACCCCCATCATTAGAAGGCTTTAAAATACTCACGGGGCAATTCTGGGGGTGGTCCGAGACTTGGTCCTTACCTTAAGTACCGGACCAATTGTGAATAACACTCTCGGCTGAAAATAACATGTGGTCCGGGACCTTGTACCTAGGCCAAGTCCTGGACCAAGCACTGGTTCTAACTCTCGGCTGAAAAAAAGACATGGTCCGGGACCTTGTCTTGGAGTATAGTCCCGGACTAAGGTTGAACTTGCACTCTCGGCTATTATTTAAGGGTGGTCCGGGACTTTGTCCAAGGTCGAAGTCCCGGACCCTGCTAAAACCTACAACATACATTATTTTTCAGCCCCTAATCAATCCATAAACCACCCTTAATCTTTCCCTACGTTTCCCACATGTTTAATCACCTTAAAACATGCTCTAAACCTCTTCAAAACTTAGGTTTAATCTGAAATACCCCAAATAATTATCATTTTAAATTAGTGAAGTCTAAATTAAATTAGGTGCAACAATTACCATAAAACCATATGTATTTAAAATATAGATCCAACCGGATACTTATACCGCATATACATATCGGTACGTGATACGCAAAAATAAGCTCATATGAATGAACACTTCTAAACCGAAAACGCGAATATAGTCGCACATGTATATATATATGTACAATATACACGTATATATATATATATACTACCAATGTTATATATAAGTAACAACATGACAAATTAATACCGTCATATACACGTATATATACGTACAGGTATATACATATACATAACGTTACAAAAAATTACAACGTGGCATAATAACATAGTCGTATGTATATATATATAACTAACAACACGACATGATAACATAGTCGCATGTATGTATAAATACTTACAAAGACGATATTACAGCGTTACATATATAAGTAACAATGTGACACAATAATATAGGCGCATATACATATATATACATACTTACAAAAAAATATAGAACGGAATGTGCTCCTACCGGGGTTCAAACCCGGTACCTTTCATACCCACCCTGAATGCCTTAACCGGTTGAGCTATGCTCGAATTCAGTGACTAATACTAACGAATTAAAACTAGTAATGAGTCTACTAAGTAACTACAAAAAATAAAGAAAGAAAACAGCAGACAACCCAGTCATTTCATTTCCGTGTGAACTTCAAAGAAAACAAAAATAGACAGACAAGAATCTGTTGTGCGATTTATTTTCAGTCCCAATACAACCTAGGCGTCTGGTCATGTACCTAAGGCATTGCTCCTGATTAAAAAAAAACAAGAAGAACCACAGACCATCGATGCATCTGGGTTCTCCTGAAACAGAAAATAAAACAAATACCAACTAAAACCAACCTGCTGTTATCGTGGTGGTAATGAGGTGAAGGATGATCTTGGTTTTTCTCCAAAGGTGATCCAGACGACAGAACCTTGGAGACCACAAGCACTACTGGTTCCTTCCTGGGTTCCAACGAAAGCAACCCAAGCCACAGCATGCACATCAGAGTTTGTGTTGTCTCTAACTCCCACGCATCAGAGACCAACCTTTTTTTTTTCAAACCTCCGCAAATTCTCTTGGGAATGCACAACCAGAAACAATTCACTGAGCTGCTGCGTCAATCTCCTTTTGCTTCTACCATTAGAGTAATACCCATGCCTCTAACTTTAATTAAAATCCTTGATTCAGTCCTCCTCCTTCACATTCACATGCCAAGGTGATTCTTGCTCTGAGTCTTCCTCTTCCCCTCTGTTACCTTGTTCATGCATGAAGATAAACCAAGTGGTCAAGCCTGTTCTTCCTTTCTTTTCCTGGCCTTCTTCTTTGCTGATCAAAACACGACTTCTTGCAGGGACTACCAGTTTGTCCAGGAATCCTCTATGTTGATCAGTGAGTTCAAGTGCCTTGGTCTCTTCCTCTAACTGTCTACATTCTTCTCTCAAAAAAGAAACCGCCAAGAACCCACCACATTCTGGTGAAAACTAGTCCAAGGTGAGATCAAAAAGAAAAGGAAAGCTTTCTGTGCAGTGATCGTTCTCTGTTTGTCAATCTAACTACTGGGTAAATGTCCTCAGTTATGGTCGAATAACCAGGTGCAGGAAGTCTCACATTGGGCCAGAAGCAATCAAGATAAATAGCTAGGATAAAAAGGTGAGCCATTCGTAAACAAATTCCATAATCTGAAGAACCAAACCCATCTGTCAAGTTCAGTTGTCAAGCATTTTGAAATCTGTAACCTTTATTTTCCATATGCCACTATCCAGAAGTGTTACAAAGGGGGTGTTGGTTTGTCTATAAGCTTAAACACAACTAAGACAGCTAGGATATAGAAGTGAGATGTCTCTGAACTTAACACTTCAACCGAAAACCAAAGAGAATGATTCTGTCAATTTGAAACTGATCACCTTTTTAAATTCTGTAACGTGGTCCTCGGTAGACTTGCTATCCTGGAATGGTGTCGGGTGAATGATTCAATTTCAACATCATAAATGCACCTATTTAAGATATCTAAACATGAGAGTGTTGAAGAAAAAAAAAAGAAACTGATAGCACATCAGAAAAGGGAAGAGAAAGGGGTAGTGTGCAGAGGTTGAATTTCTGTTTTCAGTAACAGATCTTGTGCAAGGAAGTTTAGAGGTGCAGACCTGATTTCTTAGAATTGTCTTAAGGTTAGAGCTATAGTAGGGTAAGTAACTATCAAGCTAGACAAACTAGGGGAGATTGGAACCCAAATTCGTAAACAAACTGAATCAAGGAAGCTCTGCCACATTTTCAGTTTTTTACATTTTCATCAGTTTCGTGTTTCAGTTAGTTAGTTCTGAAACCTCTTGTTTCAGTAAATGCAAGTTCAGTAGCAATAACAATATTGTTTTGAGGGTTAAAACTATACTAAAACTCTTAATTCAGCAGCTAAACACCCGAGAGAAACTGAAATGAGATTGAAAAGCAAGAAAGAAACATAAGACAAACTACACCAACTGTATATTTTTAGTTTCAGCTTTTAGTTTTTGAAATTTTTGTTTCAGTAAAGAGAGATTCAACAGCAGTAACAATACAGTCTAGGGTCTGTCTTGGGAATTAAAACTGCATTAAGATTCTAACTGCGCAGCTAAACCAATTGAGGGAAAATAAAAACCTGATTAATGAACAATAAGGAAACAGAAGAGGAACGGGATGACAGTTTCAGTTTTCTGTTTTCTGTAACATTACAACTTCTGTATAATGAATTTTCATTGGCATTAACAACGTTGTTGTGGGTTCATTTTGAGGATAAAACTGTGTTGAGACCCTTAATTAAGAAGCTAGCTAAGTCGGGGAAGTAAGAGGTCAGGCCAGTGACAAAAAGGAAATGAAACCATATCAGATCATGTCTCATGTTACAGATTTTGTTTTCTATGTAGAGAACTTTCAGGAATGTGGTCTTTGTCATTGGGGTCTGCTTTGAAGATCAAAACTATATTAAGACATTCAACTAAGTAGCTAGATTATTGAGGGAGAATAAAAACCCTGATCTGTAACAGGAGATAATAAAAGAAAAGGTAACAAAGGCAATACTTCAGGTTGATGTTTTATTTTCTGAAGAAAAAAAAATTGTTTTCTGTATAATTTAGTATAGAGAGTTTTGAAGGGGGTATATTGAGAGTCTATAAACTTAGAACCTCTCTAATTCATCTAACTCAGACATAAACACTTTGGGAAGAAAAGAATCAATGTAATACAGGAGAGGAGGAGTGCACTGAAGTAAGATTTCTGTTGTTTTTTTTTCAACCTAAACTAGGTTTGTTCAGTTTCTGAAATTTCTTGTTCAGGGAAGGTAAGTTTCAGTAACACTAGCAATAATGTTTTGGGTCAGTAATGAGTTTAAAACCTTGACTAAACAGATAACTAAGTAGTTAGACAATTGAGGAGAAACTAGAAAAAAAAAACAGCTTCGTGAGTATCCAGAAAGAAATCTAGGAGAAATTATTAGTAACATGCTTCAGTTCCTGATTTCAGTTTTTTCAGGTTTCTGTTGCTGTGTAAAGAACTTTCAGGGGCGTGGTATGTATTATTTTGGGTCCTGTGTGGAACTTAAAGGCTAGATCAAACACTAAACTACGAGAGTTGGTAATCAGGGGGAAATTAGAAGTTATGCTATTAAGCAGAAAAGAAAGCAACAGAAAAGAAATGTAAACAGCTCATGATTTCTGTTTTAGTGTAAGGACATATCAGTGGGTTTAATAGGACTGTCTAGGTGGTTTTGGGTTTAAAACATAGCAAGAACACGTAATTAAGTAAGTGAGTATCTTGGGATAAATTGGGAAGTCAAGATAAGCAATTGAAAAATAGGTAGAAGTAGAGTCATATCAGAATTTCTGTTCAGTCTTGCAGTTCCTGAAACACTGGTTTCTGTGTAACCAAGTGACAGAGGGTGTGTAAGGGATTATATTGAAAGATTTATGAGCTTAAAGCTTTGCTAATCCATCTAACTAGTGTGTTAGCATTTTGAGAAAATTGGAAGTCAAACTCAGGGACAAAGAAAAGGGAAAGAATGATGTATGTCAGTTTTCTATCTTCAGTTTTGCTCCAACAACGCAGTTTTTGTGTAATGATTTTTCAGTGGCTTTGACTTATTGCCTTGGGTCTATCCTTGAAGCTATAATCTGGAATAAATACTTAACTAATAAGTGCAGCTAAGTGGGGAAATTAGAAGAAAGAATCGAGTTAAGAAATAGAAAAGAAAGGAAGTAGATGGCAGTTGTGAGCCTCGATTTTAAACCTATCCTATGTTGATTAAGTTGATTAGGATCTAGTCGGGTTTTAGGTTCACCTATGACCTAAGTTTAATAACTATGTAATATAACAATAATTATTAAAACCTAAGCTAGCTCACTGGAACCTATTATGAGTCGCCACCTAATTTTAACCTAGAGTAAATTAGGAAAGGTAGAGTTTGGGTTCGGGGGCTTGGTATTCGACTTATTTAGGGTTCAATTACTTTCATTACCCCTAGAAGTCGTTTTTCCTCTACTTAGTTTAATTACGGCTTATTACGAGTCGTTTTTAACCTAAGTGCGCGCTTCTGTTTTTTTATTTTTTAGTGTTTTTTGACAGAAAATTAAAGTGAAATTTAAAAGGTACCTAAACTAGGGTTTCAGAGGCAGAATTAGGTCAAATCTTAATCAAGTCCGTAGCCACGGACCTAATGTCCGAGACCACGGACCCCAGTTAAATTAAATGATTTCGAAAACATAACTAAAATAAAAACACAAACTTGAAAAGTCCGGGGCCACGGACAGGGTGTTCGTGGGCACGGACATGTATTGACAGTAACCCTAAAATTTGAAAAATTTGAAAAATATAAAATCCCGCCACCGTCCGTGGGTGTCCGTGGTCACGGACAACCCGTCCGTGGTCCCGGACAATGAGTCCGAGGTCACGGACAACCCACGGACAGTGGGTTTTTGATGGCTCCCGACGGTGTTTTGAGTTCAAATTTTATGGGTATGTAGCCTGAAAGATTATGAACTCGTTAGTAATTGAAAGAACTCAATTTGAAATCAAAATTAATACAAAACTTAGCAAACAAGTAACAAGGCAGTAGCTTAAACAATTAGTGATACAGAAGCGAAAAAGAGTTAGTTTGAACCCAAATTTTGAGGCAAGACTGATAATATCATGGGGAGTTAGGAAAGTGGAACTTCTACCTGTTTTACCTTCGGGTTCACGATGATTCTTCACACCGGGATTCGTCGAGTGCTCCGTTGACGGCAGACCCGAAGGGTTTTCGAACCAAGCTTCTGGTTGTTGGTTGTTCTTACTGTTCTTCACGTTTTGGTGATGTTTTTTGTGGGGTTTTGATGATTATCGGTCCTTTGGGGAATGGAAAACGAGTTTAGATGGTGATTTCGGGGAATTTTCGGTATGATTCGGGTGGCCAGGTGTTGAAAACCGTGAGAGAGAGAGGGGGCTGTGCTTTCTGCCTTCATAGGGTTCTTGAGCATATGAGATTCTGATTTTATCAAAAAACCTATCCCCTTATATAGACTTTCTTAAAGATAAAGAAAATCTAGTAAAAGTAAGATTTTTTGATATATTAATTAAATGACTTCCCAAGAGAATTTTGTTGTGAAATTTTAACCACATGTCAAGGATTGTAATTATGAATTTTCTGAAGTGGAATCGGATTTTTAAAATGTTGGACTATTTTTAAATTAAATTTCTCGTCGGATTCAGTCAGAAATTGCTAGAAATTATTGGAAATTCGAAAAATCAAAATTCCAACGCCATTATGCTTAAAATGTCATCCTCTATCATGGGTTAAAATATCAAAGCATTTCAAGCTGACTTGGGCATCTTTTGGAGGAGAGAGAAAGCCTATAGGAGGTCTCGGGAGCCTTAAAAATTACAAAAACGCCCCTGATAATGACGAAACTGCTCCCCATGCCCTTGAATGCGCCGATCGAGCCAGGACCTCTCATTACTTGATTGAAATGGCCCCCACAACAATAGAACCTCGTAGACCCTAACCAGGGGGGTCAAAATTTTGGGTATAACAGATTGCCCCCCGTCAACTGGACTTTGTAATGAATGTGAAAAGTCTGGTTGATGCTTGAGCGATGCCCCAAAATTTTGGACTCCACAGAATCCTCCATGTTGTGCGAAACCACGTTGACTACTTCTAGCTATTTAGAGGTGCTGACTACCTTAGCAACAAAACATTGTCGAGCTGTTCTAAGGCGCTGACTACCTATAAGTGAAAATGTGTCAAGCTATTCTAAGGCGCCGACTACCTAGGTGACTAAAATGAAATAATGTCAAGCGATTCTAAGGCGTTGACTACCTATGATAAATGAAATGATGCAATGTCAAGCGATTCTAAGGCGTTGACTACCTAGGATGTGAAAACTGGATGGTATGCAAATGCAAGAATGCTGAAATGCTAATGACGCTAATGATGCTGATGCTGATGATAATGCTGATGATGTTGATGATGCTCGGATGCTTCTGGGGGCCGAAACCCTTGCCAATGCTCCTGGTTGACCCAATGTGGACTTATTGCCATCGCCCCTAAGCCGGTGTGCAGGGATAACTCTTGGTTAAAACCCTAGGGACTTATTGCCTTTGCCCACCATTCGTTGATCCCAAAGTAAATTGACATAACACAGGAGGATTTATTGCCATCACCTCGCCAACTTTTCTGTCGCCAGGTCTTGTGACGCGCCTGGATAATGCAACTAGGTCTTACGACGAGCCTATATGAATGAGATGAATGCAATGTGTTTGATGAGAGTGGGTAAGCTAAAGGGTCTTATTACGAGCCTAAAGGAATGCAACTAGGTCTTATGATGAGCCTAAAGGTTGGATCTAGGTCTTATGACAAGCCTAAGGATGGTTCTAGGTCTTATGACGAGCCTAAGGAATGCAACTAGGTCTTATGACGAGCCTAAAGGTTGTATCTAGGTCTTATGATGAGCCTAAGGATGGTTCTAGGTCTTATGACGAGCCGAAGGAATGCAATTAGGTCTTATGATGAGCCTAAAGGTTGGATCTAGGTCTTATGAGGAGCCTAAGGATGGTTCTAGGTCTTATGACGAGCCTAAGGAATGCAACTAGGTCTTATGACGAGCCTAAAGGTTAGATCTAGGTCTTATGATGAGCCTAAAGGTTGGATCTAGGTCTTATGACGACCCTAAAGGATGGTTATAAGTGAAAGTGAGTAAAATGTATGATGGGTCTAAATGTATATGGATTAGGGTATATGTCAAACCTGGAGATGGTAGGGCTTAAGACGGGCCTATGGATGTTTGAATGTAAAGGTAGGGCTTAGGATGGGCCTGAGGAAATTTGATGTGGAGGTAGGGCTTAGGATGGGCCTTGGGAAATTTGATGTGGAGGTAGGGCTTAGGACCGGCCTGAGGAAATTTGATGTGGAGGTAGGGCTTAGGACGGGCCTGAGGAAATTTGATGTGGAGGTAGGGCTTAGGACGAGCCTGAGGAAATTTGATGTGGAGTTAGGGCTTAGGACGAGCCTGTGTGATATGAGGAGGGTTTGATCCTTTGGGTTTCGGATTTTTGGGCCTCAATCAGTGTCGTTGTTGCAATTGTTGGGACCAACATTTGCCCCCAGTATTTTTCCTTAAGGCAATCTGAGTTTTTTTAGGATTTTATGGCAAAAGATCTGAACGATCGATTGCCCCCAGTATTTTCTTTGATTTACTGTGCAAAAACAAGTCTTACACTCACAAGGTTAGGGTTTATCTTGATGTGGTGCTTTCTATCCTACACTCAAAGTGTTTGATGCTTGCACTCGTGCTCTCCTTCTGGTCAAAACATCTCAACCGTTGAATTTGACACTTGTTAGATTTACGCATTCAACCTATTACTTTCACGTGATTGGATACACAACCACTAAGTCAGAAGTCTTTTGAGCTTATAACATGGCTATGAGGTGTAATGAAAGACAACGGGACGATGGGGGAATGTTTAGGATATGTGGAGCTATAAGAGTGACGAAAGCTACAACTTGCACCTTCTCTTGGACCTGTCTTCTTCGTCTTGAAGTCGTTTGGCTACTTCGTGATGACTTCGCTTGGGAGCTTGGAACTTGGGACTTTTGGGTTGTTCCTTGCACCTTCTTTCTTTCTTCCAATTTTGGATTTCTTCCAGGCTTTTCAGGTTTGCCTTTCTTTGAATCTCTTTTTCTTCAGGGTTCTTGTGTTTCCCGGTTTTGAACTTTGAGAGCTGTTTTTGATGTGAGCTCATTTGGATTGTGTCACTTTGGGATCATTTGCAGATCATTTCGTCGTGCTGGTAGCAGTTTTTCTTCTTTGTGAAGTCGCTGTTCAGAGGTCGGGCTCCTTGCTTCCTTTGGTCACTAGGTCGATTATTCATCATTGGCTGGCTTATTTTGTGGAGTTTGTAGTGTTGTAAAAAAGTCATATATGAAAAGCTCAGCGGGGGTGCCTAGGGTGTAATGTCAGGGTTCACAAGCTTTTGGCTGTGTGGTGCTGTACCTAGGTGCTTCGTCATCCCTAATAGTTGTGTATCCTTTCTTTGTTACTTTTCATAGGTTTAAGCATAAATTTACAAATTATCTCCTTCGGTTGGAGTCATGCCGTTTACCTTACCTTTGAATGTAATCTCTCTGGAGCCATGTAAAAATGATATGCTCTTTCACTCATGGTTTTTCCGCTCAAGGCACTCTCGCGAAATGTTCACTCAGAGACTTGTTCACGCGCTTTAAACCAATGAAATAAACGTTACCGATCCTTAACTCAGATTGCCCCCGGTATTGTTTTGGGGTCTTTTGACAAGCCTTTTGAATACCCAGGTTATTTGTTGGAGGTGGCTGTGTGTGTGGTGGTACATGGCGATGAAGTCTTGCTGTTTTGTGGAGTGAGGAAAGTAAAACATGGTAGTGGGATGCTTTCAGTGTACGGTGAAATTTTCCATTGAGAGATGATGAGTGGTGGAAGCCAACAAGGTGGTGAGATATTTCTTGCGCAAGCATGGAGAGGGGAGTGTGGTGAGACACATGGGATGTATGTGATAAAGGTAGTGGATGTGGGTGAAATGGCGTGATGACTTATTTATTTTGGTGTTCTGGTTTTGTGAATAAATGCACAAAAAATAATGTAAATGGAACTATGCTCTAATTCATGAATGGAAAGACAACATCAAAAATTGTAATCTTAAAAAAACTACCTAAAATGATAAAGGAAGCTAGCTACTATAAAAGTTGGAAGAACGACTGGAAAAAGAAAACTACCAAATCGAGAAAACTTCTAAAATAGTGATGTTGGGCTGTCTGATGCCAACGTACTGAAGACTCGAGCTCTGAGCCGTCGGGACGCCATTGAGACGGCCGTGGTTGTCTTGCTTTTGAACTTTGAACAGGCCTCGTAAAATGTTTGAACTAGGAATGCCTATGGGTTATGTAGGAGGAACCCGGTCTGAATCTTTCCAAGCCGCGAGTGAAGTGCATGAGCTAGAGTGACTCCTAGGATAGAACAGATTTGCGGGCCTGAATACCCTTAATCTAGAAGTGAAGCGAACGGGCTGAAGGAGGCCACACGAACCGTGAATGGGCCACTGGGCCGAGAGAGAAAACCTTGAAGTTTGAGATTCGTTTGATGTTCTTGTTGGGCCTTGAAGATAGAAACTGGAATGAATGAGTTATGCAACCTATCTTGGATTCAAACGTTTTGTGCTATGGGTTGAACTTCTGGATTGACAGCGAAGCTTATGGGCCAAAACTACGAATTGGTCTATGAGCCCTAAATAGAATGAGTCATGAGTGTGGTATTTGGGCCAGAATGATTGCTGAACAAAATCCTAGATTGGAATTTGGATTGAAACCTGAATGATGATGCCTAGATCTAGGATTTTGGGCTAAAGCCCAAGTGAAGAGTTTTCCTATACTAGAATGGGCCTTGGGTCGGAACGTGTTGGGCTTGAAGTAAAGCACATGGGCTGGAATGGTCCCTAAATCACAAGTGGGCCTAACTTTCTTTTGGGTCAGAGACGATAGTTGCTAAGCCGAAAAAGATTTTATTTTCAGGACTTGTGAGTTATTTCAAGTTCTGGGGGATTTCTTTTTATGGGCCTAAAACTAATTTGATAATTCAATTTGGGCCGGAAGAGAAATCACCTAAGTCTAACAAACTCACATATTAAACCAAACAGGGCCTTTGGGCCGCAAACAAATAAAGCTGCCAATTTGGGTTGGGCTAGGTTGTTGTAGGGGAAGTCCCTATCAATCTCTAGGTTGGGTAGTGGGCCGATCATACAAGCAGACAAGGCTCACACAAATTCAACATGTACTCACTAGACGTTTAAATCAAACGGGGTATGGATCGATCCAGAGAGGTGCTTGGGGCATGGCCTCAGGTCACCACAATGGAATAGGGCTTGCACGCTATTTTCTTTGGGCTTCCCCACTCTTTTCACATCACCTGAAGGTGTGCGTCTATGGTCGGGTCTTTTACTGACCATACAATGGGCTAGGTAAGGGCACTGCCAGGAAAACGCTTGGGGTTAAGGCCCAGGTATTAAGGGGATGTGGTTAGACGACATCCTCCTCTTTTCCCCCGCTTATTCACATCACCTAAAAGGTGTGAGTCCCTGACAGGGGACCCTCGAACGGGTCCCGGGTTGAAATTGGTACAAAAATTAAAGTCGCACGAAAAGTAAACAAACAAAGTAATAAAGCCATAAATAAACATTTTTCGTGTTAAGCCCTCTTTCTTAAAATTAAGCAAATTAAAATTAAGAAGTTTTCCCCAGCAGAGTCGCCAGTCTGTGAGCCTCGATTTTAAATCCTATCCTATGTTGATTAAGTTGATTAGGATCTAGTCGGGTTTTAGGTCCACCTATGACCTAAGTTTAATAACTATGTCATATAACAATAATTATTGAAACCTAAGCTAGCTCACTGGAACCTATTATGAGTCGCCACCTAATTTTAACCTAGAGTAAATTAGGAAAGGTAGAGTTTGGGTTCGGGGCTTGGTATTCGACTTATTTAGGGTTCAATTACTTTCATTACCCCTAGAAGTCGTTTTTCCTCTACTTAGTTTAATTACGGCTTATTACGAGTCATTTTTAACCTAAGTGTGCGCTTCTGTTTTTTTATTTGGGAAAATTACATTGCCCACCCATGACGTTTGGCGAAATTACACAGCCCACCCATGAGGTTTCAAAAATTACTTTGCCCACCCATGTGGTTTCCACAATTTTACATCCAGCAACTTTTCTAATATTTGATCAACTTAAAAGATGGTTAAATGATATCCAAATTTGATGAAACTTTACATGGACAATAAAAGTGTTATATTTTGGTAAAACGTGAAATCCAACGTTTTTTAAGCTCATATATGATCTGTGGGACCCACGAACGTGTCTCATGTTTCATTGGGTCCCACAGGTCATATATGACCTTAAAAAACTTTAGATTTAGCATTGAACAAAAATATAACACCTTAGCATCGTTCATGTAAAGTTTCATCAAATTTAGATATCATTTAACCATCTTTTATGTTGATCAAATATTAGAAAAGTTCTTGGATGTAAAATTATGGAAACACATGGGTGGGCAAAGTAATTTTTGAAACCTCGTGGGTGGGCTGTGTAATTTCGCCAAACGTCATGGGTGGGCGATGTAATTTTCCCTTTTATTTTTTAGTGTTTTTTGACAGAAAATTAAAGTGAAATTTAAGAGATACCTAAACTAGGGTTTCGGAGGCAGAATTAGGTCAAATCTTAATCACGTCCGTAGCCACGGACCCTAGTTTAATTAAATGATTTCAAAAATAGAACTAAAACAAAAACGCAAACTTGAAAAGTTCGGTGCCATGGACAGGGTGTCCGTGGGCCCGGACATGTTTTGACAGAAACTATAAAATTTGAAAAATTAAAAAATGTAAAATCCCGCCACCGTCCGTGGGTGTCCGTGGTCACGGACAATCCGTCCGTGGTCCCGGACAATGAGTCCGAGGTCACGGACAACCCACGGACAGTGGGTTTTTGATGGCTCCCGACTGTGTTTTGAGTTCAAATTTTATGGGTATGTAGCCTGAAAGATTATGAACACGTTAGTAATTGAAAGAACTCAATTTGAAATCAAAATTAATACGAAACTTAGCAAACAAGTAACAAGGCAGTAGCTTAAACAATTAGTGATACAGAAGCGAAAAAGAGTTAGTTTGAACCCAAATTTTGTGGCAAGACTGATAATATCTTGGGGAGTTAGGAAAGTGGAACTTCTACCTGTTTTACCTTCGGGTTCACGATGATTCTTCACACCGGGATTCGTCGAGTACTCCGTTGATGGCAGACCCGAAGGGTTTTCGAACCAAGCTTCTGGTTGTTTGTTCTTGCTTTTCTTCACGTTTTGGTGATGTTTTTGTGGGGTTTTGATGATTATTGGTGCTTTGGGGATTGGAAAACGAGTTTAGATGGTGATTTCAGGGAATTTTCGGTATCATTCGGGTGGCCAGGTGTTGAAAAACGTGTGAGAGAGAGAGGGGGTTGTGCTTTCTGTCTTCCTAGGGTTCTTGAGCATATGAGATTCTGATTTTATCAAAAAACCTATCCCCTTATATAGACTTTCTTAAAGATAAAGAAAATCTAGTAAAAGTAAGATTTTTTGATATTTTAATTAAATGACTTCCTAAAGGAATTTTGCTGTGAAATTTTAACCACATGTCAAGGATGGTAATTATGAATTTTCTGAAGTGGAATCGGAGTTTTTAAATGTTGGACTATTTTTAAATTAAATTTCTCGTCGGATTCAGTCATAAATTGCTAGAAAATTATTGGAAATTCGAAAAATCAAAATTCCAACGCCATTATGCTTAAATATATCATCCTCTATCATGGGTTAAAATATCAAAGCATTTCAAGCTGACTTGGGCATCTTTTGGAGGAGAGAGAAAGCCTATAGGAGGTCTCGGGAGCCTTAAAAATTACAAAAACGCCCCTGACAATGACGAAACTGCTCCCCATGCCCTGGAATGCGCCGATCGAGCCAGAACCTCTCATTACTTGATTGAAATATCCCCCACAACATCAAAACCACGTAGACCCTAACCAGGGGGGTCAAAATTTTGGGTATAACAGCAGTTCTTAGGGTTGAATTGAGAAGTAACTGAACCTAAACACACCTAATACACTTGAGTAGAGTTATAGGCACTTAGGGGATGAAATTGATGTCAGTTTAACAACCTGACAGAAGAAGGAAAAATGCCTTGCGCCTGTTCTGTTTTCCCAGGTTGTCGTTAGTAAGTTGTTGCTGTACAGAGCTATATGAATGTTATTGTGGGATGAAGATGAACTTAAAGCCTTGCTTGTAACACCCCAACTCAATCCAGATGTGGTCTCGCAACTTAACAGTATATATATAAACATGTCACAGCAGAATTCTTTACAATCCAGGACCTTGCCACGGTCTGACTACAGAATATACCGAACATTAGTACAACAACCTTAACCATTTACATATCCTTCATACAACCCCCTCACATCCTATACATCTTACTAACTCAATTGCCATACGAGTGTACATGCACAACTCGTAGGCCACACTTAACCCGTAACACTTGTACCCATTCTTACTCTCGCGACGGCCGCCTCCTGATGTACCTGTGTAGTAAAAACAGCCCCCAAAGGGGGTCAGCACGAATGCTGGAACGATCCTCTCATGGCCCCCAAGCTAACGTGGCTACGACGACTAATTGTCGATAGCATGGAGGTTGATTAGATGCACAACATAATAGAAAGTGCAGTAAACAACAACTCAGATAGGAACAATCAAAGTTCACACACAATGAACGACTTAAATGCATTCCCTTAATTAGAGAGTTAATTATTTAACTCCTTAAGTAATGTTCCCTCTTAATCTTAGTCCTATCTTAATCTTAGAAACAACCATCCTTTAATAAGGAGTGGATGTAGCTTATCTTAATCTTAATAATACAAACCATCCTTTAAAAAGGAATGGTTGCAACTTATCTTAACCTTACCTTAATCTTAATCTTAATAATACAAACCATCCTTTAAAAAGGAATGGTTGCAACTTATCTTAACCTTACCTTAATCTTAATCTTAACTTATTCTCAGTATACAAACTGCTCCTGGAGGATGGTTGTATCCGAAGTCCAAACCTGGGATTTAGGTGATCCCACCGCACCATCTTAATGCCACCTACCCTGGACGGGAGTCCAGCGTAGCTGAGCTGGCAACCGGCCCTAGGCTACAAGTCCGAAGACAAGTCCTTAAGCGGAAGTCGAATCTGCTATAGATACCGACCCCCTTTTTCTTAGCATGCATGACCGTAGATCGGTCCCGGGTTTCCTCACTCAAGTTCCAGTTAGTAGTAGTCTCAAGACCATGTTTGTTGGTTAACCTCTTTCGGTTTATATCAGCCCATATTAGGGAGCGTTCCTTGGTCTCACTCAATTCCTTACTAAACGTTGGTTAGTAAGTTCTCACGGTATGTTGTGTTAGTTTTCAAACATCACACAACAATACAATAAATATAATATTCCGGTTGCATGCTTTATCTTGTTTAGTGAGCACACAAAAACAAATAGCACACAAGCCGAGGGACACCTCGTTAGCAAGCAGGTCACAAGAAGAACTGTACCGTTCACCGTTGGTTGTTCGGTTGCTTACTCTCTTCCGGAGTCCAAATTCCCAAGTCCTAAAACATTCATTCAGTTTTAGGTTATTAATCACTTAACTTAATTCAACTTACTTAACTTACTTACCTTACTTAACTTACTTACCTTACTTAACTCTTAATAATCCCAACCTAACACTTTTTAAGTCTTACAACTTAATCATACAAACTTAATCTTAAGTGAATCGCTTCCCCTCATATACTTATTCACCCACTTAATTATCATTGTTTCCCACCAAACATGTCTTAAACAAACCTTTAACATCAATACCTAATTATCCTCATCATTTCCCATCCTTAAACAAGGTTTTGGCCAAAACAGTGGCATGTCCGAACTGTGTCCGGACTTCCCAAGTTCGGACGCAAGTCGAGACTCAAAACTGAAAACGACGCATGTCCGAACTTGTGTCCGGACTTCGGAAGTTCGGACATGGGTCGAGGAAAATCCTAAGTAGATGCAGGCACGTCCAAACTTGTGTCTGGACTTCCCAAGGTCGGACACAAGTCGAGACTCTGAAAATTTTCACGCAACAGGGCCTGTCCGAACGTCCATGTCCGGACGGATGTTCGGACAAGGCAAAACACTTATTTTCTAAGCCTTCAAACACTCAACCAATATTCACCAAACTTCTCCTAAACCCTCGTAATGTCTTCTAACATCATTTAGGCACTTAAAATCACCTTAGAACTTCCACCAAACTCTCCAAAACAACTTCCAAAGATCTTCTCAAACATTTACTAAATTCTTACAAACACTCCTAACACTTGTCATATGATTCCTTACATTTCCAACTTGTACATTTTATCTAAAACTTCGACTAACCAAAGTGTTTCTTTCCTACCCATATAGCTCCTCCTTAACATCACTACATTACATCTTTGCTTTGCTCAATCTCTCACCATTCTCATGACCTTACGCTCTTATACATTCCTAGTCAATACACCATATTCTCCTTCAATCTTCACTCCCACCACCCAAGTCCAATCATTACCATCAAAGCTAAAACCTTATTGTTCCACTACTAGTATCATCACTACTTAGACAAGCTTCCCAAGACTTTCATTGATATATTTCCAAGTTCATACCTAAATTACCTTAAGCATTATACACCTTCTCCTTAAAACTTTTGCACAAGTCTTACCATTCCTCATATCATGACTTTGGTGTGTTCTATGCACCCATCTAAACTCTAATTTCCTCATAGACCACTCTAGGTCACCCTAAACCTCAAGAACTACTTAGTTAACTCATTTCCACTCAAATTCCTCTTAATGATCCCTAGTGAACCCTAGGGCATATTAACTCACCACTACCACTTAAACACTTTGTTTTCTACTCAAATTTCGCCATAGCTTCTCTAGTATATTATCATGCCTAAATGCTTTGTTTTCCTCATTCAACCATCTCACACACATCAAGTTCTTTTCCATCATATCTTCTCACCCAAACCAACTCAATCACATCAAACTCAATATATTGCAATAATCTTAAATTGCATAGCACTAAGGCTCTTAAATTACATGGCTCTTAGGCCCTTAAATAACTTAAACTTAAACACTGAATTTCCCACATATAAAAGCTTCCAACCTGCAAATACACCCATCAATCTCATAGTAGTTATAATGCACTTAAAATCCCTCTTAAACTTTTATTACTAACTCATTCTCATTGGCTCCTTAGTCACAAGTTCATAAGCTTGTTCAAATTGTTTTCCCTAGGTTATATAACCCATTGCATAATGTGAGCTCTAAGCCACATTGGTACTCATCTAAAACTCATTCCTTAAAACTTAAACCACCATTAGGTAAGCATTTTACCTTGTTTTCTCAAGCTTATCTTAACTTCCTCCTTAGACCATCTTCTTGCATGAATCTCGGCCACCGCTTAAACTTCCTTTGCCAATGTTCTAACCAATATTCAATGACTCACATGAGTACTAAACTATACACTAACCTTAAGGAATGAAAACCTAGGTTAGAAATGTGTTCTAAGGTATAAAAGTGGATGATTACCTTTGAAGTCTCAAGATAGACATTGGCAATGAATGAAATAGGACCTCCACTAGTCCTTGATGAATAAATCAAGCTAGAACAAGGCATAAAACAAGGCCCCATGAGTAGTAATTTTCGGCCATGTAAGGAAGTGTTGGAAACTTGGTTTTTCTTACATTTTCTTTACCTTAAGAGAATGGAGAAGCTAATGAGCTCTTCAAACTTGATTTTCCTCCATCAATGGAGTTTCCTCTTGGCACGGAAATGGAGCTTTAAAGGATTTGAAAAGATAGAAAGCTAGAGCTTAAGCTAACTAAGAATAATATGTATTTAGTTTTTGTTTTGGAGCTAAAATGAGTGAGTTGTAGACAAGGCAAGGTGAGGCAACAATGGAGCTTGTTCTCTTGGTTTGGGAGGATGAAGAGCATGAAGAAACCGTGGAAGAAGATAATGAATGGAGAAGAGGAGAGAAGGTAGGCTAAAAGGTAAGATATTTGCTTTAATAATGCAAATAGTAACTTCTTTACTTATCTCTTCTTTTCTTCCTTATTTGATGAAGTCTATGGTGACTCATCCCTTAGAAAACCGGCCCCCATCTTAAATAAGGCTAGTCATGGTCTTTGTTGACCAACTAATTAGCTTATATTGATTAAACTTAAACTAGTCACTATTTGGCACTATTCCAAATTAGTGCACATATTTCTGAAATTTTTGATTTCCCATTGATTTAGGCTTCCTAATGTGATACTAATTAGTACACATGTTGATTAAAGAGTAATGATGGACATCTAGCCACTCAAAACTCAATTCCAAGACAATTTCTCTAAAATGTGCTTTAAGACTTCTTAAAGTACATTTTGTGTTTTAACTTGTTTTCAAGCTTGTTTTTCTTTGGTAATTGGTTTAAAATGACCATTAGAATATTACTAAGGTCTTATCATGATATTTGGGTACTCACCCAAGTCTCTCCAAGCTTAGAGCACATTTTTGCCCTAATTGCCCTTAAGGCACTTTTTGTGTTTTCCTTGGTTTAATATGTCTACCAATCTTTCTAAGGCATATTCTAGCCTTACTACATCATAATTTTATGTTTACTTAGCATACTTAGGTTTGGGGTATTTCAATCTACCCCCCTTAAAAGAACTTTGTCCCCAAAGTTCCCATGCAACTTATCTTATTAGGATACATATCTTACCTCATTCCTCAGATCATATAGATCATACTTATGTATACTTAAACTCATTGGATCATTAGATCCGCCATATTCTTATACTCAAATATCACACAACATGCTTAAGCATGTATAGCACTCAAAATTCTCTTTGTTTCTTTTGATGATTAAAAACATTCACATAATTTCCAACGTATTCTCCCATGTCACCGGTCCGTTGACAATGGCTCATTCGTCCTCGTCACCATGGCCAGAATACAAAACACTCTGCTCTCCCCATGTCACCGGTCCGAAGACAAAGGCTCCTGCGTCCTCAACTTCATGGGCGAGACTCAGTAAAAAGGTAATCCTTTTTACGAGGTCATGTGAGGAATAATTCCTCTAATTAAAGATACAAGCAACCCAAATTCATTTTTATCCTAAGGCCTCTGTCCATAGTGTGATTTAATTGTGACCACTGGTAGGGAGTTTCAGGAATCATCCCACCATGATGTGATCAGCATCAGTATAGAACTATCCTTCCACCCCAATTTGTGTTCGGTTTCCCTTGATCCCTAGAAAATCAAGTTCCACCTCCCACGTCATTTTCAAACATCAGATAATTCACTCATGTCCAATTTTCTATCTTCTTAGTTCTTCTAATCATAATCAATACATCTCCAAAGTGTGGACTCAGTCCATCAAACATTCCCAATTCATCTCTTAGTAATTACCTCAAGACTTAAATTCCTACTAAGTTCTATAACTGTCCCATACCAATTCTCACCATCTTATATCTCATAACATTACTATCTTCTTCCTCATGCTCATGTCAAATTGTATCTCATAATGTTATCTTATTCTTATCTCACACATAGTCTCATATCGACTCATACCTCATATATTCTTATTTCTTAAGTCTCTTTAATCCTCTTCCTTAATTCTCTTAACTTGTACTCACACCGGAGTTAACAAGACAGGTACTTAATATGTATGGCATTCACATCTTCGTGTGCAATAACCATGATTTATCTCAAAATGTTTGTGTAAAACATATTCTCATATTCTTTTGTGTGCTATGCACACCGTAGTTTATGTACTAAGTACTCAAACATATGATAAGCGGTTTTCGCTCTACCCCCCTTAAAATGGATTACGCCCACGTAATCAACACCATCACATTCTTGGACATAAGTTCAAGATGTCTAATTCTCACCAAGCATTCTAGCTTCCACGTCATCTATTTTACTTATAATTCGATCAGAAATGACTTAGTCTCTGTATCGAGGATTCTTAATGATACTTATACCGTTTCCTTAACTTAGTTGGGTCTAATCTCAAAGGTAGTGGTCTGCTAGCTTCCGCTGCGTGACTCTGATAATCTTAGGCTTAACTGCCTTTCTAATCGTCCATAGTATTGTATATCCTCCTGCCTCCTTACAGTTTAGGTATATTGGTCTCTCAATGGACACGTGTTATCTTTATATATACACGGCCTTAATGAGTTGTAACTCGTCTATCTATTCTCCTTGAAGATCTTATGCTCATACTCTTAGTATTTTCTCGAATGTCTAAATTGTTCTCCCCAACTGACCTTTGGTCTGAGGATGATTCTTAGTCTGAAATTACTGTTTAGTGCATATTGCGCTTTACAGTCTTAATCTCTTACATCTTAAGACATGTCCAATGTCTGTATTTAACAATCTGTGCTCTTCGCACTTCATAGTCCTTAATTATTTGTTCTCTGGTTTCTCTGTGTTACTGGTTCAACTGAATTCTTCTCTTCGACTGTTGTGGTAGTAGCTGCTCTTGTGTGATCTTGCGTCGTTGTCCGTGGTACGGAGTCGACTACCTCCCGTGTTCCTTACACTACTCGTCTACATGCATGGGGTACCTTACTGGTACATTACTACTTACCCAACTAACTCATAATGAGCGTGTCAGGCCTGCAAGCCCCTGTGGGGTGCAGTCGTCCCACGTCTCGTTTTAGTAAACTCATAGTGTCCGTCACACGTTTAGCTATTGCTAATTATGAAGTATTCTGTTGTCGATCTTCTCTTTCATCGTTCCATAATAACATTTATTGTTCTTCTTGAAGTTAATCAAGGGAAGTCCATTTACTGTGTTCTTGGGTATGGTATGCTCCAGCTCCTTTCTGCATTGATTCTATTTCTTAGTAGCTTAGGTCTCTTTCCATAGAGCCTCCTATCTTCTTTTCATTTTCATTCAATTAGGAATGCACTTCTAGTTCCTTAAGGAATGGGTTGTGTGCTTCCTGTGTAATCTTACCAAACCAGATCCAGACTACTTGCATCAATGCGCAGTTCGTCTACCATCTTATTTCCTTACTTACATTGGTCTTAACTCATGAATCTAATTGCCTCAGTGTCAACATTTGACGGCTCATACCTAACGGTCGCTTTTACCGCGCACCATGACTTAATCCACTTATCTAACTATTGTACTTACGACCACCAGTACCGTGGTAGTTGGCCCTTACCATGTTGCCCATTAATGGTGCAACCTCTTATTCACTTATTCTAATGTCTTACCTTATACTCAATCCCTTCTTGGTGTAAACACACTGGGAGTTCTCTCATTCCGGTGTATAGCGGTTGTGTTACCGTGCTGTAAAATAGTTGACTCTTAATACGAAGGTGTTCTGCTTCAATCTCAGATTCGTAAGTAGGCTGATTTCCCTCACATTCTTTCTTCCTTATGACATTATCTACCATGTAATTCTACCGGTTACTGAAGAAGTCATCCACTGAATCACAAGCTCTTCGGAGCATTGGTCATTTGACCTGCCATGTTGTGCACTCACAACGTTTATCTCTGACGATTACTGATTCTTAAATCCTGGGTATTGGATATGAGGTCTGTCTCTGCAGACTTTCTTATTACTCAAGTGTATCTGATATGTTCTAAAGTGATCTCAAATTTACAATTTCCATTCTCTAACAAAAGCGTATTGCATCTCTAATAAGTGAAAGCCTTTTTGAGGGGTTCATTCCCACTCATGGCCTCACAACAAGGAGAGGTATCCCCACCCTAAAAGGCATGGTTCGTTCTCCGCTCCTGTCCTTAGCATTATCTCAATATTCTCTTTGGTACCCTTTCTTGGTAATGTTCTTCCCAATCTAAGTTATAAGTTTGGTAACCATTCATATCTACGAATTGTAGTTCCTCAGGCTTAAATAAGCTCTCTTACAACTTACTGTACCTCGGCTCTGATGTGGTTAACATCCTTGGCTCGTAGGCTCTTGGTGCTTAATGTCTCAGTTCATTACTTATATTCCTACTCATCCGAAGGTCATCCTGATAGGTTCTGATCCTTTGAACACTATCTACCGTTAGGTTACATACTAAATGTAGTATTAGGTTTCATAGTAAGTCGCTGCATCCTGCTTCCTGCTATGGAAGTTTATTCAGGTATTCTGTGGTTACTTAGTGTCTTTGACAATACTATCGTTTTATTAGACCTATGTCTTTTAGCAAATAAGGATAAGTTCGTATTAGGTGTCTGTCTTAAGGTGTCCAAGTTGGATATTATCCTGTCATCTTATACTTCCATCTTAACGCTTCGTTCAACTTCCGTTGACTATACCACCCGTTGATGATCAATCATACTTGGGTGTTAATGAGTTAAACAAACAGTATTAACTGTCATTCATCAGTTGTTCGGCTCGACTATGCCCGCTCTGTGGGGGTAGTCCTCTGAGCTTTCCTTTTCCAGGGTTGTACGACTTTAATCCTTAGTAGGTTATAGCTTACGTTTATTTCTTTTATCCTAGTTTCTGGGTTTTCCAACATCTTCATTGTAGAATGTTGTTATTGGTATTCTTAATGGTCACCCTGGGAGTCTTATCCAGTTTTCGTTGGAGTTTGTTGCTTCAACAGTCTCAATAGTATCTTATAATACATCCTTTGTATGTTATTGCTTACATAGTGTCTTGCTCGGATTCTAAGCGATCTCTTAGGTTTTCCCCTTGGAGTTCGGGATTGTGTTCTTACCGTACTGTCGGTTGTTGTTGTAGTGGGTTATACCGTTGTTAATATTTATATAGTTTAATACTTTGTCCAAGTTCCGCTCCCGGCTGACTGGTGTGTCACCTTATCTCATCATGGTCAGGCCGTCGGGCCTTTCCAAGGTCTTATTTTTCTGTTCTCATGGATTTACAATCCGGTATTAATATGTGTTACAACTGTAGCGTTCTCCTATCTTGCCATGATGGCTTTCCGTGTAGCTTAACCGTGGTAGCACTTGCTATGGCAAGTGCGCCATGCAGGATGGGCTATTGGTGCAAGGTACATTGGAAGTGATGCTTCCTTCTAATTCCCATGTAATTGGTAGTCCTCGGGACTCCTTCGATGATCTCTTATTTTGGATAACTGGCCATCCGGCAGTTTCCTTGTTGTTTGACAGTACTGTCATTTATCAGGGCGTTCCTCTTTCTGAGGGAACCCCTTAATATTTCCTAATGTCTTAATCCTCACTCTTGTCTCCACACATCTTGTTGTGGTTACTAAGTAATGATTCTTCTTTAGGCACTATATCGTAGTCCTATTCCGGTATACAATTTGTATAAGTTTCTACCGTCGTCCGCGTTATGTTGGCCAGGTTTTGTAACCTTCCTCATTGTATGGGGTTTGGAGTTCCCGTTTCTAACTAAACTTTCCAGTAGTCTCAGTCCTCATGCTTTGTATTATCCTACTGTTATGCTCCTTCGGACCACTGTCCGGTACTCATGTCACTTCCCCTTTCCTTATCCATTGCACTTGTAATGCTTTACTTACCATTGGTATTGCAGGTTATTTCGACTGCGTAGCATGTCGACCCATATTGCCGGTAATTACCGTTCCCTTACTGATAGTATTCCATAGGTAGTGCCTGTTTCTCTATTGCGCTCCATTGAAAACCTCCAAGTTCTCCGTAACTGTTGTGCAACAAGATGTTTCTCGTATTGCTTACTGTTAGCGAACTACCAGATCGGGTCTCCCCGAGTAAGAGAAGGCTTTCTTCTCTCTGGCGTTTGTTCCACATATTCAGGGTTAGGGATGTGGAGGGCGGGTCTAGGTACTATGGATGTCCGGTAAGCACCGGGAAGTCCTGACTAACGCACCTCTCACTCTACCTCTTAACCCTTAACCCATAACTCAATATCAGCCTCAATATTCTCCTAAGTTCGGTATTTCTTGTCTTCAGAGCGTAACTACGCTCTGATACCACTTTTGTAACACCCCAACTCAATCCAGATGTGGTCTCGCAACTTAACAGTATATATATAAACATGTCACAGCGGAATTCTTTACAATCCAGGACCTTGCCACGGTCTGACTACAGAATATACCGAACATTAGTACAACAACCTTAACCAATTACATATCCTTCTTACAACCCCCTCACATCCTATACATCTTACTAACTCAATTGCCATACGAGTGTACATGCACAACTCATAGGCCACACTTAACCCGTAACACTTGTACCCCTTCTTACTCTCGCGACGGCCGCCTCTTGATGTACCTGTGTAGTAAAAACAGCCCCCCAAAGGGGTCAGCACGAATGCTGGTACGATCCTCTCATGGCCCCCAAGCTAACGTGGCTACGACGACTAATTGTCGATAGCATGGAGGTTGATTAGATGCACAACATAATAGAAAGTGCAGTAAACAACAACTCCAATAAGAACAATCAAAGTTCACACACAATGAACGACTTAAATGTGTTCCCTTAATTAGAGAGTTAATTATTTAACTCCTTAAGTAATGTTCCCTCTTAATCTTAGTCCTATCTTAATCTTAGAAACAACCATCCTTTAATAAGGAGTGGATGTAGCTTATCTTAATCTTAATAATACAAACCATCCTTTAAAAAGGAATGGTTGCAACTTATCTTAACCTTACCTTAATCTTAATCTTAACTTATTCTCAGTATACAAACCGCTTTTGGAGGGGAATGGTTGTATCCTAAGTCCAAACCTGGGATTTAGGTGATCCCACCGCACCATCTTAATGCCACCTACCCAGGACGGGAGTCCAGCGTAGCTGAGCCGGCAACCGGCCCTAGGCTACAAGTCCGAAGACAAGTCCTTAAGCGGAAGTCGAATCTGCTATAGATACCGACCCCCTTTTCTTAGCATGCATACCGGAGATCGGTCCCGGGTTTCCTCACTCAAGTTCCAGTTAGTAGTAGTCTCAAGACCATGTTTGTTGGTTAACCTCTTTCGGTTTATATCAGCCCATATTAGGGAGCGTTCCTTAGTCTCACTCAATTCCTTACTAAACGTTGGTTAGTAAGTTCTCACGGTATGTTGTGTTAGTTTTCAAACATCACACAACAATACAATAAATATAATATTCCGGTTGCATGCTTTATCTTGTTTAGTGAGCACACAAAAACAAATAGCACACAAGCCGAGGGACACCTCGTTCGCAAGCAGGTCACAAGAAGAACTGTACCGTTCACCGTTGGTTGTTCGGTTGCTTACTCTCTTCCGGAGTCCAAATTCCCAAGTCCTAAAACATTCATTCAGTTTTAGGTTATTAATCACTTAACTTAATTCAATTTACTTAACTTACTTACCTTACTTAACTTACTTTCCTTACTTAACTCTTAATAATCCCAACCTAACACTTTTAAGTCTTACAACTTAATCTTACAAACTTAATCTTAAGTGAATCGCTTCTCCTCATCACTTATACTTATTCACCCACTTAATTATCATTGTTACCCACCAAACATGTCTTAAACAACCTTATAACATCAATACCTAATTATCCTCATCATTTCCCATCCTTAAACAAGGTTTTTGGCCAAAACAGTGGCATGTCCGAACTTGTGTCCGGACTTCCCAAGTTCGGACGTAAGTCGAGACTCAAAACTGAAAGCAGACGCATGTCCGAACTTGTGTCCGGACTTCGGAAGTTCAGACATGGGTCGAGGAAAATCCTAAGTAGAAGCAGGCACGTCCGAACTTGTGTCCGGACTTCCCAAGGTCGGACACAAGTCGAGACTCTGAAAATTTTCACGTAACAGGGCCTGTCCGAACGTCCATGTCCGGACGGATGTTCGGACAAGGCAAAACACTCATTTTCTAAGCCTTCAAACACTCAACCAATATTCACCAAACTTCTTCTAAACCCTCATAATGTCTTCTAACATCATTTAGGCACTTAAACTCACCTTAGAACTTCCACCAAACTCTCCAAAACAACTTCCAAAGATCTCTCAAACATTTACTAAATTCTTACAAACACTCCTAACACTGTCATATGATCCCTTACATTTCCAACTTGTACATTTTATCTAAACTTCGACTAACCCAAAGTGTTTCTTTCCTACCCATATAGCTCCTCCTAACATCACTACATTACATCTTTGCTTTGCTCAATCTCTCACATTCTCATGACCTTACGCTCTTATACATTCCTATCAAACACCATATTCTCCTCAATCTTCACTCCCACCACCCAGTCCAATCATTACCATCAAAGCTAAAACCTTATGTTCCACTACTAGTCTCATCACTACTTACACAAGCTTCCCAAGACTTTCATTGATATATTTCCAAGTTCATACCTAAATTACCTTAAGCATTATACACCTTCTCCTTAAAACTTTGCACAGTCTTACCTTCCTCATATCATGACTTTGGTGTGTTCTATGCACCCATCTAAACTCTAATTTCCTCATAGACCACTCTAGGTCACCCTAAACCTCAAGAACACTTAGTTAACTCATTTCCACTCAAATTCCTCTTAATGATCCCTAGTGACCCTAGGGCATATTCACTCACCACTACACTTAAACACTTTGTTTTTCTACTCAAATTGTTCGCCATAGCTTCTCTAGTATATTAGTCATGCCAAATGCTTTGTTTTCCCATTCAACCATCTCACACACATCAAGTTCTTTTCCCATCATCTCTCTCACCCAAACCACTCAATCACTCAAACTCAATATATGCAATATCTTAAATTGCATAGCACTAAGCTCTTAAATTACATGCTCTTAGGCCCTAAATAACTTAAACTTAAACACTGAATTTCCCACATATAAAAGCTTCCAACCTGCAAATACACCCATCAATCTCATAGTAGTTATAATGCTCTTAAAAGCCCTCTTAAACTTATATACTAACTTCATTCTCATTGGCTCCTTAGTCACAAGTTCATAAGCTTGTTCAAATTGTTTTCCCTAGGATATAACCCATTGGCATAATTGAGCTCTAAGCCACATTGGTACTCATCTAAAACTCATTCCTTAAAACTTAAACCACCATTAGGTAAGCATTTGACCTTGTTTTCTCAAGCTTATCTTAACTTCCTCCTTAGACCATCTTCTGCATGAATCTCGGCCACCACTTAACCTTCCTTTGCCAATGTTCTAACCAATATTCAATGACTACATGAGTACTAAACTATACACTAACCTTAAGGAATGAAAACCTAGGTTAGAATGGTTTCTAAGGTATAAAAGTGGATGATTACCTTTGAAGTCTCAAGATAACTTTGGCATGAATGAATAGACCTCCATAGTCCTTGATGAATAAATCAAGCTAGAACAAGGCATAAACAAGGCCCCATGAGTAGTAATTTTCGCCATGTAAGGAAGTGTTGGAAACTTGGTTTTTCTTACATTTTCTTTACCTTAAGAGAATGGAGAACTAATGAGCTCTTAAACTTGATTTTCCTCCATCAATGGAGTTTTTCCTCTGGCCCGAAATGGAGCTTGAAGGATTTGAAAAGATAGAAAGCTAGAGCTTAAGCTAACTAAGATAATATGTGTTTAGTTTTTGTTTTGGAGCTAAAATGAGTGAGTTGTAGACAAGGCAAGGTGATGCAACAATGGAGCTTTTCCTCTTGGGGAGGATGAAGAGCATGAAGAACGTGGAAAAGAAATGAATGGAAGAGGAGAGAAGGTAGGCTAAAGGTAAGATATTTTGCTTTAAATAAAGCAAATAGTAACTTCTTTACTTATCTCTTCTTTCTTCCTTATTGATGAAGTCTATGGTGACTCATCCCTTAGAAACCGGCCCCATCTTAAATAAGGCTAGTCATGGTCTTTGTTGACCAACTAATTAGCTTATATGATTAAACTTAAACTAGTACTATTTGGCACTATTCCAAATTAGTGCACATATTTCTGAATTTTTGATTTCCCCATTGATTTAGGCTCCTAATGTGATCTAATTAGTACACATGTTGATTAAGAGTAATGATGACATTAGCCACTCAAACTCATTCCAAGACAATTTCTCAAATGTGCTTAAGACTTCTTAAAGCACTTTTGTGTTTTAACTTTTGTTTCAACTTGTTTGCTTTGGTAATTGGTTTAAAATGACCATTAGAATATTACTAAGGTCTTATCAGAGATTTGGGTACTCACCCAAGTCTCTCCAAGCTTAGAGCACATTTTGCCTATTGCCCTTAAGGCACTTTTTGTGTTTTCCTTGGTTTAATATGTCTACCAATCTTTCTAAGGCATATTCTAGCCTTACTACATCATAATTTGATGTTTACTTACCATACTTAGGTTTGGGGTATTTCATTGCTAATTCGTTTAAATAAGGTTGTAAACTCGTAGGGAGAAGCTTGGAAGTCAGTTCACAGCTAACAGATTAAATAAAGAAGAGATGCATCATGTTGGTTTTCAGAAATTTCGATAAGAAGTTGCTTCTGTATAATCGAGTTACAACACGGATTAAGGGAGTTGTTTGGTCTGTAAATAACTTAGAACCCTATTGATACATTTACCTAGGGGTGTACCCACTGGGAGAGAGTTTAGAACGCAGTTTAAGTCTTCCAAAAGAAGGGGAAGAATGAAAGGGCACTGATGTGGTGTTTCAGTTCCTGAGATGTATGTCTCAGTATGAGTGATTTCCAAGCTTATTAAAAATGTTGTGTGGGTTTAGTAATGAACCCAAAACTGTGCTAATACACCTAACTAAATGATGAAACATTTTGGGAAGAGAAACCATTAGTGGATACATTAAAGGAGAGGTTAAGTGAGGTAAAACACCAAAATTGTGTTTCAGATTTCTAAACCCTTGGGCTCATGTATAAACAAGTTTAGAGATACTTAGGGAGAATTGTTTTGATAAGGATTAAACACATTGCCAACCTATTATATAAGGGAGGAATACACTTTAAGGGAATGAAAACCCACCCTAGATAGACTTGTTACATGTTAGTGCTTAGAATACTCTAAAACGTTTGCTAGAGAATGGACTTAGTTAACGTGTGAATTGACAATGTAATTGTCCTAGGAGTAAGATAAAGCCTAAGGTTAGTACTTAGGAAAGTTTCTAAAGGGCTAATATAAGTTGAACATTCAAAAGTTCACCTAGGGGATAACACCCGATAAAATGGGATAAACTAGGAAAAGGTTACAACTGTCGTTGCATGAAATCATAAAACTGACAAGTTGTTTTAATTAACGATAGGGCCGTAACGAAGCCAACCGGGACCCCGTGTGTGTGAGACAACCCTTGCTTCTGATCCAAGTATGGATATGTGTGATCCGTATGTTTCCGTGTTACACGGCTTGTATGCTGTGTGCCTTGCTTGACAACGACCATAAGATTAAAGCATGAAATTGGATTGCTTGTTGTGGCTTGCTTATATGCTTATTATATCATTGTTGCATATTACTTGCACACACAAAGTTGTATAGTCCCTTCTCGTTGATGAAACCTTTAGATGAAACACAACGAACTACGTAAACAAAACAAAGGAACTATATAAAGGGAACACTCCTCTTAAACTATAGAGGACTTCTAATGACACCCACTATGGTGTCGAACTTATAATGATAATGAAAAGTAAAATACCAATTGGTGGAACACATCCTGGGGTCTAGAGATGACCCCGCTTTCTCGACGCATGACACCGGGAATGAAGGATTGGCTATGGAGAAGACGTTCTCTAAAATTGTGGTGGTAAGAGAATTCACAAATAATCCTTAAAGAAACAAGGAAAGATTGGCACGTACATGATATGGTCCGGGGTCAACTATATCCCCAGACCTGGTGCAGGAAAGAGAAAGAAAATACACATTATAGGAACAAGAGAAAAGAAATGAAAACACAACGCTCGATGATCATAGTGAGGATCAAAGGCATGACATACCTATGCACACTTTTATTACATGTTGCTGTTGCTATACTAGCAGCTTGTGGCTTGGTGCGGTTTGGATGTTGCTATGATGCCAGCATGTTATGCTTGGTTGCTTGTTGCTAATGCTTTGCTACCTTTAAGTGTGTAAGATATCATGATGTATTGTGGTGTGCTTTACTGCTTTATTATAGCATGTAAATTGGACTTAATAATATTCGACCAAGTAGTCGTGTAGCCCGGCAACATACGGGCTACACAAGTTCATACTCAGCGTAGTTTGCTGAGTCCTTTACAACCTAATTTTTACAGGTATTGAGCCGGATGATAACGGAGTGTAGGCGGGATGGCTATCATGGGGGTAGTCTATCTAGGCATAACTTTTGAGTTTGGAATAGTATGTTTAATGTATGGGCTGTTACTAAGCCCTGATTGTTCTTTTCGGTTTATGATTTAGTAACTATATTGTAAACACACAGTATTTGGAATTGTATCTTGTATTGTATATGGGTTTTGGTTGAGGATTGTTTCTAGTCATACAGACCGTAACTTGGTGTTAGAAGAGTGGTTGTGTCAACCACGTGGGTGGTTGGCGTCTGTGACACCCGGATGGAGTTCATTCTGCTGCATAGTTAGCTTGTAATATGGCTAGGTGCCTTTGTGTGTACTATTGGATGTTTATTCAGGGGTGTTACATAATCCTCACTCAAATTGTTGCTCCAATTCACAAATTTTGCATTCTCATTTTGCACTAATGCACACTTATGCATTTTCTAACCTCTCTTTGCACTTGCATTATTGTTCTCACCCTATTTGACCATTCCAAATATTCTAAGACAATGCACTTCTCATGCCAAGATCCAAGCCTCACTCTTAAAGCATTAACTCCTCGTCATTTTTCTAAAACTCCCAAGGTACTTAAACAACATCTTGCTACAGATTTTTGCACAATCCCCCTCTTCTTGAACAAGCATTCACATAATGGTTTACTAACCCAAATTAACCTCCATTCATACCTAGCTAACCCTAGGTCATTCATCTCTCAAAATACCACTTAAACCACTTAGATTCCTACCGGAATTTTGCCATAGTCCGGCTACTTTTCTAACATTGCTCAAAACTCATACCACAATTTAAATCAACCTAAAACTAGCCAAACCCACAAGGGTTCTACCAGCACACATATAAATCCATCAATACTCATCAAATTCTCCAAATGCAACACAATACACAAATCATAAAGTGCATGGCTCTTAGGCTCTTACATCAAGCACTAATTCACAAATGCATTAAGCATTACCACAACTCTTCCTCACCTCTACAAACCACACATCAATACATGTTTGGGTTCATTCATTTATTTATTTTCCCTTCCCCATTTCTAAAAGCATTAAACTAGGCTCCAAGGTAAATTACTTACCTCTTGTTCACAAGTCTTATCTCTTTTAATTCTCCTCTTGCTCCTCTTCTTCTCAATTTCGGTCAAGTGGGGATGAAGTTGCCAAAATCCATCCCAACATTCAAGAAACACAAAGATGCATTCAATTAATCATCTAAACCCTCAAGATATTATAATTCAATTTAAGGGCTTAAAACACAAAGTTAGGGTTTACCTTTTGGAGATTTCTAAGAGGGGTTCTCACCCTTGAATCAAAAGGGAAATTCCACCACCATTGGAGGGTTAAATTGAAGCTCTAAAACAAGGAGCAAACAAGGTATAAGAGAGAGCAAAATCAGCTAAGAGAGGAAGGTGAAGAAAAATGAGTTTTTCTTGAGTATTTTTACCTTAGGAGAGAGAAGGCTCCAAGCTATCCATTGGTGCCATTTTCTCTTCAAATGGAGAAAACCCATATGGATGAAGTTCATCCTTTTCAAATTTTGAAAAGAGAGAATGATAGAGGGTGATGAGGGGAAGAAGAATATGTGATTATTTTTGAGTTTGGAGCTTTAACAAAGCTTGGGCAAGGAGGATAAGTAGAGGAAGCCATGGGAGAGGGCTTCATTCTCGTTCCAGAACAGAGGGAAGGAAGGAGGACGGTGGGAAAGGAAGAAGGAAGGTGGGGAAGGAAAGAGGAAGTGAGGGAGGAGAGAGAGTAAACCCGCCCTTTATTACTTTTCCACTTTTCTTCTTTTTACTTTTTCTTTCTTACTTTATTAGCTAATAAGAGAGAGGGGGAGACTTATTTGACTAATAAAAACCGGCCCCCTCTATAATAGTAGGCTGGAGCGTTTTTCATCTTTTACAGAAAACGCTCGTTATTTTACCCGGTTTGGCACTATTCACTACCGGGCCCCTTTTTGGATTTTTTCTCGTTTCTTTATTTTTAATGGTTATTAAGCTTCCATTAATACTTAATTATAGTTATTTAGTCAACTATAATTTTTACGGGTCTATTTGACCACTTAAAGTCACGTTTCGGGTTTTCTCGAAAAACGTGCTTTAAAACTCCGTTAGCGTTTTAATCCATTATTTGGATCCATTTTCTTCGGGAATCATTCCGGTATACTAATTAGGCCTAACTAAGCCTTAGGAATCCATCTCGGACCCTAACGAGATCATATATCTCTTATACTCGTTAGCGTGCGTGTAACACCCCAACTACCACCGTACACATAACACCAAACTGCAGCGGAAAATTCAACTTATTACATTACTTATTTCAATGGTGTTACACGCCGTTAACCACCCACGTGGCTAACAAGGCTAATACATGTACTTTGTATCGGTCTGATGGACTAGATTCCAGAGCAACTACACGTTACATTTGCTTCCCTTAACAACAACCCATATACTTTATACATTCCAACCGTACCGAGTATTTACAAACTAATGCCGATAACAACTTCGGTCTTACTACGCCTACTGTATATATACACTTAAATGATTTTCCATGTACAATGTCTACCCCGTCCTACTCTCGAACGGCTTCCAGCTCTCTGTACCTGAAATAGGAAAAGAAGAGAAAGGGTGGCCCCCAAGGGCTCAGCACCTTTGCTGGTATGGTAATCCCGCAGCCCACATGCTACCGGGCCACGCACAACTAATTGTCGTCTTAGCATGCGATTGATTATATCTAAATCATGCATACAACTGTAAACACACACATAACATTTCGCCTCAATGGGCTCAACAAACGGATAATACATCCTTACTTGATAAATCACTCATGGTATTCATTATCCCGAGTGTTCCTCCTCTAATGGAGCTACTTCCTTAATAGATGACACCTACCCTTAAATCGGGTTATCCTTAAACGCCTCTTATCACAAACTGGGATTCATTTCCATGATCCACACACTCCATATCTTACAACATATCACATTCCTCACATAACAAAACATAGCAACACTTCTCTCGTTTCGACGTACACATAATAACATCGCATTGATTTTGAACATCTAACGTATACATATCATAGCATAGCAAGGGAAATTGCCTAGCACAATAGCAACACAAAACACCATAAGATCGGTTCACACAAGGAACCTTCCACCATAGTTAGTATACATAGTGAGCCTAGAGATTATTCCCAATTCATGCTAAGCTCGTTACCAACCTCGTTACCGTCCAGTTATATCGAACGGTTAACTTAAACCCAAGGTTGTCGGATATAGTAATCCCAAGCACACCGAAATAACATTTGTATGCCCCTGTGGCCCGACGTAAGTCAGTAACTAGCTTTGGATAAGCTAAGGGAAGGTCGAAACCAAATTGGAATACAACCTATACATACACCAAGAGAGCCGAACCGGATATGACATCGACTCCCGTCCACACGCGTGGCCGGAACAACCGGACTCCTCACCCCCCATTAGTACATATATACTTATAAATAAGTATTAGAGATCCATTATGGAGCCTACCACATCCACACACCATCTGGTATCATAACCGAGTTAAGCACACAAGGGAGGTTCACACACTTGCATACAACAACAATATCCAACTAACTCACACATAGCCGTGGTTAGAACGTTCCCAAGGTTGGGTCGTTAACTCCGAATACCGATCTCTCATGTGCTCCTAGTTCTAGTTAGCTAAGGTTTAACACTTATTTGAGGTTAAATGGTATCGGAGGCCAAATTCGCCACATAAATGAATTACTATAAACTCATTACAAGTTTTAATCTTACAAGGTGGCAAACACTCAGAAAAACACATTGGCATACAAGCCGGTGTAATCCGGTAGGACACAGGTTGCAAGAAAACCATACCTGTCACCGGAGTCCACTTTACCACGTCCACTTATGTTCCTCGAGCAATTCTCGAACAACTGATAACATTACATATACTTTTATTAACATCGGGGTTGCATGATTATTTAATGTCTAATGCTTATAATTTTTCCCCGTTAGTTTAGTTACATAACTTTGCATTTTTAACTTGATTTACTTTCACATTTCATTACAACTTTTCACCTACTTAATTGTCATTAAAACTCACCTAACTTGTCTTAACAACCTTATAACACCATTAACCATCAATCCCCAACATTACACATCATTTCCATACCTTAAACCATGTTTTTGGTCCGACCGACCCTACCGACCGACCCTACCCTCGGGTCGGTCTCTAACAGAGACATTTACCGTCTTTCTTTCCTATCCGACCGACCCAGACAGGGTCGGTCCCCTGGGTCGGTCTCTAACAGAGACATTTTTTTTTATAACCTAAAACCATGTTTTTATAGTGGTCCGGGACTTGGTCCTCTTCTTAAGTCCCGGACCATATGCTAACTCAAGTCTCGGCCTTTTAAAATGGGGTGGTCCGGGACTTTATATAAGGCCTAAGTCCCGGACCACATCCTTATGTGACTCTCGGTCTATTTTACACCCCTGGTCCGGGGCTTGAACCATGACCTAGGTCCTGGACCAAAGCTACAGACTTGGTAAAATTGCATTTTTCAAACCTTGTTGCATTTTTTCTCCACCTCCATTAATTGTATAAACTTACCTAATGTTCGTAGGTATATTCTAATGTCCAAATATCATCTTTAGCCCTCCTAATTCCACATTTGACTTGTTACTCAATTTCCACCCAAAATCTCATAACACTTGTAACATTTACATTTGGTTTCCAAAGGGGTGTTTCACCTAAATGACCACTATACCAAAATGTTTCCTCACCTTCATAACATCATCTCCCAAGCATCTCCTCTTACTAACCAAATCCTCTTTTCACAACTTCTTGAATTCCTTTCTCAAAACCTTACCTAAACATCATTATCTCCTTATTCATCAACATTACCTAAACCTTAAACAAACTTCTCCAAGACTTTAATACATCCTAAAAACACTCATTGGATTTCTAGAACTTCCAAGACAATGCCTAAATCCTTATAGCACCTTAGAACACCTTAATGCATGTTTTCTTCCTTAGTGAAGCATGTATCCATTCCTAACAATTCCTAGTTCACCCAAGTTCATTTAAGCACTTAGAACTCCTTATACATTTTACAAATTTCGCCATGGGTTCTCTTAACACATCATCTTTCCAAAACTCATAGTTTTCACCATTAAACACTCAAGAACACCTAAATCCATCAAGAACACCATCACACACAAGACTTCACCCAATTTACACTACATGACAATATAGTGCACAATTTAAGTTGCTTGGCACTTAGGCCCTTAAATAACATGGCTCTTAGGCCCTTAAATTGCATAAACCTTGAACACTGAATTTCCACAATATATATGCCTTTGACCTGCAAATACATACAACAAAACATATGTTCTTTTACTAGTCTCCTTGAGAACACTTTACTAAGTCATTCACCATTTGCTCTTTAGGTAGTTTTAACAAGCATTATAAGCTCATTTCTCCCAAGGCATTAAACCACATTAGGTTAGTATATTTACCTCTTTTCCACCCAAACTTCTTTCTTGTTTCCTTATAAAACCGGTAAGGTATTTGATTCCTTGTCAAGTTCTAAACAATATACCAACATTGAAATGAGTATATAAGCTTTATGCTTCATCTCATTGTAAACCCTAGGTTTACATTGTATCAAAAACATTAATGTAGTTGTTTTACCTTGGTCTTTGAAGAGAGTTTTAATATCTATCAAGAGAGGACTCTACCTAGTCCATGAAAGATTCAAATGAAGCTAAAACAAGACAAGAGAAGACACCATTACAAGGTGCATTTTCGGCCAACACCAAAAATGAAGGAAATGGAGTTTTCTTTGGTTTTTCCTTACCTTGAAGCAAAGGTGATCAACAAGGCATAAAAATATAAGCTCAAGCTCCTTCCATGGAAGTTCTCCTTGGCACCGAAATGGTGGTTTTGATGATTTGAAAAGACAATGTTGTAGAGCTTGCTCCAACTAAGAGAACGGTAGTCTCGGAATTAAATTCGGAGCATGGAGTCATAAGTTACAAGTGAAGGAAGATGAAGAATGAGATGGTGCTGTTGGAAACTGATGGAGAGAGGAGGAAGAAGATGGCTACCGTGGGAAATGAAAGGAAAGAAGAGAATGAGGAGGTAAGTTTGCTTTTGTTAAGATATTTATGTATAAAGCAAAAATAGTACTTTACTTTAAGCTTTACTTTACTTATTTGATTTCTCTTACAAGTTGGTGACTCACACCTTGAAAAACCGGCCCCCATTTAGTTAGAAGGGTACTTTAGTCTTTATTTGTCGATTTAATTACTTATAATAACATATGTTACAAACTAGCTTACAAAAATCACTATGCACAAAAACAAGGCACATAGAAGTGAAATTTTTGATTTCCCATTGATATAGACATCCAAATGTGATACTATATAGTACACATATATATTTAAGAGTAATTATGGACATTTAGCCATTCAAAAGTCATTTACAAGACAATTTTTCAAAAACGTGCTTTAAGACTCCTTAAAGCACATTTTGTGTTTTAACTTGTTTTCAAGCTTGGTTTTCTTTGGTAGTTGATTTAATATGTTCCTTAACATATTTATAAGATATAGGTATGACCATTAGGTCTTATACAATTTTATCCCAAGCTTAGAGCACATTTTAGCCCATATTGACCTTAAGGTACTTATTTGTGTTTTGTTTGGTTTCATTGTCTACCAAGGTTTCCTAAGGACTTAATTAGCCTTATAAAATCATATTTAAATATTATCAAATCTTGTTAGGCTCTTTGGGTCCTAACCAAGTTCACTCCAAGCTTAGAGCATGTTTTTGCTCACACCGTGTCTTAGTGTTTTATTGTGTTTTAACTATGGTTTAAACCATACACTGATGTTCCTAAGGCACTTTTTATCCTTTATATAACATATTTAAACATTTAAACAACATACCAAGGTTTGGGGTATTTCAATCTACCCCCCTTAAAAGAACTTCGTCCTCGAAGTTCACATTTCCACGCATCATTGGATTAGAATACGGGAATTACTTTCAAATAAACTTCCTTTACCAAACACTCTTTACATCCAACCTCGGACTTAACGGTCCGGGCAACATATCCACATCCATCCAAAACCATATCGTAACACACTTACATGATAACCTCAGACTCAACAGTCCGGGTACCTAATCAACATTACACTTACATAACAACCCTTAGACTCTTAGGTCTGGGTAACATAACAATAGTTAGACTCATAGGTCTGAAATAATATTTCTTACTCATACCACACAACATGTCTTAGCATGTATATCACACAGAAATACCTTTTCCATCTCTCCATGGGCTCGAGTCCCATGTTGAGTACATATACACTGTGATCCCGCAGAACCCGGTCGCGATGGACACCTTCTGGTCCCCGTTTCTTTGGGAGGTCAAAACAATCACATACATTTTTAAAATATACTTCTCATGTCACCGGTCCGAAGACAAAGGCTCATAAGCCCTCAGCTCGTGAGCAAGCACTACAAAATATTCTTTACTAGGTTAAGTGTATAAGAGAATCCTTTATTCAAAATATGAATCGGCTGTTTTGGAAATGCCATTTGAAAAACCTTTTTGAAAACGCAATTCAACTCCAAGTTCAACTCATGCTCCTTGTATCTTTCTTAACGTGGTTGTTTGTGACCACTTACAGGGAGCTTCAAGAGTCACCCAACCCTGATGTGATCAGCATCAGTGTTAAACTATCTTTCCACCCCAATTTGTGTTCGGCTTCCCTTGATCTCATGATAATCAAGTTTCACCTCTCACTTCATTTTCAACCAACAACTAATTCAAGCATATCCCATTTTCTATCTTTAAATCCTTCTAGCCATAACCATTACATCTCTAAGGGATAGAACTCCGTCTATCAATCATCACCCAAATCTAACTTAATTCAAGTTACCTAGGGAATTTAATTCTCCCTAGGTTCTATGTCGGTCTCATACCCCTTCATAAATCACAACACTGTATATATATACATATATTTTTTTATCAAAATACAATACATGGTTTACATTTATGCACCGTCGGGGTTTTAGTTCCCCGGGAGTTTCTTTACTCCCTTCCACTTGTACTCTCACACACCACTGTTAACAAAATAAACACACTTCCCACAATGGTATTCGCATCTTCTGTGCGCAATTACCACAATTTAACCACGAATGAATGCGTATGTTTATATAACACACGCGCCAACCATCATAGCAAATCATTTTTGTGCTATGCACAACATAGTTCACGTACACTTGTACAGTAAAACACACTAAGCGGCTCTACGCTCTACCCCCCTTAAAAGGGATTACGCCCACGTAATCAATCACTGAACATTAGCTTAAAATGTTCTGCCATCGTGAAGTGTTTTAACTTCCACGCGGTCTGTTATACAATGTGTTCTGATTAGAGGATCTTAACCATATTAGCGGTTTTGTCTCTAGACCAAGAATTCTCTTTGGAGTTTATCTAACTCATAACCGATTTCGGTCCTGGCCTGTGAGGCTTCTAGGCATTGCTAACTAGCCATTCATTCATATTCACTATTGGCATTCAACATTTGCATCACTGGTTCACCAGTTTCTGCTGCGCAACTTTGATAATTATAGGGCTAGTTTGCCCCATTCATTACTGTTACTGTAGTGTACATCTCCAATGTATTACCCTTTTCTTGGTAAGAATGGTTTCTCAACCGACGCATGGTATCTCTTACCCTGAGCGAATTCGGTGGGTTTCAAAACTTTCCATCCACTTCTCTAATAGCTTACAGCGTAAACTACTATGTAATTCACAATGATTGACTTGCTTCTACCGACTTACTGTCGGTTGAGATTGAGCTACTACTTGATGTGTAGTGCTCTCTCGGTTATTTCCCACACCTGAGGTATATTTCATACCGACATTTGGTATTTAGTGCCACTTTTATCACTTATTCTTAACCATACCTCCACATTTGGTTTCGTACAAGTACTCTTCCATTGGTATGACCTTGCATTTCCTATGCATTGATCATTATAGTATTATAGGTTACTTTCTACATCCACCACAATTAACATTTCCCCAAATCCTAGCTATCCCACTTGATCATTACTGCGCAAGTGCAATACCAAAACACTCAGTCATACAGAGTGCAGAGGCGTAAACTCCTGACAGTAAATCTCTTATGCGATAGCAATTAGGAATTTCCACTGTGTTTCACTGAAATTCTTATCACACAATACTTGCCACCGGCTTACTGCTCGGTTCTTTTACTATCACTTACCGTTGTCTCTCTACGGGGTCTAACTCATAACTCCACTTATTTGTCCTATCATCACTTAACAATAATTATACAACGGTCGCTTATTGCACACCGTATCCTCTTTCCTTTTACAACATCAACTTACATTGCATCAGCTATTGTATTAGCTTCCGCCATTACAGTGTGTCTTGCCACTTATTTGGCTGGTTGCTGAACACTCTATGCTTCGAGTCTTTATGCTCCTTGAGCGTTGTTCATCACACATTTAGCATTCCACACCTATGGTGGTTACCATTAAGCTTATCACTCTTTCAGTCTCCACAACTGGTACAACTCTTTTCGATTTATTCCTACTCACTTCATTCTTGGGTAACGACAATATGGTCAACCCTTAACGCATTCCCTGAACTCTGTTCACATAACTACCGCTGTTGAGGTCTCACATATCAAGAGGTATCCCCACACTTTAAGCAGTGGTTCGTTATCCGCTTAACTTACTTATATAACATACACTTCTGCAACCGAACACATTTACACAACACAAGTTGTTGTGGCTTATAAGCCTTACTGTCACGATTCCTTCTAAGTTGTCTGTTTGGCAACTTAGGGTCTTACTGTTAAGTAGGTTATCTTCAGCGTTTAATCCGAGTATTTGTTTCAACTCTTGCGTTTCAATTATATTGCTTCATCCAACAATGTTTAATCCAATTACCCCTCAAGGATTGCTCCTGGGTGTTGTTAAAATATGCCATTACATTTGGCTTGCACTTATTGGTACATTCCGTTAGCCACGCCGCTTGCGTTCTTAACTGGCTTTTATCTCCTTCTGTGAAGATCATTATTTCCTGGTAGTGTAGGTACTCATTCTAGGAGTTTCATCCCGTTCATTGCACGCTAATGTGTCCACATCAGGCATCTGCCTTGTCATGCATAGGCTGGGTCTCCGTTCCAGCTATCATGTTTTTCCCTGAGGATCCTTAAGATATATACAACGTCTTTACATTAGAGTTAATGCACTTCGCACCTCCTGACTCTTAAACATTTCCTTGAAAGGAATTCACTAATCCTTTTAGTCTCGTTAACTTAACTGAGTTCGTTAACTTCAACCCTTCATGGTAATCTTTAGCTCTTGTTTGATTTACACTGCTGACCGTAGTACGGAGTCGACTACTTCCCGTGTTTCGGACTCTACTTGTATACATATATGGGGTATCATACTGATACATTGCTACTTACCCAACTAACCCATAAGTAGGTCTGTCAGGCCCACAAGCTCCTATCGGAGTGCGGTCGTCCCACAATTCAGTTGGTACACTCGTAGTGTCCGTCACATGCCTAGGTGAAGTATTCTGTTGTCAACTCCCTTATATTGTCCCGTGACAATATTCATTCCTTGCTTCCCGAACTTAATCGAGGGAAAGTTTATCCACTGTTGTATCTTTATCAACTGCCCTTGGTTTTACTGGTTTGGTTTAAAAGAAGGTTGGAAAGAAGTGTTGGTTTGAAAGAAAATTTTGGTTTTGAAAGAAAGAGTTTAGATAAATCTGGGTTTGAAAGAAAATTTTCATGGTTTCACAACATCTTCTTACCTTAGCCAAGTCTAGCTTCTTGCTGACTGGTGTACTTACAATTACAGAGGTTAGGCTAGCAGGCCCTTCCACTGTTATGACGATCACATTTAACTTTATGGTACTTTTCCAAGTACTTTGTAGTGGTTATAAATTTCCCGAACAGCCCTGTTATAGCAGCACTTGCTATGGCAAGTGCGCCATGCTAACTGGCTATCGGTTTAACACATACCGGTTGTGGTATTGTTTTTACCCATACTGTCATCAGTGGCCTTGTTGGCCCTCACTGATCTTGCTGCCTTGATAATAACTCTTCTAGGTGACTTCTCACTGTCTTCACATGACGATCATCAACTAGGGTGTTTCCCATTCTGGGAGACCCCTTTTTCTTAGTATTGTATTCTCTTTGTAGCCCGTTCCACGTATTTGGGCACTACGTTGTAGTTCCCTTGTCGGTTGGTATACCGTTGGTGTATTATTTATCAACTGTGGTCCCGTAGACACTCGTCTCGGGTTTCACTAATCCACTTCTTGCCTGTTGCACGGTCGGTGCATTGTAAGCGGGTTATTCTCGACTGCTCGGCATGTCGACCCACGTTGCCGGAAATTCTATTCTCTCATACATGAAATTCTTCATTCTTCGCTATTAAATGCGGTTAACATTGTTCAGATGGAAACCGTCTCCGGGATTCCCAGTTTTCGGGATCTACCGTATGACAGGTCTTCCGTACATTAAAAGTATTTAATAACAGCCAGATCGGGTATTCCCGAGTAGGAGTGGACTTCCATCTCTCTGGCGTTGTTTTCCCAAGTTATAAAACAGGGGTTGTGGAGGGCGGGTTGGATATAGTAGGTTTTCAGTATTCACTGGTAGTTCCTAACTAGCGTATCTCCAACGCTATCACTCAACCCTTAACCCAAAGTACTAAAATCCTAACTCGGTACTTCATAAGCTCGGTAATTCAGTCATCAGAGCGATACTTCGCTCTGATACCACTTTTTGTAACACCCCAACTACCACCGTACACATAACACCAAACTGCAGCGGAAAATTCAACTTATTACATTACTTATTTCAATGGTGTTACACGCCGTTAACCACCCACGTGGCTAACAAGGCTAATACATGTACTTTGTATCGGTCTGATGGACTAGATTCCCGAGCAACTACACGTTACATTTGCTTCCCTTAACAACAACCCATATACTTTATACATTCCAACCGTACCGAGTATTTACAAACTAATGCCGATAACAACTTCGGTCTTACTACGCCTACTGTATATATACACTTAAATGATTTTCCATGTACAATGTCTACCCCGTCCTACTCTCGAACGGCTTCCAGCTCTCTGTACCTGAAGTAGGAAAAGAAGAGAAAGGGTGGCCCCCAAGGGGCTCAGCACCTTTGCTGGTATGGTAATCCCGCAGCCCACATGCTACCGGGCCATGCACAACTAATTGTCGTCTTAGCATGCGATTGATTATATCTAAATCATGCATACAACTGTAAACACACAACACATAACATTTCGCCTCAATGGGCTCAACAAACGGATAATACATCCTTACTTGATAAATCACTCATGGTATTCATTATCCCTAGAGTGTTCCTCCTCTAATGGAGCTACTTCCTTAATAGATGACACCTACCCTTAAATCGGGTTATCCTTAAACGCCTCTTATCACAAACTGGGATTCATTTCCATGATCCACACACTCCATATCTTACAACATATCACATTCCTCACATAACAAAACATAGCAACACTTCTCTCGTTTCGACGTACACATAATAACATCGCATTCATTTTGAACATCTAACGTATACATATCATAGCATAGCAAGGGAAATTGCCTAGCACAATAGCAACACAAAACACCATAAGATCGGTTCACACAAGGAACCTTCCACCATAGTTAGTATACATAGTGAGCCTAGAGATTATTGCCAATCTCATGCTAAGCTCGTTACCAACCTCGTTACCGTCCAGTTATATCGAACGGTTAACTTAAACCCAAGGTGTGTCGGATATAGTAATCCCAAGCACACCGAAATAACATTTGTATGCCCCTGTGGCCCGACGTGAGTCAGTAAACTAGCTTTGGATAAGCTAAGGGAAGGTCGAAACCAAATTGGAATACAACCTATACATACACCAAGAGAGCCAAACCGGATATGACATCGACTCCCGTCCTCACACGCGTGGCCGGAACAACCGGACTCCTCACCCCCCATTAGTACATATATACTTATAAATAAGTAGTTAGAGATCCATTATGGAGCCTACCACATCCACACACCATCCGGTATCATAACCGAGTTAAGCACACAAGGGAGGTTCACACACTTGCATACAACAACAATATCCAACTAACTCACACATAGCCGTGGTTAGAACGTTCCCAAGGTTTGGGTCGTTAACTCCGAATATCGATCTCTCATGTGCTCCTAGTTCTAGTTAGCTAAGGTTTAACACTTATTTGAGGTTAAATGGTATCGGAGGCCAAATTCTCCACATAAATGAATTACTATAAACTCATTACATGTTTTAATCTTACAAGGTGGCAAACACTCAGAAAAACACATTGGCATACAAGCCGGTGTAATCCGGTAGGACACAGGTTGCAAGAAAACCATACCTGTCACCGGAGTCCACTTTACCACGTCCACTTATGTTCCTCGAGCAATTCTCGAACAACTGATAACATTACATATACTTTTATTAACATCGGGGTTGCATGATTATTTAATGTCTAATGCTTATAATTTTTCCCCGTTAGTTTAGTTACATAACTTTGCATTTTTAACTTGATTTACTTTCACATTTCATTACAATTTTCACCTACTTAATTGTCATTAAAACTCACCTAACTTGTCTTAACAACCTTATAACACCATTAACCATCAATCCCCAACATTATACATCATTTCCATACCTTAAACCATGTTTTTCGTCCGACCGACCCTACCCTCGGGTCGGTCTCTAACAGAGACATTTACCGTCTTTCTTCCTATCCGACCGACCCAGATAGGGTCGGTCCCCTGGGTCGGTCTCTAACAGAGACATTTTTTTTTATAACCTAAAACCATGTTTTTATAGTGGTCCGGGACTTGGTCCTCTTCTTAAGTCCCGGACCATATGCTAACTCAAGTCTCGGCCTTTTAAAATGGGGTGGTCCGGGACTTTATATAAGGCCTAAGTCCCGGACCACATCCTTATGTGACTCTTGGTCTATTTTACACCCCTGGTCCGGGGCTTGAACCATGACCTAGGTCCTGGACCAAAGCTACAAACTTGGTAAAATTGCATTTTTCAAACCTTGTTGCATTATTTCTCCACCTCCATTAATTGTATAAACTTACCTAATGTTCCTAGGTATATTCTAATGTCCAAATATCATCTTTAGCCCTCCTAATTCCACGTTTGACTTGTTACTCAATTTCCACCCAAAATCTCATAACACTTGTAACATTTACATTTGGTTTCCAAAGGGGTGTTTCACCTAAATGACCACTATACCAAAATGTTTCCTCACCTTCATAACATCATCTCCCAAGCATCTCCTCTTACTAACCAAATCCTCTTTTCACAACTTCTTGAATTCCTTTCTCAAAACCTTACCTAAACATCATTCTCTCCTTATTCATCAACATTACCTAAACCTTAAACAAACTTCTCCAAGACTTTAATACATCCTAAAAACACTCATTGGATTTCTAGAACTTCCAAGACAATGCCTAAATCCTTATAGCACCTTAGAACACCTTAATGCATGTTTTCTTCCTTAGTGAAGCATGTATCCATTCCTAACAATTCCTAGTTCACCCAAGTTCATTTAAGCACTTAGAACTCCTTATACATTTTACAAATTTCGCCATGGGTTCTCTTAACACATCATCTTTCCAAAACTCATAGTTTTCACCATTAAACACTCAAGAACACCTAAATCCATCAAGAACACCATCACACACAAGACTTCACCCAATTTACACTACATGACAATATAGTGCACAATTTAAGTTGCTTGGCACTTAGGCCCTTAAATAACATGGCTCTTAGGCCCTTAAATTGCATAAACCTTGAACACTGAATTTCCACAATATATATGCCTTTGACCTGCAAATACATACACCAAGACATATGTTCTTTTACTAGTCTCCTTGAGAACACTTTACTAAGTCATTCACCATTTGCTCTTTAGGTAGTTTTAACAAGCATTATAAGCTCATTTCTCCTAAGGCATTAAACCACATTAGGTTAGTATATTTACCTCTTTTCCACCCAAACTTCTTTCTTGTTTCCTTATAAAACCGGTAAGGTATTTGATTCCTTGTCAAGTTCTAAACAATATACCAACATTGAAATGAGTATATATGCTTTATGCTTCATCTCATTGTAAACCCTAGGTTTACATTGTTTCAAAAACATTAATGTAGCTGTTTTACCTTGGTCTTTGAAGAGAGTTTGAATATCTATCAAGAGAGGACTCCACCTAGTCCATGAAAGATTCAAATGAAGCTAAAACAAGACAAGAGAAGACACCATTACAAGGTGCATTTTCGGCCAACACCAAAAATGAAGGAAATGGAGTTTTCTTTGGTTTTTCCTTACCTTGAAGCAAAGGTGATCAACAAGGCATAAAAATATAAGCTCAAGCTCCTTCCATGGAAGTTCTCCTTGGCACCGAAATGGTGGTTTTGATGATTTGAAAAGACAATGTTGTAGAGCTTGCTCCAACTAAGAGAACGGTAGTCTCGGAATTAAATTCGGAGCATGGAGTCATGAGTTACAAGTGAAGGAAGATGAAGAATGAGATGGTGCTGTTGGAAACCGATGGAGATAGGAGGAAGAAGATGGCTACCGTGGGAAATGAAAGGAAAGAAGAGAATGAGGAGGTAAGTTTGCTTTTGTTAAGATATTTATGTATAAAGCAAAAATAGTACTTTACTTTAAGCTTTACTTTACTTATTTGATTTCTCTTACAAGTTGGTGACTCACACCTTGAAAAACCGGCCCCCATTTAGTTAGAAGGGTACTTTAGTCTTTATTTGTCAATTTAATTACTTATAATAACATATGTTACAAACTAGCTTATAAAAATCACTATTCACAAAAACAAGGCACATAGAAGTGAAATTTTTTATTTCCCATTGATATAGACATCCAAATGTGATACTATATAGTACACATATATATTTAAGAGTAATGATGGACATTTATCCATTAAAAACTCATTTACAAGATAATTTTTCAAAAACGTGATTTAAGACTCCTTAAAGCACATTTTGTGTTTTAACTTGTTTTCAAGCATGGTTTTCTTTGGTAGTTGATTTAAAATGTTCATTAACATATTTATAAGATATAGGTATGACCATTAGGTCTTATACAATTTTATCCCAAGCTTAGAGCACATTTTAGCCCATATTGACCTTAAGGTACTTATTTGTGTTTTGTTTGGTTTCATTGTCTACCAAGGTTTCCTAAGGACTTAATTAGCCTTATAAAATCATATTTAAATATTATCACATCTTGGTAGGCTCTTTGGGTCTTAACCAAGTTCACTCCAAGCTTAGAGCATGTTTTTGCTCACACCGTGTCTTAGTGTTTTATTGTGTTTTAACTATGGTTTAAACTATACACTGATGTTCCTAAGGCACTTTTTAGCCTTTAGATAACATATTTAAACATTTAAACAACATACCAAGGTTTGGGGTATTTCAGTGCGTTTTAGCGTTTTTCGCTTTTCAAGCATTTTCTCTTTTCTTTTGGTTTTTTTTCTTTACCAACACTCTCTAGGCACCATTAGGTCTTTAATAATCACATTAGGGTAATTTAATTACCATTTTTAAGTCCGGGGTATTAAAATCTACCCCCTTAAGAACTTTGTCCTCAAAGCTGGTGAATCTAATCTCGTTACTCTCATGGGCATACTATATCAAGGTTATAATACATGTATAACCTTACATACTTCACAAGTCATTCTCATTTCACACTACACATACCACACACATATCACAGCATGTATAGCAATAAAAAATACTCTTGTACTCTCTCCATGGAATCGGTCTGAAGACAAGAAGGCACTACAGTCTCGAATCCATATCGAGTAATACCCTACTGATCCCTCAGGTACCGGTCATGTTGAACACTTACACTTTCTGGTTCACGACCGTTTCATGACAAATGGCACTTACTCTCTCAGGCCCACGGTCCCTTCGGTACTGATCAAAACGTTACACATATACATATCCTCAGGCACTCTAGTTGACTCACTCAACATAGGACATTCTCAGGGTACTCTCCCCGTCCCGCTGCCGTTGGAAAAAGCACACACTGTCACCGCCCCAACCGGTCACTTAGGACCGCCGCACGTACGGTGCAATGGAAAAACCATTTTTCGCCTTCATGCTCGAAGGAAGATCCTTTTTCAAATTCTGTTTGAAAATCCTTTTAAAAACATCACACAACTCCAAATCCGGTTTATGGTAGTTGCATCTTTCTTAGCGTGATTACTTGTGACCACTTATAGGGAGCTTCAAGAATCATCCAACCCTGATGTGATCAGCATCAGTGTTGAACTATCCTTCCGCTCCAATTTGTGTTCGGTTTCCCTTGATCGCTAGCAGATCAAGTTCCACCTCCCACGTCAGTTTCAAACAATCAGATAGTCAAACATTTTCGTTTTCTATCTTTTACTCTTTCTAGTCATACTTATAAAACAATCTGTTTTAATTTATCTCTACTTCCTAGAACTTAGGTCATCTTGTCATTATTAATTTACTTTGCTTACTTTACCTAAGTGTGGGCGTTGGTTTTGAACCCTTAAGTATTGAGCTTAAGGCCTCAAGGCTCGATTTTCAATTAAAATTATTAAACCGAAATTATAAAATTAAAGCTTAATTATTCTAACTGGCCCACACAAAGCTTAATAGAGTCGACACCTAAGTTTTAACCTTTTAAACTTGGAAAGGAAATATGGTTATGATATTAGAGCTATGGGTTCGGGGGCTTGATATGAATTTTCTAAAGGGTTCAGATTCCTTCACCACCCTAGAAATTTCTTTTCCTTTACTATTATAACTTTAAGACCAAATCATCATGACATATCCACCTAATTAGCTATGACTCATTTGAACTAAATATTCTAGTAATGATGACCAAACATGTTATTATATATGACCAAAATCCTAAAACGCCACATACCTACAAAAAACGATAGAATGTCAATGATGTCAAATAATAACAAAATAAAAAAAGACAAAGCAGCACCAGTAAAAGCTACATATCTCACGTATTCATCCTTTCCGAGTTTAGTTGTGCTACATGATAAAATTAACCAGCACACTAACAAATGATAAAGATAACAGTGACAACCAATTAATTAATTAATCCATTAAAGCATTTCAAACAAGCCAGATAGAAATTCCACGGCTATTCTTTATTTTTTGTCAACTTAGGGGCTGTTCACTTTGGGCTAACAAGGAAAGAGAAACGGTTTCATTCCGTTTGATATTGTTTGTTTAGACTTTTTAATAATTTTGTTTCCCCAAATTTCATTTTTGTAAACCCCCAAAATCCCTCTTCCCTATTCCCCGCATAACCCCGTGGAAAACTTTTCCCTTTCCTCTAGCTTTCTCTCTTTCCTTAGGTAAATAATTATTTTTTCCCCAAAAAATGTGAATCAACATTTGAAAAATTATTTTTCCTCTCTTTCCTCTAAACAAATAATTAATTCCCCTCTCTTTCCTCAAAATAATTATTTTTACCTCTACACAAATCATAGTCACGGATGAGAAATTTCTGGAAAAAAATATTTCTCTGACGAATGAAACGAATGATATTAGATTCGTTAATATACAAATAATAATATTTCATTAAGAATTTTTTTTTCAAAAAAATATTTTGCAAATCTAATAATAATTTATTTTACTATGTAATCTAATATTATATTCTCAACTTATCATATTATTTTTAACATTTAAAATGATTATTACCCGATTTGAAAATGGTAAAAAAAATAACATAGAGTTATGGCATAAGATTTTAAAAACAATTTAAAATATACAATTAATTAATAATATGGGGTATTATAAAAAAATAACTTACATTATGAAAATGATTAAATATGCTGGAATGATTACATTTTAGAATAAAGATAATATTACTATTGAATGAAATAAGAATAATTTTCAGAAAAATGGGATGATTCCCATGTCCAAAACCAAACAATAACAAAGGGAATCATGGGGAGTTCTATTCCGTTTCTGGGTCGGAACCAAACAGACTTCTTGATTGGGGGGAATTCCTTTCCTTTCCATTCCATTCCCTTTCTTGATTCCATTCCGTTTCCTTGTCTCGAAGTGAACGTCCCCTTAATCCTTACCCCTCGGTACTGATTCCCGTTCCAGTTTCTTCACGGAAGTTACCCCTCTTCTTCTACGCATTCAACAACCTGCAACCTTACAGTGGGTGTGGAAGTAACCACCGGACCTTTTCCATTCACGAGCCTTGTTATCGTACCTTCCTTGCTTTCTACCTCTCCCCTCTTTCTTCTCGATTCTTCTTTCCTGATGCGGCTGGTGACTAACGACAACAGTGGGTGATGATTTGGCTTCAAACAGACTGAGACAACCACTAGATAGGATTATCGTTCATCACTCTCCTCTCTGGATATGAAGATTGCTGGAGTAGTCCTTCTTCTGTCAAACTTCAATACCAGAATGATGTTTTTTTAATAACAAGCAGTGGCGGAAGGGGTGTATACAAAATTTGGGCCTCGTTAAAACCTCTTTTGACAAAACCCGATGGGAAAAAATCAAGAGAGGAAAAAGAGTACCCAGCCCCGACCGTTAGTCCATGTCATAGACATGAATACAATAATCAAAGTACCAACATAGCAATTATATATAATTGAAACTAAAAGAAAAAAATGCAGCACTTTCCTTCAGCAGGCATGTACGTCTATTGCAACAGAAACAGCTTACTTCAGCGTACTAGTTCATCTCGTAAATTTCTGCAGTACCATGAGGACCTGTTGGTATAACCGAAATAGAAGGAGTCATCAACTTTCAGCAGCACATGTTCTGGTTAAGGATCCTGAAGTAATGAGATGAGATTCTCTCTATTACAGAGGAGTTCTAGCGAAGCAGATACGGGGAGAATTTTCTTAAGTTCCCAATCCTAGATTTGCTTCTTAATTGTAAAGGGTGAGTGTTTTCTTTCTGGGTGGTTATCTTGAAAAACTACCGCATTTCTGATGGACCAAATACACCAGATGCAGTGAATGAAGGTGGATGCCCAAGCTTTCTGAAAAGGGGAGGGAATGTCCATGCTACACCATGATTCGAAAGCAAGATGTACTGAGGAGGGAAAGATAAAAGGAATGCCCCACCATCTGAGGAGATCTGCCCAGAAGTTGAATGAGACCTGACAATGGAGAAAGATGTGCGCTGCAGTTTCTATGGCTTGGTTGCACAAAGGACACCACAACTGACTCAGTGGTAGCATCCCTTTCTCAAATAAGATGTCTTTAGTGTTTAGTCGGTTCTGAAGACAAAACCATGCCAAGAGTTCTATGCGCGGGGGGGCCAGTTTGCGCCAAAAGAGTGAGTGCCAGGTAGGGAGAGTAACTTGATCAGCGCTGCGGATTTCATTGTAAAGAGACTTACATGTATATATCCCATCGTTTGCTAGGTTCCAGCGCATTGTGTCAGAGGAAGAGGAGGGATGAGGAGCTGTGGCATTAATCAGGAGGAGAAGTTCATTCAATTCCTCCATTTCGTACTCGAACATGGATCGTCTCCAAGTCAGATTCCAAATCCAGGTTACACCGTCCCAGATTCCCACTTCTGCTACTTTTGCAGTTTTTTGTTCACTGAGAAGGAAGAGTCTGTTGAATTTGGATTTTAAGGTGAATTCTCCTGCCCAGTGGTCTAGCCAGAAGCGTACCAGATTACCATCTTTTAGAGCCCAGCGAATGTTACCTTCTATCGTATTCTTGATTGCTGGGGACCAGTTGATAAGGGATAGGATGGATTTCCAGGGTCCATTCATTCGTGCCTTAAGCCATCTTTCGTCGGAGATTGGTATATCAATATCCACGTTGTAGGTTGCCCTTAGCGCCCTTTTCCACAGGCTATTATCTGATTTTTGGTAGCTCTACCACCATTTGAAAAGCAAAGCTGCGTTCTTTGATTCAAAATTACAGACTCCTAAGCCACCCTGAGCTATTGGCCGTGAGATTTTACTCCAGGAGATGAGAGGTGTGCCTCGGGAGATCCCATCTCCCCAGAGGAAAGAGCGCTGGATCTTGTTAAGCTTTCTTATGACACCTTTGGGCATTTTAAATAAGCTGAGGTAATATGTAGGAAGACTATCCAAGACTGCTCTGATTAATACTAGTTTTCCTGCTCTCGAAAGAGATTTAGCTCTCCAGTTTGAGAGGCGATTTTCGACTCGCTCGATGATAGGTTTCCAGGTCTTAGTAAGACGGGTGTTTGCTCCTAGGGGACATCCTAGATAAGTGCTTGGGAATTCCTTGATAGCACACCCGAGGATAGACTTTATGTTCTCTGATTCGCTCTGGGATAGGTTTATAGGGAAGGCTACTGATTTGCTCCAGTTGACATAGATACCGCTCATGTCTTTGAACCATGCTAGGGCCCATTTAACCGCTAAAAGCTCCTTTTCCTCTGGATGACAGAAAATTAGAGTGTCGTCTGCGAATTGAAGATGAGATAATCTCAATGGATTTTTCCCAACGCTGATGCCCATTTAACCGCTAAAACCAGAATGATGTTAATGCAGAAGCGTGGCATTGCTGGTCCCTTCCTTGTTGCGCGTCGTTGATGTCGACTTCAGAAGATGAAATTAGACAGCGATGATACAATCTCCTATTGTCACAGGCAAGAACAAAGGATATGGCGATGTTGCCAGTCATTGTTGGTACCGATGAATTGGTGGGTCGATGCAGCTAGGACGTGATGGTGCTAAGCTTGGACAGGGATTGTAGTTGTATAAAGCATGGAAGCTAGCGTTCCGGCTGTTGTTTGGCAGCAATGCAGTGGTAGTGAATGGGGGAAATACTACCATGAGTAATGCTGTGTATTTGTTTGGTATACGAGAACAGTAGTGAGAAGTCATCTTCTCGTGTGGTGTAGCGGTGATAATGGACGAAAGCTGTGGTGGACACCGGGATCATGCTCTTGTAGCGAAGACGTGACGCCGGGGAGATTTGTATTTGTCGTGTGAGTACGAGTTCTCACCGTATGATGGCTGTATGAGCATGAAAGATTAGACAATGTGGATGACAATACACAGGAGGGACGAAAGACTACAACATTGGATTGTAGTTATTTCTGTCGTGTATGCTCGTCTCTGCCCCCCTTTCTAGTGCATTGGAGCTCTCTATATATACTTGTCAGATTCAAAACTATCAGCAAACAATATGGAAGATAAGGGCTAGAATCAAAACAAACAAATAGGTTAGAGATTAACAAGGAAAAGAAACAACCAAAAGAGGGAAATGTGTGTATCCAACCACCAATTCTAGTGAGGCCGAGACCTAAAGAGAATTCTCTCACACGGGTTACTGTTCATCACCCTCTTTATGAGGCGATTCTAGAGGCGAAATTCGTCCTCTCCGGTTCTCTTCCGCCTTGCAGGGAGATTGAGACTCCAATTAGAGTTAGCTCCTCCAGTAGGTGGCGAACCTCTTGTTCTTCTATTCTCGGGCGTGGCTTCATTCGAGGTTTGGTTTTCTCCATTCTCCGAGCTAGGTATTCTCTGCTCTTTTCGTTTGTGGTCTCGTCGGCCTTAGCGCAGCTCCAGTCTGTCTCTCTATCTGTAACGGGTTGTGGTGGTGGGTGAGACGGTTTTTCAGCTAGGGAAGTCTTTCAGTGGTTAACAGTGGTGGTGGGGTGTGCGCCTCGAGATTGTCTTGAGATAGGGTTTGCAGAAATGGTGTGTCGCGTCGACTTCGATTTTCTTCTTTGATTGTGTAGGATCTGTCAGCCGAGTTGGTTTTTTCTGGTGTTGGAGGTGTGCGCCTGTAGTTCTTCTACTGGTTCCCAGTTGTTGGGTGCTCTCTGTGCGCCTCTTCTTTCTCGTTCCTGAATTGTTGGTTTCCTCCAGGGTGATTGGTTTTCCTTGCTAGCTATTTCCCCGTGTCAGGGGTATTGTATTTGGTCAGACGTTGTGATCCTGGTTTCCTTGCTCGTTTGATGGGCAGTTGTTGGTCTAGCTGGGCTGATAGAAATTTCAAGCCAACTATGTTTAGTTGGTTTTCTAGGGGTGCAGGAGGAAGGTGGAATCTGAGTAAGTTGGGTAATGTTGCTGTTTCGCAACTGTTAAGAGTGAGTTATTTCAGATGGATCTTCGGGGTGCAGATTTATAAGGAAAAGCATAAGGGAAGAAACAAGATCGGAAGAGATAGGAGGAGGAATGGCAACAAAAAGCTGAAAAATCAAAGAAAGTGGTTTCTGGTAACAGTGAAGTTCAGATTTCAGATTCTTACTAGAAAGATCTCAAGCACTTTGAATGTGCATAGAATTGGATTTTTAACACGCCAAATAGCTCTGGAGCTTGTCAATCAGATGGGTAGCCTTAGCTTGTGTTTTAATCTAATGGTTGGATCAATCAAGTAGAGTGTTCGGAGAGAACCAAAGTCTCCAGTTATCAAGAGAAGTCAAGTTGGGAATATCAGGGCCAGGAGCTATCGAAAAGGAAAGTTAAGATTCATCTGGGTGGATCAGATTAGTGATGTGGATAAACTAAGTTGGAGTAGATCAAAGATTAGTATGGTTACTCCTTTTTGGATTAGTGTCAGGGTGAGTCCCAATCTAGTTGGGGTGTGTAGCTCTGTTAGTTTCATGTGGCTGCTTAATAGCCCTGCTTTTGTCTCTATAACTGCTGTTAGTGGTAGATATAGAGTTGTTAAATTTCTTGTGTTTAGTAGTATTTTGTGGAGGGAGTCGCTGCTGTGCCCTCCAAGCAAGGGAGTCTATGTAATAGCTGGACCCTTAATGTTTTTAGCCTTATGAATGAAAGTATCCAAAGTTCAGTCAAAAAAAAAGGAAAAGAAACAACCAAAGTTAAAAAGGATAGAAAAAGAGAATAGGAGAAGAAACAAAATTGAATCCTAAGAATTCTTCTTTTTTTTTTTCATTTTTCACTACCTAATCTTACGTACAAAAAGAAAGAAAGAATTTCAGATGAGATTTTTTTTCTAATGCAAAACAAACAACTAGCAAAAATATGAAGGATGCGTTTTTCTTTTTTTTTGAATTTCGAAAATAAACACGTAAGTAGTTGAGAGAATAAAAAGGGATAAGAATGAATAACAATAAAAAATAAGAAAGAAAAAAAAATAGTATGAGATTGCAAGTTTTTTTTTCCTTTTGGAAATGACGTTTTAGAAGTTGCTTCTTTTGAAGAAAATAAACTACCAATACAAGTAGGAAAGAATATTTTTGTTTTTGCTTTTGGATAGAAATAAAAATGAAAAGAGAAAGAAAGAAGAATTAAATAGAAAATGAAAACTTCAAAAAATGGTTGTCATTAGACTCGAACCATTAACCTATTGTACCTCTTCCCTCTTCTCTACCATTATGCCAATATGATTTCCTGTCAAACATACCACCTATCTCAGTTTTCATGCTATCATTGATCATATATGAACCTTATCCCCCCCAAAGCCCTAGAATTACCCCTTTTCGCTCAAATGGGGTAAAATTTTTGGGTATAACAGATTGCCCCCCGTCAACTTGATTTTGAAATGTCAATGAAATAACAAGTTGACGCTTGATAATACCCAAAATCTTTACAAACCTTGTCTCACCCTGCTTGTCCCCTTTTTCCATGTTTAGAGGTGTTGACTACCTTGAAAAGATGTATGAGCTACCAAGCTATTCGAAGGCACTGGCGACCTAAATGATAAAAATGAAATGTTGTCAAGCTATTCTAAGGTGCTGACTACCTGCAATGAAGAAATTATGTCAAACTATTCTAAGGCGTTGACTACCTAAAATGAGTTGGCAATACACCGAGCATTCTAAGATGTCGGAAACCTAAACGTGAAAGAAATACGCCGAGCATTATGAGGTGTCGGGAACCTAAAAGTGAAGGAAATACGCCGAGCATTCTGAGGTGTCAGGAACCTATAAGTGAAGGAAATACCCCGAGCATTTTGAGGTGTCGGGAACCTAAATGAAATACCCCAAACTTAAATATAGTGATTAAGATAATTCTAATCCTTATTTAAGAGCCTAATAATGCGTAAGTAATTTTGGTAAGGAAAAATAAATCCAAAAGAAATAAAGAAATGCTTAAAAAGCGAAAAACGCTAAGTAAACGTTAAATAACCATAAGAGGTGCGAGACCTCGGTTAGAGTATTATATGGATCCCAAAGGTTTAATGAGACCTAAATAATATATGGGAACAACTCCCGAAGAAAACGGATCCAAATAATGTATTAAAACGCTAATAGAGCTTTAACGCACGTTTTTCGAGAAGACCCGAAAACGTGATTTTAAGTGGTCAACGACCCGTAAAAATTATAAGTCATTAAATAACTATTATTAAGCAGTTATGGAAGCTTAATGACCAATAAAAATAAAGAAACGAGAAAATTATGGAAAACGGGCCCGGTTAGTGAATAGTACCTAAACCAGGTAAAATAACGAGCATTTTCTATAAAAGACGAAAAACGCTCCAACTAGTATACTGTATCGGGGCCGGTTTTTACTAGGTAAATAACTCCCAAACACACACTCACACAACTAGCAAATTAAATGAGAGGTCAAAAGCAAAAAGAGAAAAGTGGGTACATTACCTTTTCTCTCACCTCTCCCTTCCTCATTTCTTTATTCTCTCACCTCCCTCCTTCCCTCCCAGCCGATTTCTCTTACCTTCTCCCCCTACATCTGCGATTTTGAGAGCTCCAACAACAACAATGGCAACTCCACCTTCTTCTCCATGCTCTATCTCCATTTGAGCTCCAATCACAAAAATAATTACATATTTGTAATCCCCTCATCATCCTCTACATTCCTCTCTTTTCAAAATTCGAAAAGTATGAATTTCATCTCCATGGGTTTTCCCCATTTGAAGAGAAAAGCACACCACTATGGAGCTTGGAGTCTCCTCTTTCCAACAAGGTAAAAATCTACATGAAAAACTTATGTTTTCACATCTCCTTTCATAACCGATTTTACCTCCTTGTAACACTCCATTTTCTCTCTCTCTTTTGAGCATAATATCAACCTAGCAATGGTGGTGGATTCACCTTCTTGAACCAAGGGCTAAAACCCCCTAAAAGCTTCAAAAGGTAAACCCTAGAAATTTGTTTAAAACATCTCAATGAGTTAGTATAAATCTGAGGGTTAGTATATTAATTATACTTGTTTTGTATGCTTTGGGTGATGGGAATGGAGTTTGGCAACTCCATTCCCAATGTGGGCGATTTGGCAAGGAAGAAAGGAAGAAGAGAATTGAAAAGGGAATGAAGGAATTATAAGCTTAAGGTAAGAGCCCTTTACTAATGTTAATTTAATGCATTAGACTATGGGAATGGGCAACTAACTAAAGAACCCAAAATCTTGTATTGGTATTGTAGTATTGGAAGTTGGGTATTTGTGAGGAGGATTGAGTATTTGAGAATTAGTATGTGGATAGTAGGCCTTGGAGCCAAATGATTGTGTATGAGTATTAGTATTGGTATTTGAAGAAGTATGGGTGAATGTATGTTGTATTGATTGCTGGTAGGACCCTTTTATGGGTGTGGCTAGAGTAGGAATGAATTGGATGAAGGAGTATGTTTGTGGAGAAGTTAGAATTGTAGGTAGACTATGGCTAAATTTTGGTAGGAATTGAGCATTAAGGAATGACTTGGTGAATGGGAGAACCAAGGTATGTATTGGGGCTAGTAGAGATGTTCAATGAACATGGATTGGTAATTGGAGAATGAGGATGATGCATGTAAAAATCTGTAGCAAGAGGTATTGGATTTCATTGGAGGAATTAGCAAGAATGAGAGTACAAGGTTAGTAAATGAATGTTGGACTTGGGCATAGATGTTGTAATTGCTTGGAAATGTATTTGGGATGCTAGTAATGGTATTGGTAGTAGAAGTATTGGATGGGAGAATTGAGTTTTAAAATCCGTAGCATAGGTGTAACAAAAACTGTTACTTGTGTTGTAGAAGCAGTAAGAAAATTGTGTAAGTTGTTTAACGAATTTAGTAATGGACTTGGAGGATGAATTAAGGTATTTTAGAAAGCCTAATTAGTGCTAAAACATGTTAGGATGTATGTAGGAAAATTGGGGAAGGAATGGGTAAGAAAGGAATTGAAAAACAAAGCCTGTAGCAGTGTTCTGCTACCGTCCGACCCAGAGCCTGGATCGGACAGTGGGTCGGACAAGGCTTAAGCAACGAGAATAAAATTTTCTGGAATGGTCTGACCCAGGGCCGTGAGTCGGACATGGGTCGGACAGGCAAAAAAAAAAACTGTTCTCGAAGTTCCTGACTCCGTCAGACCCAGAGGATGAGTCGGACGTGGGTCGGACGCCACTTGGGCAATAGGATTGAACTTTCTGGAATGGTCCGACCCAGAGGAGTATGGGTCGGACGAAATAGTGCTGGGTCGGACGGGAAGAATTTCAGAGGACAAAAATCTACTGGAATGGTCCGACCCAGGGCTTGGGTCGGACGGTGGGTCGGACGACCCATAACTTACAAAAAAAATGTTTTATTATATGACTATAGTAATCATATGTATGTATATATATATGCCTATACACATGTAAGCATATATACGTAATAATGCACCAATAATGAAGGTAATGATGGTGGTAAGAAAGTAAAGGCGTGAGTAAGGAAACAAGTTTAAGAAGTAATAAGGAAAAATGGTTTCATAACCAAGTAAGAAAGTAATAAAGTAGTAAGTATACATTGAGAGTATCAAAGAAGGAGTAAGTTAGATCAATAATGGATCATTGATCATACTACTTCATGTATGTATAGGAATCAAAAAGTTGATCCTCGAAGGAACCCGGTAGTACGTATACGACGGTGAACGGTATGATTTCTTCATGCCCTGTATCCTAACTTGGTTACCCCGATTTGTGTGCTTATGTGATCACCAATAAGATAAATGCACGAATCGGACTTATATTGCACTTAACTGTGTTTGAACTATTTTGTTCTTGTTGTATCTTCTTGAACAATTAGTTTGTATAATTCATGAAATGAATGAATGGAAATGAGAAGTATGTGTAAGTATTGTGTACTTGTGTATTGTATGTATGTATGGAAGTGAAGTACTGACTTCTACTAATTCCTAACAACCCAACTCCTAACTTGAGTAATGAGTAAATTGGAATGAGTAGAAGTCCGATATAGTTTCGGCCACGCGTGAGGATAAGGAAACACAAGAGGTTGGATCCGAATCCTGGCTATAATCTTTCCATGGACCAAATCCCTTGAATGGGTAGCATCCTGGATTAGTGGGCCACCCTAAAGCCCGGTGGTGGGATGTAGTAATCCCTGCCCGGAGGTCGTACCGACTTAACTGGAAGTAAAGTATGTAAGAAGTAAGTATTGCATGTGTATTGGTCTTGACTATTGTAAGTCATTGACCTGGAGCAAAAAGTATTGAACACCCGATTAACCCGGGTGTGTAATGAAGCTAACTGGACCTTTGTATGTATTGGAGAATTGTATCTCCGTATTGCGTATTGAGTATGTAATGAGTATGTATTGTGTATGTGTATTCTGGAAGATGGTAAGTAAGCATTGGTTGACTTGTATTGTCTTCCAAGCATGTATTGTACTGTGCGTATGTATGTATACCTTGTGTAGTATTGCAGTATCGTGAATGAAAGCATGTAAGTATGTATGTATGTATGCATGTATTGCAAAATGAATTGCATGTATTCGACCAAATGGTCGGCGTACCCTCGCTAGTACGCGGGGTATGCGGTTATCATATTCAGCGTAAGCTGACCCCCTAGGGGGAACGTTTTTAGTGTGCAGGTACCCGAAGCAGACCTAGTCACAGAAGAGACCGGTGGACATGCCTAGATTACTAGGAATGAAGTTAGATTGTAGTAAATGGTATAAGGCTTGTAGCCTTGCCTGTAGAAGTGTACCAAGGGGTACACTATTACGTAAGTTGCAAGTATGTAGTTGTGAGGAACGGGTAGTGGATAGACTCTTAATGAGTATGCGTGGAATTGAAGAGGTATCGTATTTGTATTTGGAACTCAGTAAACTCGGTATGTGTAGTGTTATCTTGTACTGAAGTATGGAGTTTGTATTGAATGAGTATGTATTGAATGGAGTATTGTATTGAATGGAGTATTGTAGTACTCAGTAAGTGATGGGAGTATGTATTGTATTTGAGTAGTACTCGGATATTCCGGTCCATCAGACCGATGCTGTATGTATTAGTAGCCTTGTTAGTCACGTGGGTGGCTAACGGCATTGTACCACCCGCCGTTGAGTATGAATGTATCCGCTGCGTGAGTACGAATGTATAAGGAGATTGGACGGTAATGACGGTATTAGCGGTAGGGGTGTTACAAAAAGTGGTATCAGAGCGAAGTATCGCTCTGATGACTGGAAATACCGAGCTTAGGAATACCGAGTTAGGAATTAGAAGCTTAGGGCTAAGGGCTGAGTGTTAGCATTAGAGATATGCTAGTTAGGAACTACCGGTGAGTACCGGAAACCTACAATACCAGACCCGCCCTCCACATGCCCCACTGTATAACTTGGGAAAGGACGCCAGAGAGAGGAAAAGCCTCTCATACTCGGGAAAAACCCGATCTGGCAGTTGTGAAGCAATCACACGGTAGACAAGAACTGACAAATAGTAGATACCAAGAAATGGAAGACCCGGAGATGGATCCCGGTTGAACCACAATACCCGCACTTAATAGCGGTGGAATAAGCACTCCAACCACCAGGAGGCTACAACTTACAACAGCATGGGGCGACATGCTCAGCAGTCGCAGAACCTAACTAAACAACCAGCAGCAGGAAAAGAAGCACTAACCGTGCAACGAAATGGAAACAGGAGCAGTAATGAAACCCGAGACACAAGTCTGCGGGACAACAGTAATAGCCAAGCAACACCACCAACGGTAAGCTAGCTGGCTAAGGACATAGTCGGGAGTGACTGACTCCAAAACTACAACGCCAAAAAGGTTACAAACCTGGCCAACATAGCTCAGACAGCTACAAGAATATTCACAAGATATAATCTGATGTAACTACAACCGTAGTGCCTAAACCAAATCAGGCTCAGTAACCACAACAAACGTGTGGGAACAAGCAACAAGGAACAACACAACCAGGTCAAAGGGGAAGCTCCAAGGATTGGAGAAGTACCCTGATCAATGACAGCCATGTCAAACTCACTGAGAAGTTACTCAGAAGAGTAATTAACCTAAGTAAATGACCAACAAGATCAAAGGAAGAGTAAGCAAGACTACCAATTATGAGTGGAAACCATACCGTGACCGGTATCGGGTTACCCAAAAACCACCAGTACCGCGCACTTGCCACAGCAAGTGCAGTGAGAACAGGAACATGCAGGGGAGCACTAACACACCACAAGTACATAGTAGTGTACTGTGGCCGTAATGGAACAACTACAGGAATAAACACCCTAAAACTAGGGGAATGAAACCATGGAAAGGCCTGACGGCCTGACCACTACATTTAGAACACACCAGTCAGCGGGAAGCTGGACTTGGTCAAGTTTGCGTACATGGCTATGCCACGAAGAATTCCTTTTAAACACCGTACCATGATTTCAAACCAAATTCTTCTTTCAAAACCACAAACTCTATTTTAAACCTTGGATTCTAAAACCAAACCCACATGATTACGGTGAGTATCATACCATGATACAAGAGGAGTTGACGACAGAATACTTCACCTAGGCGTGTGACGAACACTACGAGTATACCCAATTACGGGATGTGGGACAACCGCACTCCGAAGGAGCTTGCGGGCCTGACATATAGTTGGGTAAGTGGTAACGTATCAACAAGGTACCCCACGTATGTATACATGTAGTGTGCGACACACGGGAAGTGGTCAACTCCGTCCTACGGACCATGAGTGAGTTCAAATCAGAACAGCTGGACACCTCAGACGATTAAGTATAAAGGAACTCAGAGAATCCATCTGAAGATGAGGAATAAGAACTAGGGAGTGCAGAGAGCCCATACTAGTAAGTATAGACATTGGATGTGTCTCAGGACATCAAGAAAATACATGGCAGCTGGAAAGTATACCCAGCCTAAACACAGTAAGGCAATCGCCTGACGTGGACACCAGAATGCTCAACGAACGGGACAGAGTTCCCAAGAGCAATTACAAGATTACCACAAATATAATCCATCATCAAAGAGGATATTTAAACCTAGTCTCAAGCACTAGGAGCAAGTATAGACGGCCTACCCAACAACGGGAGACGTTATAACCAGAGGAAATAGCTTAAATATAATACCACAAGGTGGTATAGGGATAACGTATCATAAACGCTAGCCGGATGTAACGGCATAACCTAACAACACCCAGGAGCAACCCTCGAAGGGTGTCTGAGTTAACACAATCGAACAAGTGTCATGAAGAGAGCACGACAACCAGAACGGATATTCGGTTAGAATACCGAAGGGATTTCACTTAATAGGAAATACCCTAAATTACAAAAGGCACTGATTAGCATCAACTTGCCTCAAGGGCCTCCTATGAACGGAAGCGTGATGTCACGACTTACCATGGAGCCCAGTAAATACCTCCAACCTATGGGGTACACAAAGAATGGAAACGTGTATAAGCAGCTTGCAAAGAGCATAGCTTGCAGCAATAAGGCTTAAAAGCCACCAACCAACTACGTTGTGTGAACTCAAACGGTGGCAAAACCCACACCATTACTAATAGGACTTGCAAGAGATATTGTCCCATATGACAAGAAATCAACAACTGGACCATCAATTCAAATCCAACCTCCTGAGCGGCTTGGAGTAATGGTCAACTCAGTGTCACTGTCACTAGAGCATCAGTCTAGTATACAGTTGACAAGCTTTTAATTACCTACATGCCTTCTGTAGCAATGGCAGCACAGAGGCATAAGAATCGTAATAACGCCAACAATGGCCTAGTCCACACTTGGACACTGCGAGAAACCAGAGGAAAGACACCTCTTGTTGACCAAAGATCATCAATGCTGTAACGATGTGAACCCTCAAAAAAGGCTTTCATCTACCATAACCACAAACTTGTGCATGTAGTTATTGCCAAGAGACAATCGAACAAGAATACGAGATTTCTGAACCACTACGCCTACAAGAGGCTTTGGACTGTAAAGGCGAGACGCTTAAAGAGCATAGAGACTCGAAGGAGTAAGTATACTCCATATGCACCCAAGCATGTGGTGAACCATTGTATAAAGACTAACATGGTAACCTTGTCATGAGACTTATGAGTGGTAACTAACCTCTCGACAAGAACCTTCACCTACCAGTGATGAAATACCCTCCAATTGGGGAACGGGACCAGAAAACCATTAAAGTTCTTGGGATGTCCCGGTAATGTACATGCAAAAGTAAAACTGCATAGCTAGAGCCTATAACCAATGCTCAGCACTGAGGAGACAGTAATTATCAGAAACAATTAATGTGAGTGCACATTGGGCACCACGAATGACCAACGCTCAGAGAGCCGATGACCCGATGAATCACTTCATCCACAGTCAACCAAGACACTTGGTAAATTGCATTATCGATTATGAAATAATGTGAGGTAAGCCAACCCACACATGAAACCTGAATGGAAATGAAACATTCCCACATTGGGATATATAGTAACATTGCGGTACGCTACGACAACCGCCATACATATGAACTAGGACCTCCTAGTGTATTTACACCATAAGGAAATGGTACAAAGAGTAAGAATACGGTGCGCAACAAGCGACCGCTATGAGGAAGTAGTAGACAATGACATGAAGAATAAGTATGGAAGACAGTCAGAAATATTCCTTCCTATCACATAAGTGACTTACTGTCAAGCGTTCACGCCTCTGCACTCTGTATGACTGAGTGTTTTGGTATTGCACTTGTACAGCTAATGATCTAATGGGATGGCTGCGGATATGGAGAATGTAAACAGTAGTAAATCTTTCTTTTCACCACAAACATGGCATAAGCCAGTCAAGCATTCTTAGCAACAGATCGCACGAAGAGTGTAAAACACACTATCAATCACAAGATGTGAATTTCATTGGAATAAAAAGGTGAAAGGAGATGTAAGAAAGTCACTTGGACCGACGCATTGAGAATGCAAGGTCATACAAGCAAAGAACACTTGTACTGAACCAGAAGAACTGGTATAATTCAGAAGCTAGTGACAACAGAGGGAGCACTACAACTTGGTAGTGACTTAACCTCGCCCGACAACAAGTCGGAGGAACTTAGTGAATAATCGTGGGAGTACGAATAGTACGTGTAATAGATTACCAGAGAGCTGGTCATTGAGTTCAAACAGCGGTAAAAGAATACCACACTGTTAGTAAACCTTATTTCCACAATAGAGGGATAAAAAGGTGATGTATAGCACATTAAGGATAACATGAAGGGTGAGTAACCCAAGTTATCTGGGTCGCGCAGCAGAAGCTAGTGGGCCCTAACTAAGAAATGTAATACACCTAGTAAGTACGAAAGAATGGCTATTAATGCCTTGAAGCCTAATAGGCTAGAACTGAATTAATTATGAGTTAAATAAACTCATATAGGAATCCTCGGTGCAAAGACTAAACCATTGGTATGGTTAAGACCCCTTTGACCAGAGCATATTGTATAGTATTAGTAGTGAAGCTAAATGCTTCAGATTGCCCGAATCGAGTAAACCAATGTTTAATAGTAACATATGGTAGATTACGTGGGCGTAATCCCTTTTAAGGGGGGTAGAGCGAAAACCGCTTAATGTAAGTTTCATGAATAAAACACAGAAACTATAATGTGCATAGCACAAATGGGAATTGATTTAAGTGGACTTATATATAAATAAACATACGTATTCATTCATATTGTAACTGTGGTAACTAGGCACGAGAGATGCGAATACCATAGGATGAATACACCCACCTTGTAACCCCAGTGCAAAAGTAGTAGTAAAGAGGAGTAGAGCAACTCTTTGGGAAATGATAATCCCTGTGTGTGCCTATCTGAAGTTAGACATGGCATTACGATGCATGAGTCGGTATAAAACCGATGTATAACCTAGAGGAAATTGAGTTCCCTAGGTGATTGTCTTGAGACAATTGAGAATGAGTAGTGGACGGAGCTCCACAAGTATTGTATTCTTAAAGAAGTAGTACGAATTGACTATGAGTAGTAGAGGAATGTAACCCACGAGTGGTGTATTCGTAAGTACGTTATTGGAAGTAAATTGAGGACAGCTGAATTTCATGAGTACGGTATTCCCTAGTCCGAATAGTAGAGATAATAGAGGGTAATGGAAGAAAGTGGAGAAGGTTAATGAAATGAGCACTTAGGCATCGAATTATGAGGAGAGTATTTGGGAAGTAGATTGAGAATGGTTGATGGACTGGATTCCATCCTTTGGAGTTGTATGAAATTGTAATTATGACTAGGAAGGGTAAAAAGGTAGAAAATGAAAATGATTGAATTATCTGTTGTTTGAAACGGATGTGGGAAGTCCTTGATCTGATCAGATCAAGGGAAGCCGAACACAAATTGGGGTGGAAAGATAGTTCAACACTGATGCTGATCATGATGAAGCCCTCAAGTGGTCACAAGAATCACGCATAGGGTAGAAGCAATAAATACAAACCGGAATTGGAGTTGTATGCTTTGGAAGATTTCTAAGTAGTAGTTGCGGAAGAATCTTCTTAGCCTGAAGATGAAGGATTTGCTAGAAGCGTATGCCTGAGAAGGTAGTAGAGTATCGTATTGTATTATTCCAAGGGCAGCGGGACATAGAGGAGTCCTGTGTCTAGATGACCTGAGTGCCTGCGGGATTGTAATGTGTATTGCATTGCTTTGGGGATAGCTTTGCACTGTATGTATGTATAAATTTTGTAATAAGGAACCGGATGGTTGGTAATAATGCGGATTGGAGTAATTATTGTACATTGGTAAGGTATGGAAAGTAGAAATCTTGAGTAATGGATTGAGGAGTTGTAAGGAGGAAGAATGTACGACGTCCGGCATAGACAAGTATGAATGAGCAAGCATTGCAACCCTATAACCTTGAGCAACTTTGAGGACAAAGTTCTTAAGGGGGGTAGATTGAAATACCCCAAACTTAAATATAGTGATTAAGATAATTCTAATCCTTATTTAAGAGCCTAATAATGCGTAAGTAATATTGGTAAGGAAAAATAAATCCAAAAGAAATAAAGAAACGCTTAAAAAGCGAAAAACGCTAAGTAAGCGTTAAATAACCATAAGAGGTGCGAGACCTCGGTTAGAGTATTATATGGATCCCAAAGGTTTAATAAGACCTAAATAATATATGGGAACAACTCCCGAAGAAAACGGATCCAAATAATGTATTAAAACGCTAATAGAGCTTTAACGCACGTTTTTCGAGAAGACCCGAAAACGTGATTTTAAGTGGTCAAACGAACCCGTAAAAATTATAAGTCATTAAATAAATATTATTAAGCAGTTATGGAAGCTTAATGACCAATAAAAATAAAGAAACGAGAAAATTCCGGAAAACGGGCCCGGTTAGTGAACAGTACCTAAACCGGGTAAAATAACGAGCGTTTTCTGTAAAAGACGAAAAACGCTCCAACTAGTATACTGTATGGGGGCCGGTTTTTACTAGGTAAATAACTCCCTCACACACATCACACAACTAGCAAATTAAATGAGAGGTCAAAAGCAAAAAGAGAAAAGTGGGTACATTACCTTTTCTCTCACCTCTCCCTTCCTCATTTCTTTATTCTCTCACCTCCCTCCTTCCCTCCCAGCCGATTTCTCTCACCTTCTCCCCCTACATCTGCGATTTTGAGAGCTCCAACAACAACAATGGCAACTCCACCTTCTTCTCCATGCTCTATCTCCATTTGAGCTCCAATCACAAAAATAATTACATATTTGTAATCCCCTCATCATCCTCTACATTCCTCTCTTTTCAAAATTCGAAAAGGATGAATTTCATCTCCATGGGTTTTCCCCATTTGAAGAGAAAAGCACACCACTATGGAGCTTGGAGTCTCCTCTTTCCAACAAGGTAAAAATCTACATGAAAAACTCATGTTTTCACCATCTCCTTTCATAACCGATTTTACCTCCTTGTAACACTCCATTTTCTCTCTCTTTTGAGCATAATATCAACCTAGCAATGGTGGTGGATTCACCTTCTTGAACCAAGGGCTAAAACCCCTCCTAAAAGCTTCAAAAGGTAAACCCTAGAAATTTGTTTAAAACATCTCAATGAGTTAGTATAAATCTGAGGGTTAGTATATTAATTATACTTGTTTTGTATGCTTTGGGTGATGGGAATGGAGTTTGGCAACTCCATTCCCAATGTGGCCGATTTGGGCAAGGAAGAAAGGAAGAAGAGAATTGAAAAGGGAATGAAGGAATTATAAGCTCAAGGTAAGAGCTCTTTACTAATGTTAATTTAATGCATTAGACTATGGGAATGGGCAACTAACTAAAGAACCCAAAATCTTGTATTGGTATTGTAGTATTGGAAGTTGGGTATTTGTGAGGAGGATTGAGTATTTGAGAATTAGTATGTGGATAGTAGGCCTTGGAGCCAAATGATTGTGTATGAGTATTAGTATTGGTATTTGAAGAAGTATGGGTGAATGTATGTTGTATTGATTGCTGGTAGGACCCTTGTATGGGTGTGGCTAGAGTAGGAATGAATTGGATGAAGGAGTATGTTTGTGGAGAAGTTAGAATTGTAGGTAGACTATGGCGAAATTTTGGTAGGAATTGAGCATTAAGGAATGACTTGGTGAATGGGAGAACCAAGGTATGTATATTGGGGCTAGTAGAGATGTTCAATGACCATGGATTGGTAATTGGAGAATGAGGATGAAGCATGTAAAAATCTGTAGCAAGAGGTATTGGATTTCATTGGAGGAATTAGCAAGAATGAGAGTACAAGGTTTAGTAAAATGAATGTTGGACTTGGGCATAGATGTTGTAATTGCTTGGAAATGTATTTGGGATGCTAGTAATGGTATTGGTAGTAGAAGTATTGGATGGGAGAATTGAGTTTTAAAATCCGTAGCATAGGTGTAACAAAAACTGTTACATGTGTTGTAGAAGCAGTAAGAAAATTGTGTAAGTTGTTTGACGAATTTAGTAATGGACTTGGAGGATGAATTAAGGTATTTTAGAAAGCCTAATTAGTGCTAAAACATGTTAGGATGTATGTAGGAAAATTGGGGAAGGAATGGGTAAGAAAGGAATTGAAAAACAAAGCCTGTAGCAGTGTTCTGCTACCGTCCGACCCAGAGCCTGGATCGGACAGTGGGTCGGACAAGGCTTAAGCAACGAGAATAAAACTTTCTGGAATGGTCCGACCCAGGGCCGTGAGTCGGACATGGGTCGGACAGGCAAAAAAAAACTGTTGTCGAAGTTCCTGACTCCGTCCGACCCAGAGGATGAGTCGGACGTGGGTCGGACGCCACTTGGGCAACAGGATTGAACTTTCTGGAATGGTCCGACCCAGAGGAGTATGGGTCGGACGGAATGTGGGTCGGACGGGAAGAATTTCAGAGGACGAAAATCTACTGGAATGGTCCGACCCAGGGCTTGGGTCGGACGGTGGGTCGGACGACCCATAACTTACAAAAAAAATGTTTTATTATATGACTATAGTCATATGTATGTATATATATATATGCCTATACACATGTAAGCATATATACGTAATAATGCACCAATAATGAAGGTAATGATGGTAAGAAAGTAAAGGCGTGAGTAAGGAAACAAGTTTAAGAAGTAATAAGGAAAAATGGTTTCATAACCAAGTAAGAAAGTAATAAAGTAGTAAGTATACATTGAGAGTATCAAAGAAGGAGTAAGTTAGATCAATAATGGATCATTGATCATACTACTTCATGTATGTATAGGAATCAAAAAGTTGATCCTCGAAGGAACCCGGTAGTACGTATACGACGGTGAACGGTATGATTTCTTCATGCCCTGTATCCTAACTTGGTTACCCCGATTTGTGTGCTTATGTGATCACCAATAAGATAAATGCACGAATCGGACTTATATTGCACTTAACTGTGTTTGAACTATTTTGTTCTTGTTGTATCTTCTTGAACAATTAGTTTGTATAATTCATGAAATGAATGAATGGAAATGAGAAGTATGTGTAAGTATTGTGTACTTGTGTATTGTATGTATGTATGGAAGTGAAGTACTGACTTCTACTAATTCCTAACAACCCAACTCCTAACTTGAGTAATGAGTAAATTGGAATGAGTAGAAGTCCGATATAGTTTCGGCCACGCGTGAGGATAAGGAAACACAAGAGGTTGGATCCGAATCCTGGCTATAATCTCTTCCATGGACCAAATCCCTTGAATGGGTAGCATCCTGGATTAGTGGGCCACCCTAAAGCCCGGTGGTGGGATGTAGTAATCCCTGCCCGGAGGTCGTACCGACTTAACTGGAAGTAAAGTATGTAAGAAGTAAGTATTGCATGTGTATTGGTCTTGACTATTGTAAGTCATTGACCTGGAGCAAAAAGTATTGAACACCCGATTAACCCGGGTGTGTAATGAAGCTAACTGGACCTTTGTATGTATTGGAGAATTGTATCTCCGTATTGCGTATTGAGTATGTATTGTGTATGTGTATTCTGGAAGATGGTAAGTAAGCATTGGTTGACTTGTATTGTCTTCCAAGCATGTATTGTACTGTGCGTATGTATGTATACCTTGTGTAGTATTGCAGTATCGTGAATGAAAGCATGTAAGTATGTATGTATGTATGCATGTATTGCAAAATGAATTGCATGTATTCGACCAAATGGTCGGCGTACCCTCGCTAGTACGCGGGGTATGCGGTTATCATATTCAGCGTAAGCTGACCCCCTAGGGGGAACGTTTTTAGTGTGCAGGTACCCGAAGCAGACCTAGTCACAGAAGAGACCGGTGGACATGCCTAGATTACTAGGAATGAAGTTAGATTGTAGTAAATGGTATAAGGCTTGTAGCCTTGCCTGTAGAAGTGTACCAAGGGGTACACTATTACGTAAGTTGCAAGTATGTAGTTGTGAGGAACGGGTAGTGGATAGACTCTTAATGAGTATGCGTGGAATTGAAGAGGTATCGTATTTGTATTTGGAACTCAGTAAACTCGGTATGTGTAGTGTATTATCTTGTACTGAAGTATGGAGTTTTGTATTGAATGGAGTATTGTATTGAATGGAGTATTGTATTGAATGGAGTATTGTAGTACTCAGTAAGTGATGGGAGTATGTATTGTATTTGAGTAGTACTCGGATATTCCGGTCCATCAGACCGATGCTGTATGTATTAGTAGCCTTGTTAGTCACGTGGGTGGCTAACGGCATTGTACCACCCGCCGTTGAGTATGAATGTATCCGCTGCGTGAGTACGAATGTATAAGGAGATTGGACGTAATGACGGTATTAGCGGTAGGGGTGTTCACTAAACGTGTGAAAGAAATACGCCAAGCATTCTGAGGATTGGGAACCTAAAAGTAAAGAATTACACCGAGCGTTCTATGAGGTCAGGAAACCTCGTGAAAACTAAGTGAAAGAAATACACCGAGCATTCTGGGTGTCAGGAACCTAAAACGTGAAGAATAGCCCGAGCATTATGAGGTGTCGGGAACCTAAACGTGAAAAGAAATACCGAGCATAGTATGAGGGTGTCGGGAACCTATTGCTCCTGGTTGGTATCCTATAGGGACTTATTGCCACTGCCCACCACCAGGGTGCAGGGATAATTCTAGATACCAAGGGAGTTATTGCCACTGCCCACTAGCTGTTACTCCTAATGAGCTGACACCAAGATAGGGGACTTATTGCCACTGTCCCGCCAACTCCTCCGAGCATCTAAGGTGTCGGAACCTAAAAGTGAAAGAATTACGCCGAGCACTCTGTGAAATACCCCAAACTTAAATACTGGTGATTAAATTATTCTAATATGGTATTTAAGGGCCTAATAGTGCATAAGTAATTTTGGTAAGGAAAATAAATCCAAAAGAAATAAAGAAATGCTTTAAAAAGTGAAAAACGCTAAATAAGCGTTAAATAACCATAGGAGGTATGAGACCCCGGTTAGCGTATTATGTGGATTTCTAGGGCTTAATAAGACCAAAATAATATATGGGAACAACTCCCAAAGAAAACGGATCCAAATAATGTATTAATACGCTAATAGGGCTTTAGCGCACATTTTTCAAGAAAACCCGAAAACGTGATTCTAAGTGGTCATACGAACCCGTAAAAAAATTATAAATCATTAAATAACTAATTAAGCATTAAACGAAGCTTAATAACCTAGAAATTAAAGAAACAAGAAAATTCCGGAAAAACAGGCCCGGTTAGTGAATAGTACCTATACCGGGTAAAATAACGAGTGTTTCCTGTAAAAGATGAAAAACGCTCCAACTAGTAACACTGTAAGGGGGCCGGTTTTAATAGGTTAATAAGTCCCTCACACACACATGTAACTAGCAAATTAAATAAAGGGAGTCAAAAGCAAAAAGAGTAAAGTAAAAGCTACTTTATCCCTTCTCTCTCCCCACTCACTCATATCTCTATTCTCTCACCTCCCTCCTTCCTCACCCAGCCTATTTCTCCCTCCTCTCTCTGCTGGTTGGCGATTTTGAGCTCCTCCAACAACAACATTGGCTTCCCTTCTTCTCTTCCATGCTCTACCTCCATGTGAGCTCCAAATGTAAAAAAAATTACATATTCTTACTCCCCTCGTCATCCTCTACACTTCTCTCTTTCAAAATCTCAAAATGAGAAAGTTCATCTCCATAGGTTTTGCCTATTTGAAGAGAAAGTGGTACCAAATTAAAGCTTGGAGTCTCCTTCTCCACTAAGGTAAAATCTCCATAAGAAATTTAAGTTTTCTCCACCTTCTTTTGGTAGCCGATTTTGGCCCTTTGTAATGCCTTGTTTTTTCTCTCTCTCTTTTGAGCACCAATTCAACCTTGCAATGGTGGTGGATTCACCTTCTTGAACCAAGGGCTAAAACCCCTCCCAAAACACTCCAAAGGTAAACCCTAGAAATCTTGTTTTAAGCATTTCAATGAACTAGCATTAATCTAAGGGTTAGTATTTTAATTACACTTGTTTATGTGTGCTTTGGGAGATGGGAATGGAGTTTGGCAACTCCATTCCCCATGTAGCCGATTTTGTGCAATAGAGAGGAAGAAGAGAATTGTAAATGAATGAAGGAAATTATAAGCTCAAGGTAAGAGCTCCTTCTTAATTCTAAATTTTATTGCATTAGAGTAATGAGAATGGGTAAATCAATTTAATGAACCCAAACATTGTATTAGTGTTGTAGTTATAGAAGATTTGTGAGTAAGTATGTGTATTGTAGGTCTTGGAGCCAATTGTAATGTGTATGTGTATTAGTATTGTTGCTTGATGGAGTATTGGTGTATTGAGGTTTTTTTGAGTGATGGTAGGACCCTTGTATGGGTGTGGCTAGATTAGGGATGATTTGGTGAGAAAGTATGTATGTGGATAAGTAAGAAAAGTAGGTGAACTATGGCAAAATTTTAGTAGGAAATTGTGCATTATAGAATGACTTGTGTGTATGGGAGAACCAAGGTGTGTATTGGGTTTAGTAGAGATATTGAGTAACCACGGAATGGTAGTTGTAGTATGAGAAATAAGAGGGTAAAAATATATAGCAAAGAGATATCAAAACGATTATAGAACTAGGAAAAAAAAATTAGTGTGCAAGATTTGGTAAGAAGAGAGTTGGACTTGGGTATAGGTAGTGTAATGGCTTGGAAATGAATTGGCATGGTATGGTGAGGTGTTTAGAATGCTAGGAATGGCATTGGTTGTGGAAGTATTGGATGATAGAGTTGAGTTTAAAAATCTGTAGCATAAGTGAAACAAAAACTGTTGCATGTGCTGAAGAAGAAGTAATGAAATTGTGTAAGTTGATTGATGAATTTAGTAATGGAATTGGTGGATGAATAAGGTATTTTAGGAAGCCTAAATAGTGCTAAAACATGTGGGATTACATGTAGGAAGATTGGGAAGAAATGGGTAAGAAGGAGGGTGAAAACAAATTTTGTAGGTAGGTTCTGCAACCGACCGACCCAGAGGTTGGGTCCGACGATGGGTCGGTCGGAGCATAGACGATGGAACTTAAACCTTCTGGAATGGACTGACCCAGAGGTGTATGGATCGGTCGGAACAGTCCTGGGTCGGTCTGGAGAAATTCAGAGAACAGGAAACTTACTGGAATGGACCGACCCACAGGGTTGGGTCGGTCGATGGGTCGGTCGGCCCTAACTTATAAAAAAAAAATAATAACATAGTATCATATGTATGTATATATATAGATATGTACATATATATGGGACTTTAGTAATACACCATTAAGGTAACCCTAATGGTAAGAAAGTAAGTATATGAGTAGGAAAACAGTATGAGAAGTAATTAAGAAAGTGTAAGTGTATGAACATGAGTTAAACTAAGAATAAGGGACAACGGGGGTAAGTACGGGAAGTAGTAGTTATTGATGTACCATGAGCATAGCATTAATAAACAATGTTTGAAACATTACCAGTGGAACAAGTGTGAACCAAGGAACAAGGGAACACACGGTAAAGCTAACCCGGAGAAAGGTATGATTATCTCATGCCCCGTATGCTAACCGAGTTACGTTGATTTTGTGTTGTATGCCGGCTAATCAAGACTAAAGCATGAAAACGGTTTATTGCTTTCATTGTATGTCTTGTTGTAGTGTATGAGCTAACCCTTCTTGATTGATTGGTGGCTTCACTTAGTGTGTAGACCGACTCATAGATGAGTCTTTTGTTAGTGACTCGTAGTAAGAGTCATACAGTGAACTAACGGGAACGTAGAAACACACTAAACTAAACAACCAGCAAACGATAACGCAAACCAATGAACTCACAAGAATGTGAGAGAGTGCACGAAAGTAGTAACCTCCGATAACGGTAGGAGAACCAAAATGAACAATCCACAAACAATAAGTAGTGGAAGTATATAAAAAACCCTAGTAGAGGAATTAATGTTGATGCAAGTCATGAACCATGGGAGTAGTCAAGAATGATGAGGATCTTCAAACCCCTTAGCAACTAGTCGACCCACTATGAGAGGACGACAGATGTAAGTAATTGTCCCGAACATGAGAGTATTCGATACGTTGAGGAAACCCTTAAATCGGGAGGAGAATATGACGGTGGTAATTCCCTAAGCTAGTGGAGGTATCGAGAGAGATATCTAGGCTAATCCATCAGATTGTATAGATACTCCGAGAGGAGTGTTGGGAATTTGAGTGATCCGGAAAAAAACGGACATTTGTATATTTGAGGAGCTAGGAGTATAGCCCTTGTATTTGTAGGCCCGGTGGCGAGTCTTGTGTATGATTCTGCCCAGAGGTCAAAAGTAATGAGTATTGAGTATTGCGTATGTATGAGTAAATTAATGAGTATTGAGTAATGAGTAAGTATGAGTATGTAATGAGTATCGAGCAATGAGTAGGTATGAGTAAGGAGAAGAGTATGGGTACTGAGTATGTGAGAGTAAGTGATGAGTACTGTGTAAGAGTAAGTAATAGTAGTACTGAGTACTGAGTAGAGCAGGAGTAAATAATGAGTAATGTAGTGAGCGCAACGTGAGTAAAACAACGAGTAAGTAAGATTAAGCTTGGTGTAAGCTTGTGAACCCGAGTAAGGAGAAAGAGAACATCCGATGAAACCGGATGAACGAATAAATAAATGAACGGTTGACTGACAACTTGTCTTCCTTGGTAGGTAACAAACCTTGTATATGTAATTAAGTATTGTTGATTGTATTGTTGTAGTAATAGTATGTATGTATGCATGTAAAATGAACTCCATGAATATCCGACCCAAAGTAGTCGGCGTACCGCAGTTAGAACGTGGTATATGCGAATTTCATATGCAGCAATTTTGCTGAGCCCCTAGGGGCGCTGTTTTTATTTTACAGGTATTTGAAGCTGACCGCCGTTCGAGAGTGTAGGACGGAGCTGCTATGTAAGCATGGGTAGTTTAATTATAGGATTTGTATTCGAATTGTAATGCGAATTTGGAAGCCCAAACTGTATCGGTAATTTAAGGATTGTAGTAGACTCGGTATAGTGTTGTATTGGAGTTATAATTGAATTACGGTTGAGTATGCAAGGGAAAGTAATGTATTGTGTAGAGTACTCGGTATGTTCAATTCATCAGACCGATAGTATGTAGTAGTGTAGCAGGCCTTGATAGTCACGTGGCTGACTAGCGGCATTGTACACCTGCCGTTGGGTATGTATTATCCGCTGCGAAGGTAAGTATTTGTACAGTAATGACGGTATTAGTGGTAGGGGTGTTACAAAAAGCGGTATCATAGTGAAGTATCGCTCTGATGGTTGAAATGCCGAGTTTAGGAAAATACCGAGTTAGGAATTAGAGACTTAGGTCTAAGGGTTGAGTGTTAGTGTGTGAGGTACGCTAGATAGGAACTTCCGCGTGAACCGGAAACCTACAACAACCATACCCGCCCTCCGCAACCCACGGTATTAAGTTGGGAGAAGAACGCCAGAGAGATGGAAAGACCTCTCACACTCGGGTAAGACCCGATCTGGCAGTTGCAAAAATAGACCTCATTAAAAAAGGAACCTGTCATACGGTAGTGGAGCAAAAAAAAGACAAAGTAACAAGCCCGAGACAAGAGAGTCTACGGACTGTAATGTTTGTCAATACCCATAACGGTATACAAACCGACTAGGGAATTAGTCGAGGTTGAAATAGTACCAAACCTACACTCCAAGAGGCTATAATAACTGAACGACATAGTTCAAATGACAATGAAAGTATTCATAAAACATACACCTATAGGACTACATCGTTGTTCTAAGGATAAGTCAAGTCTCATTAACCACAGTGAAGAGGTGAGACCCCCGGATTGACGACAACCATGTCAAGAACACTGAGAAACGACTCAGGAGATCGATTACCAAGATCAAAAGATCAAAGGAAGATCTAATAAAACCACCAAATTTGGATGGAAACGATACCATAACCGGTATACGTTAACCGAAAAACAACCTACCCGCGCACTTGCCCAGAGCAAGTGCAGCAACTACAAGACGGTTGGAAGACTTTTAACAACTCGCAAATACTTGCTAAAGTACCGCTATGACGAATGGAGCAAATATAGGATCACCTATCCTAAGGATTTTAAATAAGGAAACCTTGGAAAGGCTTAACGGCCTGACCATTGTATTAAGAACATACCAGTTAGTGAGGAGCTAGATTTGGTCAAGACCTCAGACATAGCAACGCCATGAAGAACTTCTTTTAACACCGAACTGTTATTTCGAAACTCAAATTTTTCTTTTAAAAACCACAAACCCTTCTTTTAAACCTTGGATTTTTAAAACCAAACTAACGGATTTACGGTGAGTATCATAGAATGATACAAGAGGAGTCGACAATAGAATGCTTCACCTAGGCGTGTGACGAGCACTACGAGTGTACCCAAATATGGGATGTGGGATGACCTCACTCCGAAGGAGCTTGCGGGCCCGACAAATAGTCAGGTAAGTGGTAACGTACCAACAAGGTACCCCACGTATGTATACATGTAGTGTACTAAACACGGGAAGTAGTCAACTCCGTTCTACGGACCATTAGTAAATTCCAACACAAACAGCTGGACTCCTCGAATGAGCAAAGGAAACTCAGATAAGCTGACAAGCTAAGGAGTCAAGAACTCACTCCAGGAGGATGATTAAGAGTTAAAAGTGCGAGAAGCACTAACTACTGAATGAAGACATTGAATATGTCTAGAATATATTGAAGTAAAGCATGATAACTGGAAAGAATACCAAGTCTGAACACTGTAAGGCAAATACCTAACATTAACACATCAGTGTTCAATGAACGGGATGGAATTCCCAGGACAAATACCACAAACACACATAGTGATCATATAAGGTACCGGGAAATACCATACATCACCAAAGAGAATATCAAACCAGTTTGACATAAGGAAAAACACCAATGGTCTACCGTAAGAACGGGAGACGTTGTAACCCTCAACAGGATAACTCGGATCCAGGACCGCAAGGTAGGATAAAAAAAACAGGACATACCTATAAATGTCCGTCAGATTCAATGACATAATGAGTAATACCCAGGAGCAAACCATAAAGGGTATCAAGTCAATGCAGTTGAACGAAATGTCGTGTTAAGGACACCACAATTGGAATGAACACTCGGTTACACACCGAAGGGCTCCTACTTGACAGGGGATACCCTAAATTAATAAATGGTACCAATCAATACCAAGATACTTAAAGGGTCTCCAACAAACGGAAGCGTGATGCGACGATCCTTCTTGGAGCCCAGAATCACCTCCAAACTCAGCGATGGCTTACAGAGAAGTAACCACTTGGGAACAGCCTATGATGAGCAGAGCTCTAGGCAATATGGCTAGTTTGCCATGAAATATTACAATACATAATTCGACGGTTGCAAAACCCATTGTGAACCATATGGAAAGTGGTCAAGGACGACACCATTAAAAGTTCAATGACTAACGAGCAAGGATAACCCTCATAATGTGAGACCGCGAGAGCGGTGATGTAACACCCCATCCAACATTAACATACTTAACGACAAATTGCAGCGGAAAACATACTTCATCACATTACTTAACTCGTTGGTGTTACACGCCGTTAACCACCCACGTGGCTGACAAGGCTATTACATATACATTGTATCGGTCTGATGGACTAGATTCCCGAGCGACTACACATTATTGTCCCTTTCCATTAACAACAACATATACCTTTCAACTGTACCGAGTATTCACAAACTAATGCCGATAACAATTTCGGTCTTACTACACCTACTGTACATATATAACTTAAATGATTACCCATGTACAAACGACTACCCCGTCCTACTCTCGAACGACTTCCAGCTCCTTGTACCTGAAATAGGAAAAGAAGAGGAAAGGGTGGCCCCCTAGGGGCTCAGCACCTTTGCTGGTATGGTAATCCCGCAGCCCGCATGCTACCGGGCCACGCACAACTAATTGTCGTCTTAGCATGCGGTTGATTATATTTGAATCATGCATGTAAACTATAAACACACAACACATAACATTCCACCACAATGGGCTCAACAAACAGATAACACATCCTTACTTGATAAGTCACTCATTGTGTTCATTAACCCTAGAGGGTTCTCCTCTAGTGGAGCTACTTCCTTAATAGACGACACTTACGCAATAATCGGGTTATCCATAAACGTCTCTTTTATAAACAGGGATTCATATCCATGATCCACATACACCACATAACAACACTTTTCCCGTTTCAACGTGCACATAACATAACATCGCAATGGGAATTGCAGTACAACAATAACACATAACATAACGGGAACAGTTCTCTTAGGAACCGACCCAAACATAGTTAATTCACTTGTGAGCCTAGAGAATGATGTCACCCTCATGATAAACTCGTTATACAACACTCATTACCGTCCTAATAGTCGGACGAGTAACTTAAGTTAAGATGGTTCGGATATAGGGACCCGAACACACCACACAAACATATGTTCCCCCTAAACCGATCATAAGTCAGAATAGCTAAGCTTTGGAGTAAGCTAATGGGAGATCGTAACCCGTGGAGGAAACAACCATAACAGAGAGGAGGGTAAAGCTAAGAAGGATACCCACTCCCAAACAACGCGCGACCGGAACAACCGGATTCCTCACCCCCCCCCCAATATATATATAATCATAGTTAAGGGCTCCACTGTGGAACCTATCACATCCATACACCATACAGTATTACAACTGGATTAAACACACAAGGGAGGTCCATACATTCACACACAAACATCACACAATTAACTCACGCACAGTCGTGGTTAGAACGTTCCCATGGTTTGGGTCGTTAAATCCGGATACCGTTCTCTTATGTGATCCTAGATTTGGTTAGCTAAGGTATAACACTTTCGAGGTTAAACGGTATCGGAATTGAACACGCCACATAAATGAATTACTATAAACTCATTACATGTTTTTATCTTACAACATGGCAAACATATAGAAAAACACATTGGCATACAAGCCGGTGTAATCCGGTAGGACACAGGTTGCAAGAAAACCATACCTTGGTCCAGGCTGTGTTTGAGTCCCGCCAAACGTAGTTCCTAAACATGATTAATAACGTCGGTTAATTACCTTATTTAGCTTCCAGTTTACTAAGCATTTTTCATGATTATATGACATGTTTTATGCGTAAACTTACCCTTGATTACCTTCATTATACCCCCCTAGGGTTAACTACCTAGGCCACACTTTGTTTGTTTTTTTTTACAAGTTTTAGGTCGACCGACCTTACCGACCGACCATACCAAAGGTCGGTCCATTCTAGTGACATCCAGGTTTGAAAATTTAAACCTCGACCGACCTTGCCAAGTCCGGTCCCAAGGTCGGTCCATTCCAGACACTTTTACCGCTTACAAATTCTACCCCGACCGATCTTGCAAGTCCGGTCCACAAGGTCGGTCTATTCCAGAGACATATTTCGTATACAAAATTCTAGCCCGACCGACCTTGCAAGTCCGGTCCCCAAGGTCGGTCTGCTCCAGACCCTTTTTAAAAATGCTCATTTGACTCCAAACTTCACCTTACATATCCTAGTATGCTTTAACATCATTTAGCACACTTAAACCTTCACATAACATCCTCCAAATGCATGTACAAGCTTACTTCTAAAGTCCTTAAACACTCACTCATTCACTCGCCAAACCTCCTGACACTTGTTTACACATTTTAAGGACTTTACATGTCATCAAACAAGGCCTAAACATCATCTAAAACCATCATCATCCAATCCCCCATCATTAGAAGCCTTAAACACATTTTTTTTTCTTCTCTGGTCTGGACCGCCCCTCTGGGGAGGTCCCAGGGGCGGTCCACAACAGAAACTACTTCTCCTGCGCTGGACCACAGCAGACCCCATTTTAAAAAGTGTTTTTCTCCTCATTTTGAACTCCAAATTCACCCCAATCTTTTCCCACTTATTCCACACTCTTTCCACATGTTTCCCACATGTTTAAACACCTTAAAACATGCACCAAACCTTCATTAATCATCACCAAACTTGTTACTCAATTTCTTACAAAAATTCCTAACACTTACAGCATTTTTCCTTTGGATTTCTAGGTGGAAATGCATACCTACAACTTAGACTAACCAAGGTGTTTCTTCTTAATATGATAACCACTCCTAAGCATCATTTTGCATCCTCATCACTTCCTTAACACAAACTCCTCAAGTATTTCCCACAAGTTCATACTTAATCCTTCACAAGGTATTATACTTCCTTTGTTTATCAACTAAATTTTCGCCATAGCTTCTCTTGTATCACCTTACACCAAAACACATAGTTTCTCACCTTTAAACAACCAAGAACACTCAATCCCATAATACACATCCTTACACACAAGCATATGGTTTTTCATTCTTTAACCATCAAAGACATTCATCTACTCAAGAGATGTTCTTTACACACAACTAAACCTTTAAACTACACTACATCACAATATAGTGCATAAACTTAAATTGCTTGGCACTTAGGCCCTTAAATAACATGGCTCTTAGGCCTTTAAATTGCATAAACCTTAAACATTGAATTTCCCACATATATATTGCCTTTGACCTGCAAATACACACAACATCTCATATGCCCTTAATAAACTCCTTTTTGGATAGTTTGCTATCTCATTTCCCATTGGCACTTTAGGTAGTTTATAATAAGCATTTTAAAGCTCAATTTCCTAGGACACATAAAACTTCATTAAGGTAGCTCATTTACCTCTCTTTCTTCAAAACTCCCTCTTTTTTTTCCTTGCCCTCCTTGATTAAAAATCGGCAAGGTGTTTTTGATTGCTTGTTAAACTTCTAATAAATATACAAGTAAGGATAATGAGCATTAAGCATTATACCTAAGCTCATGAACAAACCATAGATTAATATAAGTGTTTTAAACACTAAATGAGATGTTTACCTTGGATTTGCAAGGAAACTTGATTAAATAGCAAGAGCGGACTCCACCTAGTCCTTTCAAGTTTGGAATGAAGCTAAACAAAAGCAAGAGAAGACACCATTACAAGGTGATTCTCGGCCATGAATAAAAATGAGAGGAAATGCTAGTTTTCTTTGACTTTTATTACCTTAGAACCAAAATGAACAATAAGGTGCAAGAAATGGAGCTTTTCCTCCATCAATGAAGATCCTCCATGGAATCAAACTTGAGCTCTTGAAGTTTTGAAAAGAGGGAAATGAAGAGCTTGCTCCAACTAGAAGAATGGTAGTCTCAGAATTAAATCGGAGCTTGGAGCCATGAGTTACAAGCACTCAAAGATGGAGAATGGATACTTGCTGTAGCAAAACGAGATGGAGAAGGAAGGATGAGGTTGGAGACGGTGGGAACCAAGAAGAAAAGAAGAGAAAGTGAGGAGAGAGGTTTAGTTTGGAGATATTTATGTTATAAGGCATAAAGTAACTTTTCACTTTATTCTTTCTTCTTTTCTTTATTTGCTAGCCAAGTGTGATGACTCACACACTAAAAACCGTGCCCCCCTTCAATATATAAGATACTTATGGTCTTTGTTGACCATTTAACTAATTAAAGTTGACTTAAGTCAAAACTAGCACTATTTGAGCACTATTCATAAACTAAGGCACATATTTGTGAAATTTTTGATTTCCCATTGATCTAGACTTCCTAATGTGATACTAAGTAGTACATATTTTGATTAAAGAGTAATGATGGACATTTAGCCACTCAAAACTCATTTACAAGACAATTTTTCATAAATGTGCTTTAAGACTCCTTAAAGCACATTTTGTGTATTAACTTGTTTTCAAGCTTGGTTTTCCTTATTAATTGATTTAATATGTTCATTAACATATAAATAATGTCTTGGTAAGCTTATTAGGTCTTAACCAAACTTATCCCAAGCTTAGAGCACATTTTCGCCCATATTGGCTTTAAGGTATTTATTTGTGTTTTGTTTGTTTTAATTGTCTACCAAAGTTTCCTAAGGACTTAATTAGCCTTATTAAGTCATAATTGAATGTTATAATGTCTTGGTAGGCTCTTTGGGTCCTAACCAAGTTCACTCCAAGCTTAGAGCATGTTTTTGCTTCAACTGTGTCTTAGTGCTTATTGTGTTTACTATGGTTTAAATTGTTCACTAATGTTTCTAAGGCACTTTTTAGCCTTTAAATATCATAGTTTAACATTTAAACAACATATCAAGGTTTGGGGTATTTCAATCTACCCCCCTTAAAAGAACTTCATCCTCGAAGTTCACATTTCCCATGCATCATTAGACTACAATACGGGAATTACTTGCAAAATAAAACATCCATAACTAACATACTTTACATCACAACCTCGGACTTAACGGTCCGGGCAACATATCCACATCCATACATAACATAACATAATATACTTACATGATAACCTCGGACTCAACGGTCCGGGTATCTTAACAACATTTACACTTACATAACAACCCTCAGACTCTTAGGTCTGGGTAACATAACAACATTTAGACTCATAGGTCTAGGTAACATAACAATTTTCGTAACTTAACCACATTAGGACTCAAGGTCTGAAATAATATTTATTACACATACCACGCAACATGTCTTCTGGTCGCGATGGACACCTTCTGGTCCCCGCTCCTTTGGGAGATCAAAACAATCACTTAATTTTTAACATATATACTTCTCATGTCACCGGTCCGAAGACAAAGGCTCATACGTCCTCGGCTCGTGAGTAAGTACTACAAAAATATTCTTTACTAGGTTAAGTATTAGAGAATCCTTTATTTAAAATATTAATCGACTCTTTTGGAAATACCAATTGAAAATCCTTTTGAAAATGCAACGCAACTCCAAGTCCAATTTATACTCTTTGCATCTTTCTTAGAGTGGTTATTTGTGACCACTTACAGGGAGCTTCAAGAATCATCCAACCCTGATGTGATCAGCACCAGTGTTGAACTATCCTTCCACCTCGATTTGTGTTCGGCTTCCCTTGATCTCATGATAATCAAGTTTCACCTCCCACTTCAATTTCAAGCATCAAGTAAATCACTCATTTCCAATTTTCTATCTTTTTAATCATTCTAATCATGATCATAACATCTCCAAGGGATAGAACTTCGTCTATCAGTTATTTCCATTCACTTTTAATCAAGTTACCTAGGGAATTTAATTCTTACTAGGTTCTATATAGGTTTCATACCCCTTCATAACTCACAATACTGTATATTTACATACTTTTATCAAAATACAATACACGGTATTACATTTAGTATTATACGAACACATACTGTTGGGGTTTTAGTTCCCCGGGAGTTTCTCTGCTCCCTAACACCCGTACTCTCACACAACAGTTAACAAAATAAACACACTTATCACAATGGTATTCGCATCTCCTGTGCGCAATTACCACAATTAAACCATGAATGAATGCGTATGTTTATATAACGCATGCACCATCATCCAAACAAATTATTTTGTGCTATGCACAACATAGTTCACGTACACTTGTACGGTAAAACACACTAAGCGGTTTTACGCTCTACCCCCCTAAAAAGGGATTACACCCACGTAATCAATCGCTGAACATCAGTTTAAAATGTTCTGCCGCCGTGAAGTGTTTTAACTTCCACGTGGTCTGTTATACAATGTGTTCTGGTTAGAGGATCTTAACCATGTTAGCGGTTTAGTCCCTAAACCGAGAATTCTCACTGGAGTTTGTTTAAACTCTTAACTGGTTTCGGTTCTGGCCTGTGAGGCTTCTAGGCATTAATAATTAGCCATTCACTCATGTTCATTATGCACATTCAACACTTGAATCACTGGCTCACTACTTTCTACTGCGCAACTCTAATAACTATAGAGCTTAGTTTACCCCACTCGTTAGTCTTACTGTATTGTAAATCTCCCATTTATCACCCTTATCTTGGTAACAATGGTTTCTCAACCGACGCGTGGTATCTCTTACCGTGAGCGAACTCGGTGAGTTACAAAGCTTTCCATCCACTTCTCTAATAACTTACTGCGTAAACTGCTACATATTTCACAATGATTAACTTGTTCCCTTCCGACTTACTGTCAGTTGAGGTTAAGCTACTACCCAATGTGTAGTGCTCTCTCGGTTATTTCCCACACTTGAGGTATATTCCATACTGATATTTGGTATTTAGTGCTACTGTAGTCACTTATTGCCAGTTATGCTTCCACATTTGGTTTTGTACCAGTATCATTCTATTGGTACGACCTTGCATTTCCTATGCCTTGGTCCTTATAGCGTTATAAGTTTCTTATACTTCCACCACAATTAGCATTTCCTCAAATCCTAGCTATCTCACTCGATCATTACTGAGCAAGTGCAATACCAAAACACTCAGTCATACAGAGTGCAGAGGCGTAAACTCTTGACAGTAAATCTCTTATGCGATTGCAATAGGAATTCATACTATGTTTCACTGAGATTCTTATCTCATAATACTGGCTACTGGTTTACTGCCTAGTTCATTTGCTATCACTTATCGTCTAACAATATTTATACAACGGTCGCTTACTGCGCACCGTGCTCTTACTCCTCGTATAACACTAACTTACATGGTATTCACTGTCATCTTAGCTTCCACACATATACTTACATCATTCGTATTATGGTTCGTCATTCATTTGGATGACTACTGAATGCTCCTTGAGCGTAGCTCATTCGAGTTACAAGCCGCCGTTATTCAGCCCGGTGCTTCACATGCTACTAAACTTACTGTTTTCTCGCATATCAACATGATCAATCCTTAACATATTTCTTGAACTCGGTTCACATAACTACCGCTCCCGCGGTTTCACAATATCGAGAGGTATCCCCACTCTTAAAGTAGTGGTTCGTTCCCCGCTCTATTTACTTGTATAACATAAAGTCCTGCAATCGATCAAACTTACATAACACATTTTGCTTGTGGCTTATAAGCCTTATTGCCTCGAGCTCTGCTCATTGTAGGCCGTTCACACACATTTACTTCTCTGTACAACATTACATGGTTTGGATATTATATTGGGCTCCATGACAAGGTCGTTGCATTCTGTTTCCTTTCATGGGATGCCCCTTAGGATTGTCAGTCCGTCTCCTGACAACTTATGTCTAAACTGGGTGTTAGTTTCAACCCTTGTGTTTCTGTCACGTTATTTCGTTCAACTATCGTTGATGTGAACACCCTTCAAGGATTGCTCCTGGGTGTTGCTAAGTTATGCCATTACATCTGGTTCGCACTTATTGGTATATTCAGTTAGCCACGCCGTTTGCGTTCTTAACTGGCTTATTATCCTCTTCTGTGAAGATCAACATTTCCTGGTAGTGTAGGTACTCATTCTGGGAGTTTCATCCCGTTCATTGCACATTAATGTGTCCACATTAGGCATCTGCTTGCCATGCACAGGCTGGGTCACCATTCCAGCTATCATGTTTATCCCTGGGATCCTTAAGACATATGCTATGTCTTTACATAACAGTTAGTGCACTTCGTATTCCTTGACTCTTAAACATTTCCTTGAAACAAATTCACTAATTCCTTTAGTCTCGTTAACTTAACTGAGTTCCTTTACTTTAACCATTCTTGGTAATCCGTTACTCTTATTTGACTTTTACTGTTGACCGTAGTATGGAGTCGACTACTTCCCGTGTTCCTGACTCTACTCATATACATATGTGGGGTACCCTACTGATACATTACTACTTACCCAACTAACCCATAAGTTGGTCTGTCAGGCCCACAAGCTCCTATCGGAGTGCGGTCGTCCCACATTACAGTTGGTACACTGGTAGTGTCCGTCACACGCCTAGGTGAAGTATTCAGTTGTCAACTCCCTTATATTGTCCTGTGACAATATGCATTCCGTGCATCCCGAACTTAATCAAGGAAAATTCTATCCACTGTTGTATTACTATGAACTCAATCCATTCCCTCGGGTTATTACCCTTGGGTTTACCGGTTTCCGTCCAGTTATTCAAATCGCTGAGGCCGGTGTAGGTCCTCTGGTTGGGTTTAAAAGATTGTTAGAAATAAACATGGGTTGGGAAGAAAATTTGGTTTGAAAAGGAGTTTGAAACAAATCCGATTTGAAAGAAATATTCTCATGGTTTTACAATGCCTTCTTCCCTTAACCAAATCTAGCTTCTTGCTGACTGGTGTACTTCCAATTACAAAGGTTAGGCTGTTAAGCCCTTCCATAGTTATGATGATCATAGTTAACTTCGTGGTACTTTACTAAGTACTTCGTATTTGTTAAAACTTTCCCGAACAGCCCTGTTATAGCAGCACTTGCCATGGCAAGTGCGCCATGCTAACTGGCTATCGGTTCAACACATACCGGTTGTGGTATTGTTTTTACCCGCACTGTCATCAGTGGCCTTGTTGGCCCTTACTTGATCTTACAGTCTTGACAATTAACCCTCTGGGCGACTTCTCACAGTATTCACATGATAATCATTAACTGGGGTGTCTCCCATTCTTGGAGACCCCTTTTTACTTAGTACCGTATCTTCTTCGTAGCCCGTTCCACGCATTTGTCATGGTCACTGAGACTTGTCTCTTGTTTGGGCACTACGTTGTAGTTCCTTTGTCGGTTGGTATACCGTTGGTGTATCATTTAACAACTGTGGTCCCGTAGACACTCGTCTCGGGTTTCATTAATCCACTTCTTGCCTGTTGTACGGTCGGTGCGTTGCAAGCTGGTTATTCTCGACTGCTCGGCATGTCGACCCAGGTTGCCGGAAATTCTATTCTTCTATACACAAGATTCTTCATTCTTCGCTATTAAATGCGGTTAACATTGTTCAGATGGAAACCATCTCCGGGATTCCCAGTTTTCGGGATCTACCGTATGACAGGTTCTCCGTACCTATAGAGGTATTTAATAATAGCCAGATCGGGTATCCCGAGTATGAGAGGACTTCCATCTCTCTGGCGTTGTTTCCCAAGTTATAAAACAGGGATTGTGGAGGGCGGGAAGGACACTATAGGTTTCCAGTACACACTGGTTACTGCTAACTAGCGTATCACTCACGCTATCACTCAACCCTTAACCCAAAGTACTAAAATCCTAACTCGGTACTTCCTAAGCTTGGTAATTCAGTCATCAGAGCAATACTTTGCTCTGATACCACTTTTTGTAACACCCCATCCAACATTAACACACTTAACGGCAAACTGCAGCGGAAAACATACTTCATCACATTACTTAACTCGTTGGTGTTACACGCCGTTAACCACCCACGTGGCTAACAAAGCTATTACATATACATTGTATCGGTCTGATGGACTAGATTCCCGAGCGACTACACATTACTGTCCCTTTCCATTAACAACAACATATACCTTTCAACTGTACCGAGTATTCACAAACTAATGCCGATAACAATTTCGGTCTTACTACACCTACTGTACATATATAACTTAAATGATTACCCATGTACAAACGACTACCCCGTCCTACTCTCGAACGGCTTCCAGCTCCTTGTACCTGAAATAGGAAAAGAAGAGGAAAGGGTGGCCCCCCAGGGGCTCAGCACCTTTGCTGGTATGGTAATCCTGCAGCCCGCATGCTACCGGGCCACGCACCACTAATTGTCGTCTTAGCATGCGGTTGATTATATTTGAATCATGCATGTAAACTATAAACACACAACACATAACATTCCACCACAATGGGCTCAACAAACAGATAACACATCCTTACTTGATAAGTCACTCATTGTGTTCATTAACCCTAGAGGGTTCTCCTTTAGTGGAGCTACTTCCTTAATAGACGACACTTACCCAATAATCGGGTTATCCATAAACGTCTCTTTTATAAACTGGGATTCATATCCATGATCCACATACACCACATAACAACACTTTTCACGTTTCAACGTGCACAACATAACATCGCAATGGGAATTGCTTGCAGTACAACAATAATACATAACATAACGGGAACGGTTCTCTTAGGAACCGACCCAAACATAGTTAATTCACTTGTGAGCCTAGAGAATGATGTCACCCTTATGATAAACTCGTTACACAACACTCATTACCGTCCTAATAGTCGGACGAGTAACTTAAGTTAAGATGGTTCGGATATAGGGACCCGAACACACACACAAACACATGTTCCCCCTAAACCGATCATAAGTCAGAATAGCTAAGCTTTGGAGTAAGCTAATGGGAGATCGTAACCCGTGGAGGAAACAACCATAACAGAGAGGAGGGTAAAGCTAAGAAGGATACCCACTCCCAAACAACGCGCGACCGGAACAACCGGATTCCTCACCCCCCCATATATATATATATATATATATATAATATATATAGTTAAGGGTTCCACTGTGAAACCTATCACATCCATACACCATACAGTATTACAACTGGATTAAACACACAAGGGAGGTCCATACATTCACACAAAACATCACACAATTAACTCACGCATAGCCGTGGTTAGAACGTTCCCATGGTTTGGGTCGTTAAATCCGGATACCGTTCTCTTATGTGATCCTAGATTTGGTTAGCTAAGGTATAACACTTTCGAGGTTAAACGGTATCGGAATTGAACATGCCACATAAATGAATTACTATAAACTCATTACATGTTTTTATCTTACAACGTGGCAAACATATAGAAAAACACATTGGCATACAAGCGTGTAATCCGGTAGGACACAGGTTGCAAGAAAACCATACCTTGGTCCCTGCTGCGTTCGAATCCCGCCAAACGTAGTTCCTAAACATGATTAATAACGTCGGTTAATTACCTTATTTAGCTTCCGGTTTACTAATCATTTTTCATGATTATATGACATGTTTTATGCGTAAACTTACCCTTGATTACCTTCATTATACCCCCCCTAGGGTTAACTACCTAGGCCACACTTTGTTTGTTTTTTTTACAAGTTTTAGGTCGACCGACGTTACCCAAGGTCGGTCCATTCCAGTGACATCCAGGTTTGAAAATTTACACCTCGACCGACCTTGCCAAGTCCGGTCCCAAGGTCGGTCCATTCCAGACACTTTTACCGTTAAAATTCTACCCCGACCGACTTGCAAGTCCGGTCCACAAGGTCGGTCTATTCCAGAGACATATTCCGTATACAAAATTCAAGCCCGACCGACCTTGCAAGTCCGGTCCCCAAGGTCGGTCTGCTCCAGACCCTTGTTTAAAAATGCTCATTTGACTCCAAACTTCACCTTACATATCCTAGTATGCTTTAACATCATTTAGCACACTTAAACCTTCACATAACATCCTCCAAATGCATGTACAAGCTTACTTCTAAAGTCCTTAAACACTCACTCATTCACTCGCCAAACCTCCTAACACTTGTTTACACATTTTAAGGCCTTTACATGTCATCAAACAAGGCCTAAACATCATCTAAAACCATCACCATCCAATCCCCCATCATTAGAAGCATTAAACACATTTTTTTTCTTCTTTGGTCTGGACCGCCCCTCTGGGGAGATCCCAGGGGCGGTCCACAACAGAAACTACTTCTCCTGCTGGACCTCCCCACAGGGGCGGTCCCTAGGGGCGGTCACAGCAGACCCATTTTAAAAAGTGTTTTTCTCCTCATTTTGAACTCCAAATTCACCCCAATCTTTTCCCACTTATTCCACACTCTTTCCACATGTTTCCCACATGTTTAAACACCTTAAAACATGCACCAAACCTTCCTTAATCATCACCAAACTTGTTACTCAATTTCTTACAAAAATTCCTAACACTTACAGCATTTTTCCTTTGGATTTCTAGGTGGTAATGCATACCTACAACTTAGACTAACCAAGGTGTTTCTTCTTAATATGATAACCACTCCTAAGCATCATTTTGCATCCTCTACACTTCCTTTACACAAACTCCTCAAGTCTTTCCCACAAGTTCATACTTAATCCTTCATAAGGTATTATACTTCCTTTGTTTATCAACTAAATTTTCGCCATAGCTTCTCTTGTATCACCTTACACCAAAACACATAGTTTCTCACCTTTAAACAACCAAGAACACTCAATCCCATAATACACATCCTTACACACAAGCATATGGTTTTTCATTCTTTAACCATCAAAGACATTCATCTACTCAAGAGATGTTCTTTACACACAACTAAACCTTTAAACTACACTACATCACAATATAGTGCATAAACTTAAATTGCTTGGCACTTAGGCCCTTAAATAACATGGCTCTTAGGCCCTTAAATTGCATAAACCTTAAACACTGAATTTCCCACATATATATTGCCTTTGACCTGCAAATACACACAACATCGCATATGCCCTTAATAAACTCCTCTTTGGATAGTTTGCTATCTCATTTCATTGGCTCTTTAGGTAGTTTATAATAAGTATTTTAAAGCTCAATTTCCTAGGACACATAAAACTTCATTAAGGTAGCTCATTTACCTCTCTTTCTTCAAAACTCCCTCTTTTTTTTCCCTTGCCCTCCTTGATTAAAAATCGGCAAGGTGTTTTTGATTGCTTGTTAAACTTCTAATAAATATACAAGTAAGGATAATGAGCATTAAGCATTATACCTAAGCTCATGAACAAACCCTAGATTAATATAAGTGTTTTAAACACTAAATGAGATGTTTACCTTGGATTTGCAAGGGAACTTGATTAAATAGCTAGAGAGGACTTCACCTAGTCCTTTGAAGTTTGGAATGAAGCTAAACAAAAGCAAGAGAAGACACCATTACAAGGTGATTCTCGGCCATGAATAAAAATGAGAGGAAATGCTAGTTTTCTTTGACTTTTATTACCTTAGAACCACGAAGAACAATAAGGTGCAAGAAATGGAGCTTTTCCTCCATCAATGAAGATCCTCCATGGAATCAAACTTGAGCTCTTGAAGTTTTGAAAAGAGGGAAATGAAGAGCTTGCTCCAACTAGAAGAATGGTAGTCTCAGAATTAAATTCGGAGCTTGGAGCCATGAGTTACAAGCACTCAAAGATGGAGAATGGATACTTGCTGTAGCAAAACGAGATGGAGAAGGGAGGATGAGGTTGGAGACGGTAGGAACCAAGAAGGAAAGAAGAGAAAGTGAGGAGAGAGGTTTAGTTTGGAGATATTTATGTTATAAGGCATAAAGTAACTTTTCACTTTATTCTTTCTTCTTTTCTTTATTTGCTAGCCAAGTGTGATGACTCACACACTAAAAACCGTGCCCCCCTTCAATATATAAGATACTTATGGTCTTTGTTGACCATTTAACTAATTAAAGTTGACTTAAGTCAAAACTAGCACTATTTGAGCACTATTCACAAACTAAGGCACATATTTGTGAAATTTTTGATTTCCCATTGATCTAGACTTACTAATGTGATACTAAGTAGTACACATGTTGATTAAAGAGTAATGATGGACATTTAGCCACGCAAAACTCATTTACAAGACAATTTTTCAGAAATGTGCTTTAAGACTCCTTAAAGCACATTTTGTGTTTTAACTTGTTTTCAAGCTTGGTTTTCCTTAGTAATTGATTGAATATGTTCATTAACATATAAATAAGGTCTTGGTAAGCTTATTAGGTCTTAACCAAACTTATCCCACGCTTAGAGCACATTTTCGCCCATATTGGCTTTAAGGTATTTATTTGTGTTTTGTTTGTTTTAATTGTCTACCAAAGTTTTCTAAGGACTTAATTAGCCTTATTAATTCATAATTGAATGTTATAAAGTCTTGGTAGGCTCTTTGGGTGAAATACCCCAAACCTAAGTATGCTAAGTAAACATCAAATCATGATGTATTAAGGCTAAAATATGCCTTAGAAAGATTGGTAGACAATTTTAACCAAGGAAAACACAAGAAAATGCCTTAAGGGCAATCAGGGCAAAAACGTGCTCTAAGCTTGGAGAGACTTGGGTGAGTACCCAAATATCATGGTAAGACCTTAGTAATATTCTAATGGTCATTTTAAATCAATTAGCAAAGAAAACCAAGCTTGAAAACAAGTTAAAACACAAAATGTGCTTTAAGAAGTCTTAAAGCACATTTTTGAGAAATTGTCTTAGAATTGAGTTTTGAGTGGCTAAATGTCCATCATTACTCTTTAATCAACATGTGTACTAATTAGTATCACATTAGGAGGTCTAAATCAATGGGAAATCAAAAATTTCCCGATTATGTGCCTTGATTAGTGAATAGTAACTATTTAGTGACTAGTTTAAGTTTTAATCAATATAAGTCAATTAATTGGTCAACAAAGACAATGTTAGCCTTATATTAAGAGGGTGGCCGGTTTTTATGTGGGGAGTCACCACATGAGTCATCAAATGAGAAAGGAAAAGAAGAGATAAGTAAAGAAGTTACTATTTGCTTTATTAAAGCAAAATACCTTATATTAGCCACCTTTCTTCTTCTCTCTCTTCATTTCTCCTTCACCCACGGTTTCTTCTTCTTCTCTCTGTTCCAAAACCGAGAGAGCTGCTCTTCCATGGTTCTCCATCTTCAATCACTTGCCAAATACAACTCCAAGCTCCAAATCCAAAACAAATTGCATATTTGTCTTAGTTAGGTCAAGACCTATCTTTCTATCTTTTCAAATCTTTCAAAGCTCCATTTTGGTGCCATGAGAAAACTCCATTGATGGAGGAAAATCAAGTTTGAAGAGCTCATTAGCTTCTCCATTCTCTTAAGGTAAAGAAAATGTAAGAAAAACCATGTTTCCATCATTTCTTATACATGGCCGAAAATTCTTTCTCATGGGGCTATGTTTTTTGTGCCTTGTTCTAGCTTGATTTATTCACCAAGGTCTAGTGGATGTCCTATTTCATTCAATGCCAAAGTCTACCTTGAGACTTCAAAGGTAATCATCCACTTTTATGCCTTAGAACACATTTCTAACCTAGGTTTTCATTCCTTAAGGTTAGTGTATTGTTTAGTGCTCATATGAGTCATTGGTTATTGATTAGAACATTGGCAAGGGAAGTTTGAGTGGTGGCCGATATTCATTCAAGAAGAAGGCCTAAGGAGGAGATTACGATAAGCTTGAGAAAACAAGGTAAAATGCTTACCTAATGGTGGTTTAAGATTAAGGAATGAGTTTTAGATAAATACCAATGTGGCTTAGAGCTTACATTGTGTATTGGGTTATATAACCTAAGGAAAAAGAACTTAAACAAGCTTATGAACTTGTGATTAAGGAGCTAATGAGAATGAGTTAGTAATATAAGGTTAAGGTGGATTTTAAGAGCAGTATAACTATTATGAGATTGATGAGTGTATTTGCAGGTTGAAAGCTTGGTATATATGTGGGAAATTCAGTGTTTAAGTTTAAGTCATTTAAGGGCCTAAGAGCCATGTCATTTAAGAGCCTTAGTGCTATGCAATTTAAGATTTTTGCAATATATTGAGTATGATGTGAATAAGTTGATTTGGGTGAGAAAATAAGATGAGAAAGGACTTGGTGTGTGTGTGAGATTATTGTGTGAGAAAAACAATGCATTTGGGCATGAGAATATACTAGAGGAGCTATGGCGAAATTTGAGTAGAAAATAAGTGTTTAGGTGATGGTGGTAAATTAATATGACCTAGGATTTACTAGGAGTCATTATGAAGAATTTGAGTGGAAATGAGTTAACTAAGGAGTTCTTAAGGATGAGAATGACCTAGAATGGTCTATGAGGAAGTTAGAGTTTAGGTGGGTGTATTGAACACACCAAAGTCATGGTATGAGGAGTGTAAGACTTGTGCATAAGTTTTAAGGAAAGGTGTATAATGCCTTAAGGAGATTTAGGTATGAACTAGAGAGTAAGACAATGAGAGTTTTGAGAACCTTGTGTAAGTGTGATGATGTTAGTGGTGGACTAGTAAGGTTTAGTTGAATGGTAATGTGTGGACTTGGGTGATGGAAGTGAAAAAGGTAGGAGGATGTTGTAAGTCATCAAGGAAAATGACTAGGAATGTAAAAGAGCGTATGATCGTGATAATGGTGAGTAAGTGAGTAAAAGGAGGTGGAAATGTCCAAGGAGGGTGTAGTATAGTTAAGGTAAAGAAGAACAAGGTTAAGGTGCTAAGAGGATGACAAGAAATGTTTAGGTATGCCCAAGAGTTTAGGAATGATGAGTAACAAATGGAAAAGAGAGGAATTTGTGCATGGTTATGCAAGATGACTTGAGGAAGTTTTGGTAAATGAACTGAAGATGGAAAATAATGTTTATGAAGTGCCCAAACTGTTAAGGAGGGAACACTTGGGTTGGTTGAAGTTTTGGTAAAGATACAAGTTGGTAATGTAAGGAATTATATGATAAGTGTTAGGAGTGTTTGTAAGAATTGAGCAAATGATTGAGAAGATCTTTGTAAGTTGTTTTAATGAGTTTGGTGGAGGTTATAAGATGTGTTTGATGTGCCAAATGATGTTAGAACACATTAGGAGGCTTGAGGAAAAATTTGGAGAAAGTTTGACAATGTATGGGAAGTTTCTGCAGCCGACCTACCCAGGGGACCGACCCCAGTCTGGGTCGGTCGGGCTGAAACTGTGAAGTTGGATGTTCTCTGCAGCCGACCTACCCAGGGGGTGGGTCGGTCGGTGGGTCGGTCGGACCATAAAAAAAAAAAAAAAAAAAAAAAAAGAGAAAGAAACCCTAAGAGAGTTTAGTGGTATTAATGGTACCCCATTAAGGGGGCAATGATGATTAGAGGTATAAAGACCTAAGGGATTAAGTTAAGAATTAACTTAAAAGTTTAAGATTAAGTTTGTAAGATTAAGTTGTAAGACTTAAGAGGTGTTAGGTGGGGATCATTAAGGGTTAAGTAAGTTAAGCAAGTTAAGTAAGTTAAGTAAGTTGAATTAAGTTAAGTGATTAACAACCTAAAACTGAATGAATGTTTTAGGACTTGGAAATTGGACTCCGGAAGAGATTAAGCAACTGAACGGCCAACGGTGAACGGTACAGTTCTCTTGTGACCTGCTTGCTAACGAGGTGTCCCTCGGCTTGTGTGCTATTTGTTTTGTGTGCTCACTAAACAAGATAAAGCATGCAACCGGAATATATTATATATATATTGTATTGTTGTGTGATGTTTGAAAACTAACACAACATACCGTGAGAACTTACTAACCAATGCTTAGTAAGGAATTGTGTGAGATTAAGGAACACTCCCGAATATCGTTTTATTAGTAACCGAGAGAGGTTAACTAACAAACGTTAACATTGAGATTTCTACTAAATGGAACATGGGGGGAGTGAGGAATCCGGAATGGTACCGGCACATGTGTATAAGGGGAGGTCGGTATCCTTATCAGGTACCGACTTCCAAATATGACTTGTCTTCGGACTCGTCGCCTAGAGTCGACATATAGACTCGACCTCCTCGGATTTCTTGTCTTAGGAGGGAGGCATACTGAGATGGTGTGGTGGGATCTACCTAAATGCCCAACTAATTCTAACAAATATTGTTTATGAAAATCAATGGAGCTGATAACTCATTGGTTAGGGTTACGTGACCCGACAGATAAACAATGAATTAAGGTACAACCATTCTAATTAAAGAACGGTTGACTTAATTGAGATAAGATTGAGATAAGGTTTGAGATAAGATACAACCATTTCTACCTAAAGAATGGTTTGTATTCTAAGACTGAGATAAGTTGCAACCATTCCTTTTTAAAGGATGGTTTGTATTGTTAAGATTAAGATTAAGGTAAGGTTAAGATAAGTTGCAACCATTCCTTTTAAAGGATGGTTTGTATTATTCAGATTAAGGTAAGTCACATCCACTCCTTATTAAAGGATGGTTGTTTCTAAGATTAAGATAAGATTAAGATTGAGGTGAGATAAGGATGGACTAAGATTAAGAGGATATATAACTTAAGGAGTTAAACAATTAACTCTCTAATTAAGGGAACGCATTTAAGCCGTTCATTGTGTGTGTGAACCTTGATTGTTCATATATGGATTGTTGTTTACAGCATTTACTATTATGTTGTGCATTTAATCAACCTCCATGCTATCGACAATTAGTCGTCGTAGCCACGTTAGCTTGGGGGCCATGAGGGGATCGTACCAGCATTCGTGCTGACCCCCTTTGGGGGCTGTTTTTACTACACAGGTACATCAGGAAGCGGCCGACGCGAGAGTAAGAAGAGGATTCAGTTGTTAAGGGTTTAGTGTGGCCTACGAGTTGTGCATGTACACTCGTATGGCAATTTGAGTTAGTAAGATGTATAGGATGTGAGGGGGTTGTAAGAAGGATATGTATATGGTTAAGATTGTTGTACTAATGTTCGGTGTATTCTGTAGTCAGACCGTGGCAAGGTCCTGGATTATAAAGAATTCCGCTGTGACATGTTTATATATATACTGTTAAGTTGCGAGACCACATCTGGATTGAGTTGGGGTGTTACATTGGGTCCTAACCAAGTTCACTCCAAGCTTAGAGCATGTTTTTGCTTCAACTGTGTCTTAGTGCTTATTGTGTTTACTATGGTTTAAATTGTTCACTAATGTTTCTAAGGCACTTTTTAGCCTTTAAATATCATAGTTTAACATTTAAACAACATATCAAGGTTTGGGGTATTTCAGGTGATCACATGGATCCTAAGAAGGGGATACCGTCAACAAATGTCTGAAAATATACCCCTTTTCAGAACTACTAATGTAGTGAAGCTTGAGCAAACAATTATTGCCAAGCAATGTAAGATAAGCTCCAAATAGCAACTGTTGACAACCAAGGAGTAACCGGTTCAATAAGAACTCGATATGTGGGAACATAAAGTATAAGTAAATGATGCTCAAGGAGCTCAGAAGTATAAACACCGAACCATGCTGGTGGAAATGCAAGAGCTGATGCTAGCAACAGCAGATGCCATGTAAACCAATACTGTAGAATCAGTAAGAACGTGGTGCGCAGCAGGCGACCAACGTATGTGAATAGTCACCCAATGCTATGGAGTCGTGAGGACAAGATGGCGGACAGACCAGGCAACTAGCCAGGAGTCTGCACCAAATAACGATGCACCATATAAAGAAGTAATATTCATTCCTATTTCACATAAGAGAGTTACTGCCAAGGGTTCACGCCTCTGCACTCTGTAGGACTAAGTGTTTTGGTATTGCACTTGTGCAGTTAATGATCTAGTGGGATAGCTAGGAATATGGAAATGTAAGTAGTGGTAAATTCTTCCTTTCACCAACGAACGTGGCATAAGCTAGCTAAGCAAAAGCTTGAAAACAAACCGTGCGGCCTAAGGCCAAAGAAGCATGAAGAGTGTGAAACACCAACAATCACATGATGTGAATTTCATGGGAATAAAAGTGAAAGAAGACTTAAGAAAGTCACAAGGACCGACCCATAGAAAATGCAAGGTCATACAAGTAAAGAACACTTGTACCAAACAAAATAGTGAGCAGGATTCAGAAGCCACGGACAACAGAGGAAGCACTACAACTAAGTAGTGACTCAACCTCAACCGACAATAAGTCGGAGGACCAAGTGAATGATCACTACAAAACACAACAGTATACATATAGACTGCCAGAGAGCCGGTTATAAATCTAAAACTCATTGAGTTCACGTATGGTAAGAAATACCACGCTTGATTGAATGAACCTTATTTTCACACAAAAAAGGGGGATAAAAAGGTGATGTGTAACACGTTAAGGATAACAAGAAGGGCGAATAACCCAAGTTATTAGGGTCGCGCAGCAGAAGCTAGTGGGCCCAATATTCTAAGTGAAAGACACCTAGTGAATAAAAGGTTAATCATCAATGCCTGAAAGCCATTTAGGCTAGAACCGAACCCGGTTAAGAGTTAAATAAACTCCGATGGAAATTCTTGATGCAGGGACTAACCGATAATACGGTTAAGACCCATTGTTCAAGGAACATTGTATAATAGACTGCATGGAAGCTGAACCACTCCATGACGGCTGAATGCCTTCGACCAATGTTCAATGTTGACACATGGTTGATTACGTGGGCGTAATCCCTTTTAAGGGGGGTAGAGCGAAAACCGCAAAATGTACATTTTACGTGATAGGTGCGTAAACTACAACACGCATAGCATAAAAGAATTTTTTTTGATGATTGATACTTATGTTAGATAAACATTTGTATTCACTCATCGTGTAATTATGATAATTTGGGAAATAAGAATAGGAAAGGAGTAGAGGAACTCTAGGGGAATGAGGACCCCGATTGGTAATAGTTTGAGGAATGAGTATGTATGGGAGACTTGAGGAGTATAAATCGGTATGGAACCGATGTATGTAATGAGTATAAATCGTTATAAAACCGATGTATTTTATGAGTATAAATTAGAGTATAGTAAATTAATAGGATATCATACCCATGAATTTCCTAAGTATAGTAGTTGGAGAAGATGTAGTGATAATTGACGAGATGATTAGTAAGTAAGTAAGTGAATTTTATTAATTGGAAAATGTATGTGTGTGATTATAACTAGTAAGATTAAAGAGATAGAAAAAAAATAATGTTTGACGATTTGTCTGTTTGAATGGAGGTGGGAGGTGGAACTTGATTTGCTAGCGATCAAGGGAAACTGAACACAAATTGGGGTGGAAGGATAATTCAACACCAATGCTGATCACATTGGGGTTGAAGGACTCTTGAAACTCCCTATAAGTGGTCACAGTAATAACACTAGTAATAGGTACAATCATCATAAATGGAATTTGGGAGATGTACGCAAGATTTCAAAATGAATTTCCAAAACTAGTTTGGTACAATGTTTTCTTCAAACCTGAGAACGAGGATCGGTTTTGAAACCGCTCCCACGGGCGCTAGTGGATCTTCCACGCCTCGTCACGGGTATCCGGTTGAAACCATGGAGGTGAAGCTAGTTTTGAGTCAGTGGGAGTGTTGATTAGTTTTGAAACCACTACACCGTTCGTGCGGCGGTCTTAAGTGGCCGGTGGTCGGTGCTGGTGACAGTGTGTTTTGTATTTTTTCAAGGGCACTGGGGCAGCGTAGTCCCGAGTAGTATGAGTAAGTAAGTATGAGTAAGTGCCTGAGGATCTCTATATATGAAAATGAATTTGATCTGAACCAAAGGACCGTAGAGCAAAAAATAGTAAGTGCTCAATGTCATGATGACCGTGAACCAGGAAGCGTAAGTGTTCAAACGTGACCGGTACCTGAGGGATCGCTTGACATGGGAGAGGATGGTACCTCATTTATCTGCGGACGGACCCTTGGAGAGCTTGTAACGGATATTTTTGATTGATATGCATGCAGTGACATGCTGTTTGGATGTGTAGTATGCATCATGTCAGACATTTGGAGTTTTACAAAGTTATATGTAGAGGTCATAACCTTAGCATAGAATACGTATGTGAGTAACAATATTAGATTCACCAACTTTGAGGGCAAAGTTCTTTAAGGGGGGTAGATTGAAATACCCCGAACTTAAATATGGTGACTAAATTATTATAATATGGTATTTAAGGGCCTAATAGTGCCTAAGTAATTTTGGTAAGGAAAATAAATCCAAAAGAAATAAAGAAACGTTTTAAAAAGCGAAAAACGCTAAATAAGCGTTAAATAACCATAGGAGGTATGAGACCCCGGTTAGCGTATTATGTGGATTCCTAGAACTTAATAAGACCAAAATAATATATGGGAACAACTCCCGAAGAAAACGGATCCGAATAATGTATTAAAACGCTAATAGAGCTTTAGCGCACGTTTTTGAGAAAACCCGAAAACGTGATTCTAAGTGGTCAAACGAACCTGTAAAAAAGTATAAATTATTAAAGGGAAAATTAAATCGCCCACCCATGACGTTTGGCGAAATTACACAGCCCACCCACGAGGTTTCAAAAATTACTTTGCCCACCCATGTGGTTTCCACAATTTTACATCCAGCAACTTTTCTAATATTTGATCTACTTAAAAGATGGTTAAATGATATCCAAATTTGATGAAATTTTGCATGGACGATATTAAAGTGTTATATTTTGGTAAAATGTGAAACCCAACGTTTTTTAAGCTCATATATGATCCGTGGGACCCGATGAACGTGTCTCATGTTTCATTGGGTCCCACACGGCATATATGACCTTAAAAAACATTGAATTTGGCATTGAACAAAAATATAACACCTTAGCATCGTCCATGTAAAGTTTCATCAAATTTTGATATCATTTAACCATCTTTTAAGTTGATCAAATATTAGAAAAGTTGTTGGATGTAAAATTGTGGAAACCACATGGGTGGGCAAAGTAATTTTTAAAACCTCGTGGGTGGGCTATGTAATTTCATCAAACGTCATTGGTGGGTGATGTAATTTTCCCATTATTAAATAACAATAATTAATCATTAAAGGAAGCTTAATAACCCAGAAAATTAAAGAAACGAGAAAATTCCGGAAAAACGGGCCCGGTTAGTGAATAGTACCTAAACCAGGTAAAATAACGATCGTTTCCTGTAAAAGACGAAAAACGCTCCAACTAGTAACACTGTAAGGGGGCCGGCTTTAATAGGTTAATAAGTCCCTCACACACACATGTAACTAGCTAATTAAATAAAGGGAGTCAAAAGCAAAAAGAGTAAAGTAAAAGCTACTTTATCCCTTCTCTATCTCCCTACTCACTCATTTCTCTATTCTCTCACCTCCCTCAGTGAGAAATACATAGACATTTAAGGGTTTAATTTACCTTGTACTTACTTACTTTCAGGATAATATTACTCACTTATCGTATGTTTTTCCTCTAGTTTATATTTTACTGCTTATCTCACAAATTTATTGGTTAAACATGAGGAAAACCAAGCTAGGAGCAAAGTAGACGAAGAGACGAACGCGTGGGCGCAAACGGATGTTAAATCGGAGCTGAAACGAATATTTTAGAAGCCAACCAATTTTCGTCCGAACCAGGCTTGTACAGAGGGACGTCCGTGTCACGTCCGCTCAAATTTGGCCGGACTGAGGGCGGACAAGGGACAACATGTCCGTGGTGTGTCCGCGGAAGAAAGGCCGGACATGAGACAAGGTCCGTGGCCTGTCCGGGGATAAAAGGGCAGACAAGACCAAGATGAGTCCGTGGCGTGTCCGTGGAGAAAAGGCCGGACAGGGAGAAATTATGTTCGTGTGTTGTCCGAGGAGAAAAGGGCGGACAAAACTGAGTCACGTCCGTGGTCTGTCCGTGGATATAAGGCCGGACAGGAAGCGGGGCTGCGTGTGAGACGTCCGAGGAAATAAGCAAGGACACAAACAAGGACACACGTAAATGCAACCCAGATCCAGAAAATCGACATCGCCGACCGTCTTCCCCATTTTTCTTGCGGCGCCTGCAAACACATCTACCCACCCCATCAGCAATATCAGGCGCCGGCACTCCTTAAATTCCTCACGCGTGTTCTAGCCCTCTCTTCTTCATCTTGCTATCTTCTATATAAACCCACTGCAACTTCATCAGAAAAGGATACGCACGTTCCTGCACCACAACTCAATTCTCCCAATCACTCACGCTTCACCTCCAAATCACTTCCTCCACGAAAATTCCATTTTCCTCCATACATCCACATCGCCACTTCATTTCCACCATACTAAATAGGCCCGTGCGAGTGCAGAGAGTTCTTTCTTTGCTTATCTCTACTCTGTTTTAATGTCTATGTTATTTACGTCGTTTGTTTGTATAATTATGTGTGAGTAATAACCTTAGCCTCCCGGGTTGGGATGCAAGCCTATTTTATAAAATCGTTTTCTGTAGACGTTCTACTATAATTTGTTCAAGCAATATTTTGATTCTCGTCCTTAAAGCGCTTTAATATTCAGGCCATTTATTAAAGTGATATTTGTAGTTCTCTTGTTAAAATGCGGTGCTGAGACAAGGTTCTAGACAAAAGAAGTCAAAACGGGTTAATGACTAGAAGCGTGGCTCGCCTATAGGTTAATCTGTCTCCAATAGGAATTGTTAATAAAGCGATTAATTTATAATAACTTGGGCAAGGATTGCAGCTTGTTATTTAAGTTAATCAGGGTTTATTGTACAAGGACCAGTCAATGAACTAATTAAAATTCCTGAGTTTATTGCTAAAGTGGTGGAAGTTTATAGTAATATAATTGGATGAAATAGGTGAGCAGAACAACCCAGGGTGCTTCCTAAAGACAAAAGAGTTTTATAAAGCGCTATTATTATTCTGTTTTGATTAATTGTTCTTTTTACTGTTTTGTTTACATTAAGTGTTAAACTACAATTTCCCTAAAAAAATGATAAGTTTCTATTCAATAGTCTAATTAGAATTCTCAGTTAATTTACACTATCAGTTAAACCACAGCAAGGTCCCCAAGAGTTCGACAACCCCACAATTCCACTATTCCGCAAAACGATAGGTACACTGCCTAAGTGGTAGAAGTAGTCACATATTTCTCCAACAAGTTTTTGGCGCCGTTGCCGGGGAGCTCCGGCACGGTTAATTGATAGTTTTTAATTTTATTGAGTTTTCTGTTTAGCTTTCGCTACTCTTTAATTTTTATTTCTATTATTTTTGTTGTTATTTAATCTTTCTAGCAATTTAAATATCGTATTAATTACAGTCATTTTTTTTAGTTATTTAAGATTCCTGTCATTTATTTCCCAGTTATTTAAGTTTCCATTAACATTTATATTTCAGCAATCTAACATTTAAATTTCAGCAATCTAACTCCTAACATTTAAATTTCCAGTAAACTAATTACTGACATTTAATTTTCTGTCATTTAAATTTTCTGTCATTTCAATTTTCAGTCATTTAATTTTCAGTCATTTAAATTCTGTCAACTAATTACTGACATTTACTTTTCTATCATTTAAATTCAGTTCTTTAAATTACTGTCATTTTAATTCCCGCGTCATTTAAATTCCACTGTCATTTAATTCTGTCCTTTTTCTCTATTTTATTTTAGTTTTTAGTTAAACTGCATTTATTTATTTTGTTTTTATTCCTTTTGTTTATTTATTTTTGTTTTATTTACTCAAAAAAAGTGGTTCTTTGTTTTATTAATTGCTTCTTTTTATTTGTTTAAAATTCCCCGTCCATATTTCTTTCTAATTTTGTTATTTAATTTTCTTTAGTTTATCTCTACTTTTCATTATTGCTTCTGTTTTCTTTAGTTATTCTCCATTTTCAAACTACATTTTATTTCTATATATGCGTCGAACTCGATCTGCAGGTAGTCCTCAAAACAATCTTGAACCTGAGATTGAGAGATTTCTCCACAGAGAAAGACAACAAAGAATAGAGATGACAAATCGACAAACTCTCTGCGAGTACCAGTAACCGTCGGTCGAAGGGAGGCCCTCTGCTATTGTCCTTCCTCAAGTTACACAGGCTGAACTAGATGCCTGGCAATTTAAAACGAGTTTCATCACTACACTCTACCATCAGGGACAATACAGCGGGCTGGATTCAGATGATGCTCGACACCATATATCTGCATTTCTTGATTTTTGTAACACTTTTAATAAACACAGGAAATCTAAACGAGCGCATCCGTCTGCAATTATTCCCCTATTCTTTGAAAGATGGCGCTTCCAGGTGGCTAAGAAGTTTACAACCCAGTAGTATCCACAGTTGGGCCGAATTAGCAAACAAATTTCTAGCAAAATACTATCCCCCGTCCAAGACGAGAGAAAAAACTGTTGAGATCACCAACTTCTACCAAGAACCAGGCGAGTCTCTTTATGATTCGTGGGATAGATTCAAAGAATTACAGATATTATGCCCACATCACGGTATGAGTAGCCAGGAACTTGTGTTATCATTATTTAGAGGTTTAAATGATTCTAATAAATTGTTGCTAAGCTCCTCGTCTGGAGGAAATTTTATGAAATTAACCGAAGAAGAAGCAGTTGAACTACTGGATACCATGACCGCCAGCACCAGACAGTGGTGTAAAAACAAGGGAAGAGGTGAAGTAAAGAAAGAGACCGGAATGTACAGTATTCCCCCGCAGGATCATGTATCTGCTCAACTAGCTGCACTCACAAAAGTTGTGGAGAAACTAACGCTAAGTCAACCACAACAAAAAGTTGTGAAAGCAGTGGCCACTTCCCCATATCTGACTCCCTGTTGCAAAATTGTGGAGGAGCTCATGAAACCCCAGACTGCGATGGTTCAGGTTGCAACAGGACCCTTGAGGAGGTAAATTTAATTAACAACAGACCAGGGAATCCTTATCAAAACTCATACAATCAAAACAATTGGAGGAGCAATCAACACCATGGAGGAATTATGAACCACAGACGAGCAACCAAGGATTCAACCAAAACCGACAACCTCAATACAACCGACAACAGGATCAGCCAACCAACTCACACGGAGATATGGGCGAACTGAAAAGCATGATGAATCAGCTTCTAAAACAAGGTCAGCAACAAAGACCAACAGGGTCACTCCCTAGCCAGACTGATCCGAATCCCAGGGAGCATGCAAAATCAATAACCCTGAGAAGCGGAAAAGAGCTAGTATCGATGTCCCTGAAGCTGAGAAGAAATCTGATGAACAAAGATCTGACAAAGAAGACGTAACAATTCCCAAGGAGAAGGAGTCTCCTGCATCCCTTACTATTAAACCATCTCAGGTTTCATATGATATTCCAATTCCATTTCCTGATAGATTAAAGAAAAAGAATTTGGATGACCAATTTGGAAATTTTCTTAACATTTTTAAGAAATTAACTATTAATATTCATTTTTCTGATGCCTTAACACAAATGCCTATTTATGCAAAATTTATGAAAGATATTTTGTCTAACAGGCGATCTTTACAGGAAAATGACACGGTGAAATTAACAGAAAGAGTCTCTGTAGTACTTTTGAAGAAGCTACCACCGAAGTTGGGAGATCCAGGTCTTCCCATCATTCCCTGTGCGATAGAAGACATAAATTGTGGTAATGGGTTATGCGATTTAGGAGCCAGTAGTAACTTAATGCCTTTATCTATTTTTCAAAAATTTGGTATAGGTCAATGCTCTCCTACTCCTGTGCAGCTACAACTAGCTGATCGTTCCATAATCTACCCTAAAGGAAAAGTTGAAGATTTAGTGGTTTTTGTTGGCAAATTTATTTTCCCTGCTGATTTCATTGTTATTGACATTGAGGAAGATAAAGATGTTCCACTAATCCTAGGTAGACCTTTTATGAGAACTGCCCGAACTTTAATTGATGTTGAAGGAGGTAAAATAATTTTGAGACTTCATGATGAACAGGTAGTTTTTGACATGACCCGGAACATGAAGCGTCCTTCTGATACACAAATCTGTTTTTCCATTGTAACACCCCTACTATTAATACAGTCATTGACGTCCAATCTCCTTACTCATCAGATACACGCAGCTGTTACCTACTTACATACATTGGGTGATACAATGCCGTTAGCCACCCACGTGACTAACAAGGCTACTCCTATTACATACAGCATCGGTCTCATGGACCGGAATCCCGAGTATTACATATCTACCATATATATTTCATACACCAATACACACTACATTCTTCCATTCGATACAATACTTCAAATACCATACAATATAATCCACATACCGAGTTTACTAAGATCCTTATACAGATATACTACCTCTTCAAAGTTCATACGTACTCACTACGAGACTACTTACTACCCGTTCCTCACAAACTACTTACTCCTAATTACAAGGGTGTGCCTCCGGTCTCTTCCTTGACCATATTTGCTTCGGGTACCTGCACACTAAAAAATGTCCCCCAAAGGGGTCAGCTTTCGCCGAGCATGATAACCGCATACCCCGCGTACTAGTGAGGGTACGCCGACCACTTGGTCGAATACATGCGGTTCATTTTCATACAAGCATACATGCATACATGCTCTTACACACCGTACAATAATACTTACACAACATACATACATACAATTCATTACATACAAGGAATACGATATAACCATTCAATACCCACTTACCTTCTTCCGAATACACATACTTACTACATACACAAAGTACAGTTCTTGTTAGCTTCATTGTTCCACCCGGGTTAATCGGGTGGAGATTACTTTTACTCATTACTCCATACATACGCATACTCATACTCATACTCATACATACTTACTTTCTTACTCTTACTCATGTTAAGCCGGTATGGCCTCTGGGCAGGGACTACACCGTCCCAACCACCAGGCTTTACTTGGTTCACTAATCCAGGATGCTACCACACTTAAGGGATTTGGGCCGTGGACCAGCTTAAGAACCAGGAATCGGATTCAACCTCTTGTCTCCTCATCCTCACGCGTGGCCGAAACTATATCGGACTTCTACTCATCATCCGGTTTACTCACTTAAGTTAGGAGTTAGGTGGTTAGGAATTAGCAGAAGTCATTCATTCGAGCCACAATAATACAATGCAAAGCTCATATACACATCCATACAAAATACAATACAATATACGAATACACTACAAGGTACGATTACACATCATCATCATTCATACATTTCATGAATTATACAAACTATTGTTCAAGGCAAATATCGAGAACAATGTAAACAAGCACAAGTAAGTGCAATATAATCCGATTCGTGCATTTATCTTATTAGGTGGTCAAATAAGCACACAAATCGGGGTAACCAGATTAGGATACAGGGCATGAAGAAATCATACCTTTCACCGTTGTACTTGTATCCCAACGTTCCTCCGGTATTCACAATTCAAATCCTATGATATACATACAACCGAATAATTAATCTAACTATCATTAACTTAATTCGGTTACCCTTACGCTTCCTAACTCATACTTACTAGGTCTTCACATTCCTATACTTACATTTTATTTACTTACTTTTAATTACTTACAATGGTTTACTTACACATATATGCACGTATGTATATGTGGGTATACATATACATACATACATATACTAACCATAGTTTTATAGTTTTTTTTTTGTAAGTTTTGACCCGACCGAACTTGCGACCGACTTGCAAGTTCGGTCCGAGTCAGTAGGTTACATCGGGTGAAAATTCCAGGGCCGACCGACCTTGCAAGTCCGGTCCCAAGGTCGGTCCATTCCAGTAAGTTACTTAACGGAAAAATTTTAGCCCGATCGACCTTGCAAGTCCGGTCGCAAGGTCGGTCCATTCCAGTAGCTTGCTCGACGAAAATTTTTCTGGCCAACCGAACTTGCATGTCCGGTCGCAAGTCCGGTCGATTCCAGTAGGTTACAGACGGGAGAATTTTTCTGGTCCGGCCGAACTTGCAAGTCTGGTCGCAAGTCCGGTCGATTCCAGAAGCTTTCCCGTCTTTGTAAATCTGGGCTCGACCAAACTTGCAAGTCTGGTTGCAAGTTCGGTCCGGCCCAGTATTTGCATTTTTACTTCTGTTTTCAGTCCCATACTTTACCCATTGTTTCTCCAATCTTCTTACATGTAATCTCACATGTTTAAACACTACCTAGGCCCTTCAAATTGCCTTAGTTCATCCACTTTACATACTTACTAATTCTTACTTGTACAATTTCATTTCCATTCTTTACTTACTCCTCATTCCTATTCTCGCTTGTGTATACTCCTAATGACTCTTAATTATGATTAATTAAGTCTTATGCAACTTATACAACTATACCCAAACAATGCCTTAACTTGTAACCCATTAAAATTTCTCTCGGGTGAATTATGGTGTTGGTCTGGGACCTTGTCCAGGTCCTAAGTCCTGGACCAACACAGATCAGAACTCTCGAATTGATTTTAGCTATGGTCCGGGACCTTATACATAAGGTAATCCCGGACCATACGCAGCATTACTCTCGACTGAACTTTGCTAGTGGTCCGGGACCTTATACCAGAGGTAAGTCCCGGACCCTTAATGAATTGCAAACTCTCGGGCGCTTTGAATGGTTGGTCCGGGACTTAATACAAGGCCTAAGTCCCGGACCAACAATGGTCTGCGACGAACTGAGACATTTTTCATGCTCTGTTTCATTGTCTTCTTCCTTTAATCACTTCCTAATGGTTTCTAATGTTAATATTACATGTTTAACTACTTATACAAGCATCTAACTCACCTAAATCCCTCACCAAAATCAATTCCCTCAACCTACTGCTATCTCACCATTTCCACTGTTTCATTCTTTTCTTCCTTTCTGTTGTAGAGTTCGAGCTGCTGCTGCTGCCTATGTTTAGTTTTCATTCTTCTTCTACAAATGCCAACAACCCTTAAGTGACATAGTTTCTCTCTAGATTTTGACATGGAATCCCCTAAAAACTTAAGGTTTCACACACATTAGTTAGTTTGTTCACTCATCAAAGATCACAACCTGTTCAACTATACATATAGCATCAGACGGTTTTATATATATATATATATATATATATATATATGTGCATCAGTTCAAACGTTTACACAGCAGCTTACGTATTTTTGTTTTGACAGATTCCAACTCAACAATTCACTAATGCTAGTTATATGCTCATTTCATTGCTACGGTCATATTGGTTTTACATTTACTAAGACATTACACTTGCTCACACACACACGCATTATACACAAAACTGAACAGAGGTAATTTACCTTGTTCTTGTTTTCCTTTTCTTTTCTCTTCTTCTTGGTTTCTTGCTCTTCTTTCCTTCTTTGTTTTTTGTTTCTTTATTCCTTGTTTTAGTTAACAGAACAACCAGGTTCAAGCCCTCATTGAAATGCCCAACAGCTGAACATGGAACAAGATGTTCACGTGGGCTTTGGTTTTGCATCAGGAGGAATAAAACAGTGGGAAAACAAGGAGAGTTTAGCTCTTTGCTTACCTTAGAAAATGTATAGGAGGGAAATGGGGCTTCAGCTGGTGCTGTCCATGCTTCAGCCGTTCACACCCACAAAATAAAGTTGCTTATTTTGAATTTTTGGAAGGTGGGAATCAATCTCCTAAGCAAGGGGATTCTAACGGTATATTATTTGTGGCATTTGGAGCTCGTTTGGATGTTCAACAATGGAGGAGAAGGGGGCGGTTTGGGCTAGGTTTCAAAATCGCCATAGCCAGGGAAATGAAGAAGAGGATTCGGCGCAGAAGAAAATCGTGGGGGAGTAGGGTATGGTACAGTAGCTTTTTACTTTTAGTTATTTCATTGCCTTGTTAATTGTTTTGTCTTTTGTGTATAAGGAGAGAGTTAATAGGGTGTGAGAGAGAGCAATAAATCGGCCCACTCACAGCCCATACAGGTTTTGAGTTTTTTATTTTTCAAAAGGGGACACAACAACTTGGGTTTATTACACTCTCACCCCACAACCTACCGTTTTTGACGGTTTTACTAACCGGTACCCGTTTTTCAGAATTTTCTCGTTTGATTAATTTTATTGGCTCTAGACCTTCATTAATATTTATTAATGACTATTTAATTAATTATAATTATTACGAGTCTATTTAACCCGTTTAAAGTCACGTTTTCCCGGTTACCTCGAAAAACGCGCTTTAATGTTCATTAGTGTTTTTAATCCATTTTAAGGATCCATTTTCTTCGGGGGTTGTTCCCATATATTATTTAGGCCTAATTAAGCCTTTAGAATCCTTATATACGCTAACCGAGGTTTCATACCTCCTATGGTTATTTAACGCTTATTTAGCGTTTTTCGCTTTTTAAGCGTTTCTTTATTTCTTTTGGATTTATTTTCCTCACCAATATTTCTTAATCATTATTAGGCTCTTAAATACCTATTAGGATAATTAAATCGCCATATTTAAGGTCGGGGTATTTCATCCATAGATATTGTTGACTCTTTAGTACAGGAGACGTTCCTCAGCAAAGATGAAGAAACGATTTTGGAAAGATGTGTCATGGCATCTTGTGAAATTGATGATGAAAATCCTGATATTGCTCTTATGGCTGAAGAGTTGAACAGGAGACAGCCATATTTCCGTACCTACCAACAAAAATTCGAGCCAGTAGAAAGAAATGCAGACAGACCAAAGCCTTCCATTGAGAAAGCACCTACAGTAGAAATGAAACCTCTTCCCCCTCATTTAAAATACACTTTTCTAAAAGAGCCATCTGATTTTCCAGTTATTATATCATCTAATTGACAGATGTGCTGAAATACCCCCCAAACCTAAGTATGCTAAGTAAACATCAATTATGATGTAGTAAGGCGAAGATATCCCTTATAAAGATTGGTAGACAATTTAAACCAAGGAAAACACAAGAAAATGCCTTAAGGGCAATTTGGGCAAAAACATGCTCTAAGCTTGGAGTGACTTTGATTAGCACCCAAATACCATTATAGGACTTTAGTAATATGCTAATGGACATTTGAAATCAATTACCAAAGAAAACCAAGCTTAAACACAAATGTGCTTTAAGACTCCTTAAAGCACCTTTTTGAGAAATTGTCTTAGAAATGAGTTTTGAGTGGCTAAATGCCCATGATTACACCTTAATCAACATGTGTGCTAATTAGTATCACATTAGGAAGCCTAAATCAATGAGAAACCAAAAATTTCCCGAATATGTGCACTAATTAGTGAATAGTGCTCAAATAGTGCTAGTTTTGACTTTAGTCAACTTTAATTAGCCAAATGGCCAAACAAGGCATTATGTATCTTGTATACCAAGGGGGACGGTTTTTAATGGTGACTCACCATTAGTAGCCAGCACATTAAAGGAAATGAGAGGAAAAGTAGTAAGTTCACTATTCACCCTTTTATAAGATAAATATCTTCTTTAGCTTACCTCTCTCCTCTCTTCTTCATTTACCTTCTTCTTCCACGGTTTTCTTCTTATTCTCTCTGTTCTAAACCGTTCCCAAGCAGCCCCATTGTTGCCTCACCTTGCTTTGTCCATAACTTGCTCATTTTAGCTCCAAATCAAAAACTAAGCATAGATTTCTCTTAGTTAGACCAAGGCCTTGCTTCCTATCTTTTCAAAATTTGAAAAGCCTCATTTTGGAGCCATGGGAAATCGCCATTGAAGGGGGAAAAATAAGCTTGGAGGGTGCATTAGCTTCTCCATTCTCTTAAGGTAAAGAATATGTAAGAAAAGTTAGGTTTCCACCATTTCTCCACATTACCGAAAATTACTACTCATGGGGCTTCATTTTTATCCATTTTTCTAGCTTGATTCTATTCTACAAGGGCTAGAGGAGGTCCTTCTTGATTCATATCCAAGCCTACCTTAAGACTTCAAGGTAAAATATTCATTATAAGACCTTAAAACACATTTTTAACCTAGGTTTTCATTCCTTAAGGTTAGTGTATTGTTTAGCACTCATGTGAGTCATTGAATATTGATTAGAACATTGTCCAAGGGAAATTTAATGAGTGGCCTAGATTCATTCAAGAAGAAGGTCTAAGGAGGAAGTAAAAATAAGCTTGGAAAAACAAGGTAAAATGCTTACCTAATGGTGGTTTAAGTTTTAAGGGATGAGATTTAGATAAGTACTAATGTAGATTAAAGCTTACATTATATAATGGGTTATATAACCTAGGAAAAAGGAATTTAAAAAAAAGCTTATGAACTTGTGATTAAGGATCCAATGGGAATGAGTTGGTAAGATAAGTTTAAGGTGGATTTTAAGAGCATTATAACTACTATGAGATTGATGGTGTAATTGCAGGTTGAAAGCTATTACACGTGGGAAATTCAGTGTTTAAATTTATGTCATTTAAGGGCCTAAGAGCCATGTCATTTAAGGGCCTAAGAGCCATGTCATTTAAGAGCCTTAGTGCTATGCAATTTAAGATTATTACACTATATTGAGTTTTATGAATGAGTTGATTTGGGTGAGAAAATATGATGAGAAAGGACTCGATGATGTGAGATGATTGTATGAGAAAAACCATGCATTTGGGCATGATAATATACTAGAGGAGCTATGGCAAAATTTTAGTGGAAATGAGTTAACCAAGTTGTTCTCGAGGTTTAGAATGGCCTAGAGTTGTCTAGGAGGAGTTAGAGGTTAGGAGGGTGTAAATTGTGTGCTAAGATTGTGTACTAAGGGTTAGAGTGTTCATGATTGTATTAAGGGTGAAAACAACTAAATGTTGGGTGTAGTAATATACTAAGAAAGCCATGTCAAAATTTGGAGAGAAAACTAAGTGTTTAAGGTGTTCTAAGGAGATTTAATGACTAAGGATGTTCTAGTGATCACTATGGGTTGTTTTGGTGAAAATGGATAAACCATGGAGTTCTTGAGTACTAGGAAGACCTAGGAATGTATAAGAGGGACTAGGGGATTTAATGGTGAGTTTTATGCACCAAAACCATGGTTAAGGAAGCTAGGAAACTTGTACAAAGTTTGAAGGAAAAATAAGGTATAATGACTTATAAGGATGTAAGCATGTGCTAGATTATATATGGCTTTGAGAAGTTTGAGTAAAGCAAATAGGTGTGCAAAATGATGCTTGAGGAGTAGTTAAGATGGTGGTGAAGAAACATAATGATTAGTTGAGGACTTAGGCAAAGTCACAAGAGGGAAGTGTAAGGAATCAAGTGTTAAGTGTAAGAATTTTGTAAGAAATTGAGTGTCAAGTTTGGTGATTTTTGAGGAAGGTTTAGTGCATGTTTTAAGATGTTTAAACATGTAGGAAACATGTGGAAAGATTGTGGAATGAGTGGGAAAAGATTGGGGTGAATTTGGAGTTCAAAATGAGGAGAAAAGCACTTTGGAAAATAGGTTCTGCTGTGGACCGCCCCTAGGGACCGCCCCTGTGGGGAGGTCCAGGCAAATCGTGCACGAAATTAGCTTCTGGTTGGGACCGCCCCTCTGGGGTGGTCCAGTGCAGAGAAAAAGAAAAAAATTTGTTTTGGCTTCTAATGATGGGGGATTGAATGGTAATGGTGTTAGATGATGTTTAGGCCTTGTTTGGTGACATGTAAAGGCCTTAAGAGGTGTAAACAAGTATGAGGTGTAGTGAGAAGTGATTAACTTATATGATTAAGTTTAAATTACAATGACTTAGTGGTCCAACATTAGGGAGTGATGATGATTAGAAAGATAAGCATATGACTTAAGAGATTAGGGTAAGTAAATGATTTTAAGTGTTCAAGGTCAGGTTAGTAAGAATTTAAGAGGTGCTAAATGGGGATTGATATGTAATGATATATAAGGTTGTTTAAGACATGTTTGGTGAGTAACAATGATAATTAAGGGGGTGAATAAGTATAAGGTATGAGGAGAAGTGATTCACTTAAGATTAAGTTTATAAGAACTTAAGTGGTGTTAGATGGGGATCATTAGTGACCAAGTGAGTTAAGTAAGTTAGCTTTACTGGAAAAGTAATTAACAACCTAAAATTGAATGAATGTTTTAGGGTTTGAGAATTTGGACTCCGGAGGGAGTAAGCAACCAAAACGACCAACGGTGAACGGTACAGTTCTTCTTGTGACCTGCTTGCTAACGAGGTGTCCCTCGACTTGAGTGCTATTTGTTTTGTGTGCTCACTAAACAAGATAAAGCATGCAACCGGAATATTATGATTATTGTATTGTTGTGTGATGTTTGAAAACTAACACAACATATCGTGGGGACTTACTAACCAACGTTTAGTAAGGAATTGAGTGAGACTAAGGAACGCTCCCTAATATGGGTCGATATGATCCGAAAGAGGTTAACCAACAAACAAGGTCTTAAGATCACTTCTAACTGGAACTTGAGTGAGGAAACCCGGGACCGATCTCCGGTCGTGCATGCTAAGGAAGGGGTCGGTATCTATAGCAGATTCGACTCCCGATTAAGGACTTGTCTTCGGACTTGTAGCCTAGGGCCGGTTGCCGGCTCAGCTACGCTGGACTCCCGTCCAGAGTAGGTGGCATTAAGATGGTGCGGGGGGATCACCTAAATCCCAGGTTCGAACTAAGCTACAACCATTCCCCTCCAGGAACGGTTTGTATACTGATATTAAGTTGAGATTAAGATTAAGGTAAGGATAAGATAAGTTGCAACCATTCCTCTTTAAAGGATGGTTTGTATTACTAAGACTAAGATAAGCTACATCCACTCCTTATTAAAGGGTGGTTGTTTCTAAGATTAAGATAAGATTAAGTTGAGGTGAGATAAGGATGGACTAAGATTAAGAGGGAACATTACTTAAGGAGTTAAATAACTAACTCTCTAATTAAGGGAACGCATTTAAGTCGTTCATTGTGTGTGAACTTTGATTATTCATATTTGGATTGTTGTTTACAGCATTTACTATTATGTTGTGCATCTAATCAACCTCCATGCTATCGACAATTAGTCGTCGTAGCCACGTTAGCTTGGGGGCCATGAGAGGATCGTACCAGCATTCGTGCTGACCCCCTTTGGGGGCTTTTTTACTACACAGGTGAACATCAGGTGGCGGCCGTCGCGAGAGTAAGAAGGGGTACAAGTGTTACGGGTTAAGTGTGGCCTACGAGTTGTGCTTGTACACTCATATGGCAATTGAGTTAGTAAGATGTATAGGATTGTAAGAAGGATATGTAATTGGTTAGGTTGTTGTACTAATGTTCGGTATATTCTGTAGTCAGACCGTGGCAAGGTCCTGGATTGTAAAGAATTCCGCTGTGACATGTTTATATATATACTGTTAATTTGCGAGACCACATCTAGATTGAGTTGGGGTGTTACAAAAAGTGGTATCAGAGCGTAGTTACGCTTTGAAGACAAGAAATACCGAACTTAGGAGAATATTGAGGTTGAGATTGAGTTATGGGTTAAGGGTTGAGAGATAGAGTGAGAGGTGCGTTAGTCGGGACTTCCCGGTGCTTACCGGACATCCATAGTACCTAGACCCGCCCTCCACATCCCTAACCCTGAATATGTGGAACAAACGCCAGAGAGAAGAAAGCCTTCTCTTACTCGGGGAAACCCGATCTGGCAGTTAGCTAACAGTAAGCAATACGAGAAACAACTTGTTGTACAACAGTTATGGAGAAGTTGGAGGTTTTTAATGGAGCGCAATAGAGGAACAGGCGCTACCTATGGAATTCTATCAATAAGGGAACGGTAATTACCGGCAACATGGGTCGACATGCTACGCAGTCGAAATAACCCGCAATACCAATGATGAGGAAAGCACTACGGGTGCAATAGAAAGGAAAAAGGGAAGTGACATGAGTACCGGACAGTGGTCCGAAGGAGCATAACAGTAGGATAATACAAAGCACGAGGATTGAGATTACTGGAAAGTCCAGTTAAGAACCGGGAACTCCAAACCCCATACAATGAGGAAGGTTACAAGACTTGGCCGACATAATGCGGACGACGGTAGAAATTCATACAAATGTATACCAAATTGGACTACGAGGTAGTGCCTAAAAGAGAATTATTACTTAATAACCACAACAAAATGTGTGGAGACAGGAGCGAGGAATAAGACATAAGGAAATATTAAGGGATTCCCTCAGAAAGAGGAACGCCCTGATGTATGACAGTACTGTCAAACAACAAGGAAACTGTCGGATGGTCGGTTATCCAAAATAAGAGATTATCGAAGGAGTCCGAGGACTACCAATTACATGGAAATTAGAAGGAAGTGTCACTACCGATTACCTTGTACCAATAACCCATCCTGCATGGCACACTTGCCATAGCAAGTGCTACCACGGTTAAGCCACACGAAAAGCCATCAAGGCGAGATAGGAGAACGCTACAGTTGTAACACATATTAACACCGGATTGTAAAACCATAAGAACAGGAAAATAAGACCTTGGAAGGCCCGACGGCCTGACCAAAATGAGATAAGGTGACACACCAGTCAGCCAGGAGCGGAACTTGGACATAATATTAGACCATATGGATGTTAGCAACAGTACAACGTACTACGACAACAACAACCGACAGTGCGGTAAGAACACCAAACCCGGATCTCAAAGAGGAACCTAAAAGATCGCTCAATAATTCGAGCAAAAACACCATGCAAGTAACAACATACATGGAATGTATCAAGAGATACAATAAAGGCAGTCGACCGAACGACTCCCAACAGGGATGGGATAAAACTCCCAGTTTGAACACTAAAAATACCAATAACAAACATTCTACAATGAAGGTGTTGGAAAGCCCAGAAAACAAAGATAAAAGAAATAAACTTAAGATATAACCTACCAAGGGTTAAGGACATACGAATCCCACGGAGGAAAGCTCAGAGGACTATCCCCACAGAGCGGGCATAGTCGAGCCGAACAAACTGATGAATGACAGCTAATACTGTTCGTCTAACTCATTAACACCCAAGTATGATTGATCATCAACGGGTGGCGTAGTCAACAGAAGTTGAACGAAGCGTTGAGATGGAAGTATAAGACGACAGGATGATATCCAACTTGGACACCGTAAGGCAAACGCCTAATACGAACCTAACCTCGACTACTAAAAGACATGAGTCTAGTAAAATGACAGTATTGTCAAAGACATTAAGTAACCTCAGATCACCTGAACAACTTCCATAGCAGGAAGCAGGATGCAGCAACTTACCATGAAACCTGATACTACATTTAGTATGTAACCAAACGGTGGATATTGATCAAAGAACCAGAATGTCATAAGGATGACCTGCAGATGAGTAAGAGTACAAATAATGAACTGAGGCATTAAGCATTAAGAGCCTACGAGCCGAGGATGTTAACCACATCAGGGCCGAGGTACAGTAAGTTGTGAGAGACCTTATTTAAGCCATGAGGAACTGCAATGTGTAGATGTGAACGATTACAAACCTATATCTTAGATTGGGGAAGATATTACTAAGAAAGAGTACCAATGAGAATATTGAAATAATGCTAAGGACATGGGCGGAGAACGAACCATGCCTTTAGGGTGGGGATACCTCTCCTTGTTGTGAGGCCATGAGTGAGAATGAATCCCTCAAAAAGGGCTTTCACTTATTAGACATGCAGTACGCTTTTGTTAGAAAATGGAAACTATGAACCTTGAGATTACCTTAGAACATACCAGATACACTTGAGTAATAAGGAAGGTTGCACGGATAGACCCCATATCCAACACCCAGGATGTAAGAATTAGTAATGGTCAGAGATAAACATTGAGATTGCACATTATGACACGTCAAGTGACCAATGCTCAGAAGAGCTTGTGATTCAGTGGATGACTTCTTCAGTAACCAGTTAAATTGCATAGTGGATAACATCACTAAGGATGAAAGAAAGCGAGAGAAATTAGCCTACTTAGGAATCTGAGATTGGAGCAGAACATCTTCATATTAAGAGTTAGCTATTTTACAGCACGGTATGACAACCGCCATACACCGGAATGAGAGAACTCCCAGTGTGTTTACACCAAGAAGGGATTGAGTATAAGGTAAGACATTAGAATAAATGAGTAAGAGGTTGCACCATCAATGGGCAACATGGTAAGGGCCAACTACCACAATAGTAGTGGTCGTGAGTACAATATTGACACATAGGCAATGAGATTTATGAGTTAAGACCAATATAAGTAAGAAAAATTGTAACGACTGAGCGTTGATGCCAGTAGTCTGGTCCTGGTTAGGTAAGATTTCACAGGAAGCACACTATCCATTCCTTAAGGAACTGGAAGTGCATTCCTAGTAGCATAAATATGAGGAACAAGATAAGAGGCTCTACGGAAGAGACCTCAATTATTAAGAGACCGAATCAGTACGGATACATAAAGAACTAGAGCATACAATACCCAAGAACGTAGTAAATGGATTTCCTTGATTAAGTTCAAGAAGAACAATAAGTGTTATTATGGAACGATGAAAGAGGAGATCGACAACAGAATACTTCATGATTAGCAATAGCTAAACGTGTGACGACACTACGAGTTTACTAAAGCGAGATGTGGGACGACTGCACCCCACAAGGGCTTGCAGGCCTGACATGCTCATTTATGAGTTAGTCGGGTAAGTAGTAATGTACCAGTAAGGTACCCAATGCATGTAGACGAGTGGTGTAAGGAACACGGGAGGTAGTCGACTCCGTACCACGGACAACGACACAAGATCACAAGAGCAGCCATTACCACAAACAGTCAAAGAGAAGAATTCAGTCGAACCAGCAATGCAAGGGAATCAGAGAACACATAATTAAGGACTATGAAGTGCGAAGAGCACGGATTGTTAAGTACAGACATTGGATATGTCTGTGATGTAAGAGTTAAACTATAAAGCGCAATAAGCATTAAACAGTAGTTTCAGATTAGAATCATCCTCAGACCAAAGGTCAGTTGGAGAGAATGATTTAGACATTCGAGGAAACACTAAGAGTATGAACATTAGATCTCCAGGGAGACTGGATAGACGAGCTACAACTCATCAAGGCCGTGTATATATAAAGATAACACGTGTCCACTGAGAGACCAATATTCCTAAACTATAATGAAGCAGAAGGATATACAATACTCTGAATGATTAGAAAGGCAGTTAAGCCTAAGATTATCAGAGTCGCGCGGCTGAAGCTAGCAGACCACTACCTTTGAGGTTAGACCCAACTAAGTTAAGAATATGGTATAAGTACCGTTAAGAATCCTCGATGCAGAGACTAAGTCATTAGCATAGTTATGACCCTCTGATCGAATCATAAGTGAGATAGATGACATGGAAGCTAGAATGCTTGGGAGAATTAGACATCTTGAACTTATGTTCAAGGATGATATAATGTTGATTACGTGGGCGTAATCCATTTTAAGGGGGGTAGAGCGAAACCGCTTAGCGTATGTTACATAAACTACGGTGTGCATAGCACAAAAGAATTTGAGAATATGTTTTACATAAACATTTTGAGATAAATCATGGTTATTGCACACAGAAGATGTGAATACCATACATATTAAGTACCTATCTTGTTAACTCCGGTGTGAGTACAAGTTAGAGAGAATTAAGGAAAAAGGATTAAGGAGACTTAAGAAATAAGGAATATATGAGGTATGAGTCGATATGAGACTAGGTGTGAGATAAGAATAGAATATACATATGAGATACAATTTGACATGAGTATAAGGGAGAAGATAGTAATGCCATGATATATAAGATGGTGAGAGTTTGTATGAGACTGTTATAGAACTTAGTAAGAATGGGTGCCTTGAGGTAATTACTAAGAGATGAATTGGAAATGTTTGATGGACTGAGTCCACACCTTGGAGATGTATTGATTATGATTAGAAGAACTAAAAAGATAGAAAATTGGACATGAGTGAATTATTTGGATGTTTGAAAATGACGTGGGAGGTGGAACTTGATTTTCTAGGGATCAAGGGAACCAAACATAAATTGGGGTGGAAGGATGTTCTACACTGATGCTGATCACGTCAGGGTAGGATGACTCCTGAAACTCCCTATCAGTGGTCACAATTAAATCACGCTAAGGATAGAGGCTTTAGTATAAAACGAAATTGGAGTTGCTTGTATTTTAATTAGAGGATTATTCCTCACATGACCTCGTAAAAAGGATTACCTTTCTACTGAGTCTCGCCCATGAAGTCGAGGACGCACGAGCCTTTGTCTTCGGACCGGTGACATGGGGAGAGCAGTGTTTTGTATAATGGCCCATGAAGTCGAGGACGAATGAGCCATTGTCTACGGACCGGTGACATGGGAGAATACGTTGGAAATTATGTGAATGTTTTAATCATCAAAAGAAACAAGGAGAATTTTGAGTGTTATACATGCTTAAGCATGTTGTGTGATATTTAAGTATAAGATATGGTGGATCTAATGATTCAATGAGTTTAAGTATACATAAGTATGATCTATATGATATATGGAATGAGGTAAGACACGTATTCTAATAAGATAAGATGCATGGAATTTGGGGACAAAGTTCTTTTAAGGGGGTAGATTGAAATACCCCAACCTAAGTATGCTAAGTAAACATCAAATTATGATGTAGTAAGGCGAAGATATCCCTTAGAAAGATTGGTAGACAATTTAAACCAAGGAAAACACAAGAAAATGCCTTAAGGGCAATTTGGGCAAAAACATGCTCTAAGCTTGGAGTGACTTTGATTAGCACCCAAATACCATTATAGGACTTTAGTAATATGCTAATGGACATTTGAAATCAATTACCAAAGAAAACCAAGCTTAAACACAAAATGTGTTTAAGACTCCTTAAAGCACCTTTTGAGAAATTGTCTTAGAAATGAGTTTTGAGTGGCTAAATGCCCATGATTACACCTTAATCAACATGTGTGCTAATTAGTATCACATTAGGAAGCCTAAATCAATGAGAAACCAAAAATTTCCCGAATATGTGCACTAATTAGTGAATAGTGCTCAAATAGTGCTAGTTTTGACTTAGTCAACTTTAATTAGCCAAATGGCCAAACAAGGCCTTATGTATCTTGTATACCAAGGGGGGACGGTTTTTAATGGTGACTCACCATTAGTAGAAGCCAGCACATTAAAGGAAATGAGAGGAAAAGTAGTAAGTTCACTATTCACCCTTTTATAAGATAAATATCTTCTTTAGCTTACCTCTCTCCTCTCTTCTTCATTTACCTTCTTCTCTTCACGTTGGTTTCTTCGTATTCTCTCTGTTCTAAACCGTTCCCAGCAGCCCCATTGTTGCCTCACCTTGCTTTGTCCATAACTTGCTCATTTAGCTCCAAATCAAAAACTAAGCATAGATTTTCTTTATTTAGACCAAGGCCTTGCTCCTATCTTTTCAAAATTTGAAAAGCCTCATTTTGGAGCCATGGGAAATCGCCATTGAAGGGGGAAAAATAAGCTTGGAGGGTGCATTAGCTCTCCATTCTCTTAAGGTAAAGAATATGTAAGAAAAGTTAGGTTTCCCCATTTCTCCACATTACCGAAATTACTACTCATGGGGCTTCATTTTTATCCATTTTTCTAGCTTGATTCTATTCTACAAGGCTAGAGGAGGTCCTTCTTGATTCATATCAAGCCTACCTTAAGACTTCAAGGTAAAATATTCATTATAAGACCTTAAAACACATTTTTAACCTAGGTTTTCATTCCTTAAGGTTAGTGTATGTTTTTAGCACATCATGTTAGTCATTGAATATTGATTAAACATTGTCCAAGGGAAATTTTAATGATGGGCCGAGATTCATTCAAGAAGAAGGTCTAAGGAGGAAGTAAAAATAAGCTTGAAAAACAAGGTAAAATGCTTACCTAATGGTGGTTTAAGTTTTAAGGGATGAGATTTAGATAAGTACTAATGTAGATTAAAAGCTTACATTATATAATGGGTTATATAACTAGGAAAAGGAATTTAAAAAAACTTATGACTTGTGATTAAGATCCAATGGGAATGAGTTGGTAAGATAAGTTTAAGGTGGATTTTAAGAGCATTAAAACTAACTATGAGATTGATGGTGTAATTGCAGGTTGAAAGCTATTACACGTGGGAAATTCAGTGTTTAAATTTATGTCATTTAAGGGCCTAAGAGCCATGTCATTTAAGGGCCTAAGAGCCATGTCATTAAGAGCCTTAGTGCTATGCAATTAAGATTATTGCACTATATTGAGTTTATTATGAATGAGTTGATTTGGGGTGAGAAAATATGATGAGAAAGGACTCGATGAGTGTGAGATGATTTGTATGAGAAAAACCATGCATTTGGGCATGATAATATACTAGAGGAGCTATGGCAAAATTTTAGTGGAAATGAGTTAACCAAGTTGTTCTCGAGGTTTAGAATGGCCTAGAGTTGTCTAGGAGGAGTTAGAGGTTAGGAGGGTGTAAATTGTGTGCAAGATTGTGTACTAAGGGTTAGAGTGGTTCATGATTGTATTAAGGTGAAAACAACTAAATGTTGGGTGTAGTAATATACTAAGAAAGCCATGTCAAAAATTTGGAGAGAAAAACTAAGTGTTTAAGGTGTTCTAAGAGATTTAATGACTAAGGATGTTCTAGTGATCACTATGGGTTGTTTTGGTGAAAATGGATAAACCATGGAGTTCTTGAGTACGAGGAAGACCTAGGAATGTATAAGAGGGACTAGGGGATTTAATGGTGAGTTTATGCACCAAAACCATGGTTAAGGAAGCTAGGAAACTTGTAACAAAGTTGAAGGAAAAATAAGGTATAATGACTTATAAGGATGTAAGCATGTGCTAGATTATATATGGCTTTGAGAAGTTTGAGTAAAGCAAATAGGTGTGTAAAATGATGCTTGAGGAGTAGTAAGATGGTGGTGAAGAAACATAATGATTAGTTGAGGACTTAGGCAAAGTCACATAGAGGGAAGTGTAAGGAATCAAGTGTTAAGTGTAAGAATTTTGTAAGAAATGGAGTGTCAAGTTTGGTGATTTTTGAGGAAGGTTTTAGTGCATGTTTTAAGATGTTTAAACATGTAGGAAACATGTGGAAAGATTGTGGATGAGTGGGAAAAGATTGGGGTGAATTTGAGTCAAAATGAGGAGAAAAGCACTTTGGAAAATAGGTTCTACTGTGGACCGCCCCTAGGGACCGCCCCTGTGGGGAGGTCCAGGCAAATCGTGCACGAAATTAGCTTCTGGTTGGGGACCGCCCCTGGGGACCGCCCCAGAGGGGCGGTCCAGTGCAGAGAAAAAAAAAAAATTTGTTTGGCTTCTAATGATGGGGGATTGAATGGTAATGGTGTTAGATGATGTTTAGGCCTTGTTGGTGACATGTAAAGGCCTTAAGAGGTGTAAACAAGTATGAGGTGTAGTGAGAAGTGATTAACTTATATGATTAAGTTTAAATTACAATGACTTAGTGGTCCAACATTAGGGAGTGATGATGGATTAGAAAGATAAGCATATAATGACTTAAGAGATTAGGGTAAGTAATGATTTTAAGTGTTCAAGGTCAGGTTAGTAAGAATTTAAGAGGTGCTAAATGGGATGATATGTAATGATAATATAAGGTTGTTTAAGACATGTTTGGTGAGTAACAATGATAATTAAGGGGGTGAATAAGTATAAGGTATGAGGAGAAGTGATTCACTTAAGATTAAGTTTATAAGAACTTAAGTGGTGTTAGATGGGGATCTTAGTGACCAAGTGAGTTAGTAAGTTAGCTTTACTGGAAAAGTAATTAACACCTAAAATTGAATGAATGTTTTAGGGTTTGAGAATTTGGACTCCGGAGGGGAGAAGCAACCGAAACGACCAACGGTGAACGGTACAGTTCTTCTTGTGACCTGCTTGCTAACGAGGTGTCCCTCGACTTGAGTGCTATTTGTTTTGTGTGCTCACTAAACAAGATAAAGCATGCAACCGAATATTATGATTATTGTATTGTTGTGTGATGTTTGAAAACTAACACAACATATCGTGGGGACTTACTACCAACGTTTAGTAAGGAATTGAGTGAGACTAAGGAACGCTCCCTAATATGGGTCGATATGAACCGAAAGAGGTTAACCAACAAACAAGGTCTTAAGATCACTTCTAACTGGAACTGAGTGAGGAAACCGGGACCGATCTCCGTCATGCATGCATGCTAAGGAAGGGGGTCGGTATCTATAGCAGCGACTCCCAATTAAGGACTTGTCTTCGGACTTGTAGCCTAGGCCGGTTGCCGGCTCAGCTACGCTGGACTCCTCCCGTCCAGAGTAGGTGGCATTAAGATGGTGCGGTGGGATCACCTAAATCCCAGGTTCGAACTAAGCTACAACCATTCCCCCCAGGAACGGTTTGTATACTGAGATTATTGAGATTAAGATTAAGGTAAGGATAAGATAAGTTGCAACCATTCCTCTTTAAAGGATGTTTGTATTACTAAGACTAAGATAAGCTACATCCACTCCTTATTAAAGGGTGGTTGTTTCTAAGATTAAGATAAGATTAAGTGGAGGTGAGATAAGGATGGACTAAGATTAAGAGGGAACATTACTTAAGGAGTTAAATAACTAACTCTCTAATTAAGGGAACGCATTTAAGTCGTTCATTGTGTGTGAACTTTGATTGTTCATATTTGGATTGTTGTTTACAGCATTTACTATTATGTTGTGCATCTAATCAACCTCCATGCTATCGACAATTAGTCGTCGTAGCCACGTTAGCTTGGGGGCCATGAGAGGATCGTACCAGCATTCGTGCTGACCCCCTTTGGGGGCTGTTTTACTACACAGGTGAACATCAGGTGGCGGCCGTCGCGAGAGTAAGAAGGGGTACAAGTGTTACGGGTTAAGTGTGGCCTACGAGTTGTGCTTGTACACTCGTATGGCAATTGAGTTAGTAAGATGTATAGGATTGTAAGAAGGATATGTAATTGGTTAGGTTGTTGTACTAATGTTCGGTATATTCTGTAGTCAGACCGTGGCAAGGTCCTGGATTGTAAAGAATTCCGCTGTGACATGTTTATATATATACTGTTAATTTGCGAGACCACAGCTGGATTGAGTTGGGGTGTTACATGTGCAGGAGAAGCAACTTTTAGGGGTGCTACGAAATCATACGATCGCTATTGGTTGGTCAATAGCAGATATCAAAGGAATAAGCTCGTATTTGTGCTCTCATCGAATTTATATGGAAGATGATTTCAGGGCATTGGCACAGCCACAGAGGCGTCTCAAACCCGTTCTAAAAGAGGTGCTCAAAAAGGAGGTAATAAAACTACTTGATGCTGGAATTATTTATCCTATTTCGGATAGCAAGTGGGTGAGCCCAGTACAGGTGGTACCCAAAAAGGGAGGAATAACTGTTGTTCCTAATGAAAAAGGTGAGTTATTCCTCAACGCACTACTACTGGTTGGAGATTTGTATTGACTACAGGAAATTGAATACTGCCACATGTAAAGATCATTTTCCCCTGCCCTTTATTGACCAAATGTTGGAAAGGTTAGCTGGTCAGGATTACTATTTTTTCTAGATGGCTATTCAGGATACTTTCAGATCCCAATTGCTCCAGAAGATCAGGATAAAACTACTTTTACCTGTCCTTATGGAACACATGCTTATAAAAGAATGTCGTTCGATTATGTAATGCCCCAGCTACTTTTCAACGGTGTATGATGGCTATTTTCTCTGACTACATTGAAAAATGTATAGAAGTCTTTATGGATGACTTCTCTATCTTTGGTTTCAACATTTGACACTTGCCTGGAGAATCTCGATCTTATTTTGGTCAGGTGTGGAAGACACAAATCTAGTCCTGAACTGGGAAAAATGTCACTTCATGGTTCGAGAAGGGATTGTGCTAGGACATAACGTGTCTTCAAAAGGTATTGAGGTGGATCGCGCTAAATGAGGTAATAGAAAAACTCCCACCTCCTACTACTGTCAGAGGTATCCAAAGTTTTCTTGGACATGCTGGTTTCTATAGAAGATCATTAAAAACTTTACCAAGATTTCTAAGCCTCTCTGTACTTTACTGACAAAAGATGCTAAATTTCAATTTTCTGATGAATGTCTAGCAGCTATTAATTTGTTAAAAGAAAAACTTGTTTCTGCTCCTATTGTTGTATCACCCGACTGGTCCCAACCTTTTGAAATCATGTGTGACGCCAGTGATTATGCGGTCGGTGCTGTTTTGTGCCAAAAATTGGATAAAGTTCTGAGAGTCATTTATTATGCTAGTCGTACTTTAAATGACGCTCAGAAAAATTATGCCACCACGGAAAAAGAATTGCTCAAAGTCGTCTTTGCTTTAGATAAGTTCTGTCCATACTTATTGGGTAGTAAGGTTATCATTCATATTGATCATTCTGCCCTCAAGTATTTATTTGCCAAAGTAGATGCAAAACCAAGGTTGAAGATGGATACTTCTCTTGCAAGAATTCGACATAGAGATAAGAGATAAGAAAGGTATACAGAATGTCGTGGCTGATCACTTATCAAGGATGGAGGGACCAGAAGACGAAAGACCCATCAATGGGTCTTTTCCTGACGAGGCAGTGTTCGCAATCCAAACGGCAGGAGGCCCTTGGTTTGCCGATATTGCTAACTATCTGGCCAGGAAAATCATCCCAGCTGATATGACATATCAGCAACGAAAAGATTCTTCTCAATTGTCAAACATTATTTATGGGATGATCCATTTCTCTTCAAAACTGTGCAGATGGAATTATAAGGAGATGTGTCCCACAAACATAAATCCGAAATATCCTTCTCCATTGCCATTCTAGAGAAACCGGCGGGCATCACGGTGCAACCCGTACAGCTGCTAAGGTACTTGAATCCGGTATCTATTGGAATACCCTTCAAAAAGACTGTCATGCTTTTGTGTCTACTTGTGATCGGTGTCAACGGCAAGGTAACATTTCTCGCCGTAATGAACTGCCCTTAAACAATATGCTAGAAGTTGAATTATTTGATGTTTGGGGGATTGATTTTATGGGACCCTTCCCGAATCTTTTGGAAATTTATACATCTTAGTAGCAGTCGATTATGTCTTTAAATGGGCGGAAGCCCTTGTTTGCTCTACTAATGATGGTAAAGTTATGATGAAGTTTATAAAGAAAAACATTTTCACTCGATTCGGTGTTCCTAGAGCAATAATCAGCGATGGTGGATCTCACTTCTGCAATCGCCAGTTTGATGCTCTCCTGAAGAAATATGGAGTCCGACATAAGGTTGCTCTACCATACCATCCTCAAACAAATGGTCAGGCAGAGATAACAAACAGAGAATTGAAATGGATTCTGCAGAAGACGGTGAGCGCTTCTCTAAAAGATTGGTCCCTTAGATTGGATGATGCGCTCTGGGCATACCGCACCGCCTTCAAAACACCTATTGACGTGTCCCCCTACAAACTAGTTTTTGGGAAGGCATGCCACCTGCCTGTGGAATTAGAGCATAATTCTTATTGGGCTCTAAAGGTGTTGAACGTTGATCTACAACAAGCCGGTGAAAAAGGAAGTTCCAATTGACTAAGCTAGAGGAACTTAGGAATGACTCATATGAGAATGTAGTGATTTATAAGGAGAAGACCAAGCGTTGGCACGATAAGATGATTGCCAAGCAAGAATTCAAAGCGGGAGATCAGGTCCTTCTTTATAACTCCAGACTTAAGTTTTTCCAGGTAAGTTACAATCTTTCTGGTCTGGACCATTTACAATAATATCCACCTCTCCATATGGAGCTGTGGAATTGACCAACAATAAAGACGGATCGTTTAAAGTAAATGGAGCTCGAATCAAGTTGTTTCTGGGAAACACGTTAGACAACAAAGAGGCTTCTGCACTTCTTCTCAAAGAACCAGTCACACCTTAAATCACTCAGGTATGGTCTAGCCAAAGACCATAAAGATGGGCAGCTTGGTAGGAGGCACCCTACTATCTATCTTTTATTCTATTTTGTGCTATTTCTGTGTCTTATTTTATGTTAAAAGATATATAGTAAAAAAAAAGAAAGAAAGGTGAGAGAACGAGGAGAATTAACTTGAGTTCTTCTGGCTGTTTAGAATATTTATTACAGGAACATCTACACATTCCTACAGCTGAACTCAAGTGTGGGTGAGCTACTCTACTTACTCTCTGCAAAACTCTGGGGAGTACACTATCTATACCATGCTCTTTAAATTTTCAAATTTCATATTGCTTTTGCTTTGTGATCATTATCCAGGTAATTTGCATGCCCTGTTATTTTAATTCTTTCTATGCAATGAGGGCATTGCTTTTGTTCAAGTGTGGGGGAGAGATAATAATCAAAAGCTTGTTCTTATGTTGTTCTTTTTTTTCGACACTGTGTTTAATTTGTTAAGTGATTAATAGTCAAAGAAGGAGCCATAGAGGGAGTAATGCCGGTATTAACAGGTTTAAAGGGTACACAAAAAAAATAAACCACTCTGCTCCTTACTCATTGCAAGAATATTCTGAGGAAATTATCATTTGAATTTTGTTTTAACTTTGAGCCTGGATTTGAATTTGAATGAAATGGTGGAAAATGAACAAGGCAAGGTACTCCTCTGATCCAGACAGGCATATTCTGATCCTAAACAGGCCTCATCCACTCGGTTATTAAGTTCTTAGGGGTGCTTCATCACCCGGCTACCTAAGGTACTCGGTATCTGGGATAGTAGACCCAAAACCGCTACAAAGGTGGAGAGAAAAGTCTGAGGTAAAAGAAAAATGAACTTCAAAATTGAAGTATCTGTGCATTCTGCACCAAAATGATAAAAACTTCTTCATTATGGATCTTGAGTATGTGGCATTGAAAGGTATAATGGAATAAGATTTTACTTCATGCCCCTTGTCCTTCAAGGAAATATGAAAGAAAATGGTGGATTGGCTTAGGGTTAAAAGCAGAATTCTCATGGTACTGCTTCTCTTTCATTGGTAGGACTTCAGGGTTATTCTCAGAAACAGAGAGATTTATTTTAAAAAAATTTAATGTTATTAGTACCCTCTTTAAAATCTGAAAAGATTGGCAATTACCTCTTCTGTGCGCTCCATACTTGATTATTGTCTATTTAACTTGTTTAAACATTATGTCAAAAAGATTTGCTTGAGGACAACAAAAAGATAAGTATGGGGGAGTTTGATAAGTGAGAAATACATAGACATTTAAGGGTTTAGTTTACCTTGTACTTACTTTCAGGATAATATTACTCACTTATCGTATGTTTTTCCTCTAGTTTATATTTTATTGGTTATCTCACAAATTTATTGGTTAAACATGAGGAAAACCAAGCTAGGAGCAAAGTTGACAAAGAGACAAACGCGTGGGCGCAAACGGATGTTAAATCGGAGCTGAAACGAATATTTTAGAAGCCAACCAATTTTCGTCCGAACCAGGCTTGTACAGAGGGACGTCCGTGTCACGTCTGCTCAAATTTGGCCGGACAGAGGGAGGACAAGGGACAACATGTCCGTGGTGTGTCCGCGGAAGAAAGGCCGGACATGAGACAAGGTCCGTGGCCTGTCCGGGGATAAAAGGGCGGACAAGACCAAGATGAGTCTGTGGCGTGTCCGTGGAGAAAAGGCCGGACAAGGAGAAATTGTGTCCATGTGTTGTCTGAGGAGAAAAGGGCGGACAAAACTGAGTCACATCCGTGGTCTGTCCGTGGATATAAGGTGCTAAACGAGAAATTGTTAGGATAAACTATATACAAAAGGAATAAATACTAAACTAATCCTACAACTCTACTACGGGTAGCAAATAAAACCCGATCGGAATATAGCATGAGCAAATTACGACCAAGAGTATCGAACCCAAGGGACTTATAGAAAATTAGTCCTAATCCGGTAATAACCTATTCTAAAACAGGGGGGAAATTGAATGTAATTCTAAACCAATTAAAACTAACTAAACTATGTGGTAATTACAATGAAATTATCCTTGATCCAGGGTGTAAAACCATCTAGGTATCAATACGAACTCGAAACATAAACACAAGCCTTCGAATTAACCAACAACTGAACACGCCGGGTGTCTTGCCGGATACCACTTGCACGGCATATTCAAAGACATTGAATATGCCGGACATTGGCTACCCGGCAGTGAGTCCGGCATAGTCATAATGCATATTCTTTCTCCAGTTTCCGAGTAGAAAACAGAAGACTCACTACCTATTAACAATCCGAGCGTATATCATGCCACGAAATGAACAAAGTAATGGGAAATGTGGGTTAATCTTCACTCTCACTACTAACTCTTAATTCATAAGAAGAGAGTAGGAAGACCATTAAGAGAGTCTAACCTATCTTACTTGGGACTTGTCTTCCACAAGTAAGAATTGCATGAAGAGAAAAAGAGATCAACCTATTCTCTTTCAATAAGAACCTTACTCAAAATAAACTTGAAATTATCTAAGAAGAACACATTGTTTTACAAAGAGAGTTTCATTCCCTAACCAAGAACTAACAAGGAATTCCTACTCCACCATCCACACAAATCAAGAGAGAGAATACATGGGAGATAAGAAGATTGGATGTAGCCTTAACCCGCCATGGATTCTCCTCTTCGCGTGGAAAGTTGCATAGAATTTCCTTGGACACCAACACCTTGGAATGAGGCGGAAATGGAGTAATGAATGGAGTTTAATATGATGTTGAAGTGTGTTGAAAAGTGTAGCCCCTCGTCCTATTTATAGGCATCACATTCTTCTCATGCCGGAAGTAATGCCGTGCAAATTGAATCCGGCATATAATAACCACATGCCCAACTACTAACGGTCGAAACCGCCAAATCTGCGCGAAGAGGTACCTGTGCCGGACAGGATATGTCCGGCACCATACCTGGCATAGGTTGGTTTGGCAACGGTCATTACTGCCATCGTCTGGTCAACCGAGGCGACTTTTCTCATGTATGCCGGATTGAATATACCGGCAACATACCCGGCATAGAGTGCTTTTCTGCTCCATGCTTGTGTCGTGCAGGTATGATCCGGCCTTATGTCCGGCATTGTGGTCAGAAATGTCTCCTTGTATGGAAAAAACATATAAAAACATCAATCTGAACAAATAATAGACTTAATACATAATATAGCATAAATATTAATTATTCTAACCTTAATTTGGCTATAATCTATAATTAAGTATACTAAAACATGATAAGTCTGAGGCTTATCAAGGCCTTACACTTACCTTTTGCTAGTCCTCGAGCAAAACAAATTAGAAAGGAATAAATACTTATGCACAAAACAGATAAACTTTAGAATGTCAATTAGATAAATATTCATAACCATATGACTCTAATTCATAAGTATCACTTAATCATCGTTATTCCACCAGAAACATACTAATGGGTATAAAATAAACAATTTCAAAACCGATCAAAAACTTTCGGGCTATTTTGCATAAGGGATTTTGTAATCTCTCCTTTTTTCGGTTTCCATCATTCAGCTCTATTTTCCAAGAGTTTCTGAATGTGGCCAAGACACTCATCGATGGTTTTTATATGTTCAGCCCTATTTTTCAAGGGTTTCTGAATCAACCATGATTTCTTTTGCTTTGAAGAACGGGGAATTTAAGAGAAAAACAAAAGGAAAAACTCTCGTTTGTTTCTTTTATTTTGAGGCAATTTTTGCAACCTCATAATGCTTCTTTTTTTTTCCGGAAGAGATTCTTCTTTTTTCTTCTTCTTTTTTTTATTCTTTTTGAAGCTTCTTTTTTCTCTTTTTTTTTACATAATCCCTATTTGAGATATTCACCCAAAAGAATTCTCACCATTTTGAAAAAGTAAAGAAAATATTACCCATAAGTAAATCTGAGATAGAATTAGGAGTAAGGTCATATACTCATGTTAATAAAGAGAATCAAGAAGTTAAAAACATGAATCTACAAGTCATTAGAAAGGTTACCTCTTGAGAGAACAAGCTTTCATCCTTTTCTATTCTTACTTTGTCAACAATATGCAAAAGCTTAGTAGAACATTGATAAAATCTCAGCTTATAACATATTATTTAGATACAAAGTAGTTTGGCAAAAAATAAATTTTTAAGGGGGGACCCCTGCCCTACACTTGGCAGGAACACTGTCCCCAGTGTTTCAAAAAGAATAAAGAATAAAAAATTCAAAGAATCAACGAATGGTTTTGTAAAAATAAAATGAATTAAAAGAATAATAAAAAAATACTCCCCCTGTGGATGAATGAGGGCACAAATGCCCTACACTTGTGGCGAGCCGCGGAGTCAGAATTGTCACACAGCATGAGCCAACTAAAATAAAGGCACTGTAACCAAAAACTCACTAAAATATCAAGCTTCCATAATATGTAAGAGAGAGTTAACTGAGAATCCATTATGCATACAAGGTAAAAGAACAATAAAAGAAAATAGAAGGAAAATAAAATAACAGAGAAAGAGAGAAAGAACTAATGAACTGCTGCCTGCATGGAGGATGGTGGTGGAGAGTCTGAAGAAGAATGAAATACCCCAAACCTTGATATGTGGTTTAAATATTAAACTATGGTATGTAAAGGCTAAAAAGTGCCTTAGAAACATCAGTGAACAATTTAAACCATAGTAAAACATAATAAAACACTAAGACACAGTTTGAGCAAAAACTCTCTAAGCTTGGAAGTGAACTTGGTTAGGACCCAAAGAGCCTACCAAGACTTAATAATATTCAATTATGATTTAATAAGGCTAATTAAGTCCTTAGGAAACTTTGGTAGACAGTTAAACCAAACAAAACACAAGAAAATACCTTAAAGTCAATAAGAGCAAAAATGTGCTCTAAGCTTGGGATAAATTTGTATAAGACCTAATGGTCATACCTATACCTTATAAATATGTTAATGAACATATTAAATCAATTACCAAAGAAAACCAAGCTTGAAAACAAGTTAAAACACAAATGTGCTTTAAGGAGTCTTAAAGCACATTTTTGAAAAATTGTCTTGTAAATGAGTTTGAGTGGCTAAATGATCATCATTACTCTTTAATTAATATGTGTACTACTTAGTATCACATTAGGAAGTTTAAATCAATGGGAAATCAAAAATTTCACAAATATGTGCCTTAATTTGTGAATAGTGCTCAAATAGTGCTAGTTTAAGTTATAAGTCAACATAAGTTGTTTAATTGGTCAACAAAGGCCATATATATGTTATATATGTAAGGGGCCACGGTTTTAGGGGTGTGAGTCATCACACTTGGCTTGCCAATTAAAAGAAAAAAGAAAAGTAAGTAAAGGTTACCTTTTTGCTTTATAACTTAAATATCTCCAAAACTTACCTCTCTCCTCACTTTCTCTTCTTTTCTTTTTGGTTCCCACCGTCTCCAACCTCATCCTCCCTTCTCCATTCTCGTTTTTCTACAGCAAGTAGCCATTCTCCATCTTTGAATGCTTGTAACTCATGGCTCCAAGCTCCGAATTCAATTCCGAGACTACCGTTGTCTTAGTTAGAGTAAGCTCTACATTCCTATCTTTTCAAATCTTCAAAAGCTCCATTTCGGTGCCATGGAGATTCACCATTGAAGGAGCTTGAGCTCATATGTCCATGCCTTGTCATTCTCCTTTGTTTCAAGGTAAGGAAAATCAAAGAAAATCCAAGTTCCCATCATTTTCTTGTATAACCGAAAATTCACCTTACAATGGTGCCTTGTCTTGCTATTTTCTTAGCTTAATTCAATCTTCAAGGGACTAGGAGGAGTCCTATCTTGCCACTTAACCAAGCTCTCTTTCAAATTCCAAAGGTAATCATCAAATTTAGTGTTTTAAGACACTTATGTAAACCTAGGGTTTAATTATGAGTTTGAGTATTAAACTTAATACTCATTACCCTTATATGTGTATTGGTTAGAAGGTTGACAAGTGATAAAAGCTCCTTGCCGATTTTCAATCAAGAAAAAACAAGTGAAAACAAGTGAGAAAGCTTGGAAAACAAAGAGGTAAATGACCTCTCTTAATGTGGTTTTATGTACTAGGGATTGAGCTATATTTGCTTAATAAATACCTAAAGAGCCAATGGGAAATGAGCTAGAAAACTATCCACAAGGTGGACTAAAAAGACATGGGAGCATTGTTGTGTGTATTTGCAGGTTGAAGGCATTTAAATGTGGAAATTCAGTGTTTATGGTTTATGTTATTTAAGGGCCTAAGTGCCAAGCAATTTAAGTTTATGCACTATATTGTGATGTAGTGTATTTAAAGGTTTAGTTATGTGTAAAGAACATCTCTTGTGAAGGTGAATGTGTTTGATGGTTAAAGGATGAAAAACCATATGTTTGTGTATAAGAGTGTGTATTAAGAGATTGAATGTTCTTGATTGTCTAAAGGTGAAAAACAATGTGTTTTGGTGTAAGGTGATACAAGAGAAGCTATGGCGAAATTTAGTTGATAAACAAAAGAGTTTATGTGTTGTAATGAGATTTTATGACCTAGAAGGTACTAGGAATTTTAAGTGTTAAGATGGTGAAAGAAAGTGAATTAAGGTGTTCTTAGGTGTTAAGATGCCTTAGGCATAGTCTTGGATTTAGGGAACTAATGGATGATTTCTTGATACACCAAGGTGATGGTGGAGGTGTCGTAAAGTCTTGTGCAAAGTTTGGTGAACAATGAAAGTGTAACGCCTTGTGAAGGTTTAATTATGAACTTGTGGAAAGACTTGAGGAGTGTGTGTAAAGAGGGATGAGTGTAGTGCAAATGATGTTTAAAAGGGTGGTTATACGGTAGTGAGGGAGTACTTTGGTTAGGTGAAGTTTTGGGCAAGAATACAAGTTACAAGTGTAAGAAAAAAATGTTCTAGTGTTAAGGACTTAGTAAAAGTTGAGTAAAAGTTTAGGAATTTTGGGATGTTTCGAGAGGGTTTAAGTGTGCCCAAAAGATGTTAAAACATGTGGGAGAACATGTGTAAAGCATAGGAAAAATTGGGATGAATTTGGAGTTCAGAAAGAGGAGAAAAGCACTTAGAAAATTGGTTTCTGCAGTGGACCGCCCCTACGGACCCGCCTGTGGGGAGGTCCAGTGCAGAGAAGTGAAAAAAAACGTGTAGCATCTGTTGTGGACCGCCCCTGGGACCGCCCCAGAGGGGCGGTCCAGACCAGAGATGAAGAAAAAAATTGTTTAAGTCTCCTATGATGGGGGATTGAATGGAATGGTTTTAGATGATGTTTAGGCCTTGTTTGGTGACATGTAAAGGTCTTAAAGTGTGTAAACACATGTTAGGTTTGATGTGAGAGTTGTGAACTTAAGATCACAATGTAAAATTAAATATAAAGGGATGACGGGGTAACTATGGGCGCATTAGACGTTAAACAAGCATGTTACTCCCATGTTTAATGAAAGTATTGTAATGTTATCAGTTGTTCGAGAATTTCTCGAGGAACATAAGTGGACATGATAAAGTGGACTCCGGTGACAGTATGGTTTTCTTGCAACCTGTGTCCTACCGATTACACCGGCTTGTATGCCAATGTGTTTTTCTGTATGTTTGCCACGTTGTAAGATTAAACATGTAAATGAGTTTACAGTAATTCATTTATGTGGCGTGTACAACTCCGATATCATTTACCTCAGAAGTGTTAACCTTAGTTGACTGAGTCTAGGATCACATGAGAGTTCGGTATATCGGAGAAAACGACCCGAACCATGGGACGTACTAACCACGGCTATGCGTGTGTTAATTGTGTGATATGTGTATGTGAATGTAGGGATCTCCCTTGTGTGGGTTAAACCATTGTAATACTGTATGGTGTGTAGTTATGATAGACTCCATAGGGGGGTTCTAACTATAATCTAAAGTAAGTATGTACTAACAGTAAGTGAGGAATCCGGTTTGGCCCGTTCGCGCGTTGTTTGGGAGAGGGTATCCTTCTTAGCCTTACCCTTCTCTTGTTATGGTTGTTTCCCTCACTGGTTATGATCTCCCATTAGCTTACTCCAAAGCTTAGCTATTCTGACTTATTGATCGGTTTAGGGGGAACATGTGTTTGTGTGGTGTGTTCGGGCCCCAACCCGAACCATCTTACCTTATTACTCGTCTGACTATTAGGACGGTAATGAGTGTTTTGTATTGTATAACGAGCTTACCATGTGGGTGACATCATTCTCTAGCTCACCAGTGATTTACAATGTTTGGGTCGGTTCCTAAGAGACCGTTCCCGTTAATCTATCGCAGTGTTCAATTTAGTAAGGCGAGGTATGTGATGAACGAGATGTTTATGTTATGTGATGTTATTGTGCAATTCCTATTGCGATGTTATCATATGCACGCCTATACGTAAATTGTGTATCGTTTAGTATGTGAGGAATGATATATATTGTGAGATATGAAGTATGTGGATCATGGATATGAATCCCAGTTTGAGAAAAAGAGGCGTTTAAGGATAACCCGATTAAGGGTAAATGTCGTCTATTAAGGAAGTAGCTCCCATTGAGGAGGAACACTCTAGGATAATGAATACCATGAGTGACTTATTAAGTAAGGATATATTATCCTTTGTTGAGCCCGTTGAGGCGAAAGTTATGTGTGTGTGTGTTACTGTTACAGCATGATTTAAATATAATCAAACCATGCTAAGACGATTAGTTGTGCAGTGGCCCGGTAGCATGTGGGCTGCGGATTACCATACAAGCAAGGTGCTGAGCCCCTTGGGGGCCACCCTTTCTCTTCTTTTTCCTATTCAGGTACAAAGACCTGGAAGCCGTTCGAGAGTAGGACGGGTTTCAATGTACATGGGTATTCATTTAAGTGTATATATACAGTAGGTGTAGTAAGACCGAAATTGTTGTCGGCATCAATTTATAAATACTCGTATAGTTTAAGGTGTATGTTGTTGTTTTGTTGTTAATGGAAAGGGATATATAAGGTGTATAATTGCTCGGGAATTTAGCCCATCAGACCGGTAAATTGTATATGTATTAGCCTTGTTGGCCACGTGGGTGGCTAACGGTGTGTAAACACCAACGAGTTAAGTTTTTGATGAGTGTGGTATTCCGCTGCAGATTGTGTAAGTGTGTTAATATGGGATGGTGTTAACAAAAAGTGGTATCAGAGCGAAGTATCGCTCTGATGACTGAATCACCGGGCTTAGGAAGTACCGAGTTAGGATTTTAGTACTTTGGGTTAAGGGTTGAGTGATAGCGTGTGAGAGATACGCTAGTTAGGAACTACCAGTGAATACTGAAAACCTACTATATCCACCCACCCTCCACAACCCCTGTTTTATAACTTGGGAAAACAACCGCCAGAGAGATGGAAGTCCACTCCTACTCGGGGAATACCCGATCTGGCTGTTATTAAATACCTTTAAAGTACGGAAGACCTGTCATACGGTAATCCCGAAAACTGGGAATCCCGGAGACGGTTTCCAACTGAACATGTTAACCGCATTTAATAGCGAAGAATGAAGAATTCATGTATGAGAGAATAGAATTTCCGGCAACCTGGGTCGACATGCCGAGCAGTCGAGGATAACCAGCTTGCAACGCACCAACCGTGCAACGGGCAAGAAGTGGATTAATAAAACCCGAGACGAGTGTCTACGGGACCACAGTTGTTAAATGACACACCGACGGTATACCAACCGGCAAAGGAACTACAACGTAGCGCCCAACAGGGACAAATCTCATTAGCCACGACAAATGCGTGGAACGGGCTACGAAGAGAAACAATACAAAAGAAAGGGGGTCTCCAGAATGGGAAACACCCTAGTTAATGAATACCATGTGAAGACAGTGAGAAGTCATCCGGTGGAATTGTTATCAAGACTGTAAGATCAAGTGAGGGCCAACAAGGCCACTGATGACATTGCGGGTAAAACAATACCACAACCGGTATGTGTTAAAACCGATAGACAATTAGCATGGCGCACTTGCCCTAGCAAGTGCTGCTATAACAGGGCTGTTCGGGAAATTTATAACCACTACAAAGTACTTGGTAAGTACCATAAAGTTAAGTGTGATCATTATGACCATGGAAGGGCTTAACAGCCTAACCCCTGTAATTTAATAAGTACACACCCAGTCAGCAAGAAGCTAGACTTGGTTAAGGTAAGAAGATGTTGTGAAACATGAAAAATTTTCTTTCAAACTCAGATTTACTCAAACCCTTTTCTTTTCACAAACCAGATTTTCTTTCAAACCAATACTTCCTTCTAAACCTTCTTCTAACCAAACCAGTAAAACCAAGGGCAGTTGATAAGAATTCAACAATGGATACACTTTCCCTCGATTAAGTTCGGGAAGCATGGAATGAATATTGTCACGGGACAATATAAGGGAGTTGACAACAGAATACTTCACCTAGGCGTGTGACGGACACTACGAGTGTACCAACTGAAATGTGGACGACCGCACTCCGATAGGAGCTTGTGGGCCTGACAGACCTACCTATGGGTTAGTTGGGTAAGTAGTAATGTATCAGTATGGTACCCCACATATGTATACGAGTGGAGTCCGAAACACGGAAGTAGTCGACTCCGTCTACGGTCAGCAGTATAAATCAAACAAGAGCTAAGGATTGCAAGGAATGGTTTGAAGTTAAAGAACTCAGTTAAGTTAACGAGACTAAAAGGATTAGTGAATTCCTTTCAAGGAAATGTTTAAGAGTTAGGAAGTGCGAAGGGCACAAACTGTTATGTAAAGACATCGCATATGTCTTAAGGATCCTTAGGGATAAACATGATAGCTGAACGGAGACCCAGCCTATGCGTGGCAAAGCAGATGCCTAATGTGGACACATTAATGTGCAATGAACGGGATGAAACTCCCAGAATGAGTACCTACACTGACCAGGAAATGTTGATCTTCACAGGAGGAGATAATAAGCCAGTTAAGAACGCAAACGGCGTGGCTAACTGAATATACCAATAAGTGCGAACCAGATGTAATGGCATTAACTTAGCAACACCCAGGAGCAATCCTTAAAGGGTGTTCGCATCAACATTGTTGCAGGAATGACCTGACAGAAAACACGAGGGTTGAAAACTAACACCCAGTTTAGACATAAGTTGTCAGGAGACGGACTGACAAACCTAAGGGGCATCCATGAAAGGAAACGGAATGCAACGACCTTGTCATGGAGCCCAATATAATATCCAAATCATGAAATGTTGCACAGAGAAATAAATGAATGTGGACAGCTTACAACGAGGGCAGCTCAAGACAATAAGGGTTATAAGCCACAAGCAAGATATGTTATGTAAGTTTGATCGATTGCAGGACTTTATGTTATACAAGTAAATAGAGTGGTAAAACGAACCACTGCATTAAGAGTGGGGATACCTCTCGATATTGTGAGACCGCAGGAGTGGTAGTTATGTGAATCAATTCAAGAAATATATTAAGGATGGACGACGTTATTATTGAAAGAGAGCAGTTAGCTTAGTAGTATGTGTGTATAAAGTGAAACACCGAGCTGAATAATGCCGGCTTGTGACTCGAATGATCGATGCTCAAGGAGCATCAGTAGTCATCCAGATGAATGACGAACCATAATATAAGTATGGGTGTGGAAGTTAATGTGACAGTAAATACCATGCAAGTTAGTGTTATGTTATACAATAAGCACGGTGCGCAGTAAGCGGCCGTTGTATAAGTGTTGTTAAATAATGATATGGCATATAAGAGCAGTTAATGAATTAAACTCAGTGGAGATACAAGATAAGTGATGATAAACAAACTCGGCAGTAAGCCAGTAGCCAGTATTACGAGATCGGAATCTCAATGAAACACAGTGTGAATTCCATGCGAATCACATGAGAGATTTGCTGTCAAGAGTTTACACCTCTGCACTCTGTATGACTGGGTGTTTTGGTATTGCACTTGCACAGTAATGATCGAGTGGGATAGCTAGGAATTGGAAACATGTTAATATTATAGAGGAATAATGTTATAATGGCCGATGCATAGGAAATGCAAGGCCGCACCAATAAAGGAGTACTAGTACAAAACCAAATGTGGAGACATGATTAACAGCAAGTGACTATAGCAAGCACTAACTGCCAAATATCGGTATGGAATATACCCCAAATGTTGTAAATAGCTGAGAGAGCACTACACACTAGGTAGTAGCTCAATCTCAACCGACAGTAAGTCGGAAGGGAACAAGTCAATCATTGTGAAATACATAGTTGTATACACAGTAAATTGTTATGGAAGTGGATAGAAAGTTTATAACTCACCGAATTCGCTAACGGTTAAGATACCACGCGTCGGTTGAGAAACCATTGTTACCAAGATGAAGGTGACAATTGGGGATGTACAATACAGTACGAATAAGAAATGGGCAATTAAGCTCTACAGTTATTAGAGTTTCGCAGCAGAAACTAGTGAGCCAGTTGATTCAAGTGTTGAATGTACATGGTGAACATGAGTGAATGGCTAATTATTAACGCCTAGAAGCCTAACAGGCCAGAATCGAAACCAACTAAGAGTTTAAACAAACTCCAATGAGAATTCTTGGTTTAGGAACTAACCGCCAATATGGTTAAGATCCTCTAATCAGAATCCATTGTGTAATAGACCGCATGGAAGTTAAAACACTTCACGACGGCAGAACATTTTAAGCCAATGTTCAGTGATTGATTACGTGGGCGTAATCCCTTTTAGGGGGGTACGCAAAAACCACTTAGTGTGTATTACCGTACAAGGGTACGTAGTGTGTGTGACCTATATTGTGCATAGCACAAAATAATTGTTTTGATGATTGATGCGTACGTTACATAAACATACGCATTCATTCATGGTTTAATTGTGGTAATTCTGCACAGTAGATGCGAAATACCATTGTGATTGTGATAAGTGTGTTTATTCGTTAACAGTTGTGTGCGATAGTACAAGTGTGGGGAGTAGAGAAACCCCAGGGAACAAAACCCCCGACAGTGTATAAATGTGAAACTGTGTGTTGTATTTTGATAAAATATATGTGTATATATATATATTATATAGTGATTCATGAAAGGGCATGATACCGACATAGAACCTAGTGAGAATAAGATTCCCTAGGTAACAACATTAAAGTGTATGGAAATAACTGATAGACGGAGTTCTATCCCTTGGAGATGTTATGATCATGACTAGAATGATTTAAGATAGAAAATTGGAAATGAGTGATTTATTTGATGCTTGAAAATGAAGTGGAAGTGGAACTTGATTTGCATGCGATCAAGGGAAGCCGAACACAAATTGGGGGAGAAGGATAGTTCAACACTGATGCTGATCACATCAGGGTTGGATGATTCTTGAAGCTCCCATAAGTGGTCACAAATAACCACGCTAAGAAAAGAAGCAAAGAGCATAAGTTGGACTTGGAGTTGTATATGTGTTTTCAAAAAGGATTTTGAATTGGTATTAATAAAAGTCGAGAGATACTTTAATGATTAAAGTTTCTTACTTAGCCTCACAAGGAAATTTTAAATTTAAGTGATTGTTTGGACCTCCCAAAGGAACGGGGACCAGAAGGTGTCCATCGCGACCGGGTTCTGCGGGACACAGTGTATATCAAAGATATTTTGATTGCTTACATGCCATGACATGTTTGTGTGGTATGTTAATAAATATTATTTTGACCTTGAGTTCCAAAAGTGTATGCTATCAAGACCTATGAGTCTAAATGTGTTGTGTACATAGACCTATGTGTCTAAAGGCTGTTAGGTTATCGAGACCTATGTGTCTAAATGTTGTTATGTTACCCAAGACCAAGAGTCTAAGGGTTGTTATGTATGTGTAAATGTTTAAGATACCCGGACCATTGAGTCCGAGGTTATCATGTGAATATGTTATGTTAGGTATGGATGTGAATGTGTTACCTGGACCATTAGTCCGAGGTTGTGATGGTAAAGTGTGTTTGGTTATGGAAGTTTTATTTCTATAAGTAATCCCCGTATTCTAATCCAAGATGTGTGGGAAGTGTAAACTTCGAGGACGAAGTTCTTTTAAAGGGGGGTAGAATTGAAATACCCCAACCTTGATATGTGGTTTAAATATTAAACTATGGTATTAAAGGCTAAAAAGTGCCTTAGAAACATCAGTGAACAATTTAAACCATAGTAAAACACAATAAAACTAAGACACATTTGAGCAAAAACATGCTCTAAGCTTGGAGTGAACTTGGTTAGGACCCAAAGAGCCTACCAAGACTTATAATATTCAATTATGATTTATAAGGCTAATTAAGTCCTTAGGAAACTTTGGTAGACAGTTAAACCAAACAAAACACAAAAATACCTTAAAGTCAATAGAGCAAAAATGTGCTCTAAGCTTGGGATAATTTGTATAAGACCTAATGGTCATACCTATACCTTATAATATGTTAATGAACATATTAAATCAATTACCAAAGAAAACCAAGCTTGAAAACAGTTAAAACACAAAATGTGCTTTAAGGAGTCTTAAAGCACATTTTTGAAAAATTGTCTTGTAAATGAGTTTTGAGTGGCTAAATGACCATCATTACTCTTTAATTAATATTGTACTACTTAGTATCACATTAGAAAGTCTAAATCAATGGGAAATCAAAAATTTCACAAATATGTGCCTTAATTTGTGAATAGTGCTCAAATAGTGCTAGTTTAAGTTATAAGTCAACATAAGTTGTTTAATTGGTCAACAAAGGCCATATATATGTTATATATGTAAGGGGCCACGGTTTTAGGGGTGTGAGTCATCACACTTGGCTTGCCAATTAAAAGAAAGAAAGAAAAGTAAGTAAGGTTACCTTTTTGCTTTATAACTTAAATATCTCCAAAACTTACCTCTCTCCTCACTTTCTCTTCTTTTCTTTTTGGTTCCCACCGTCTCCAACCTCATCCTCCCTTCTCCATTCTCGTTTTTCTACAGCAAGTAGCCATTCTCCATCTTTGAATGCTTGTAACTCATGGCTCCAAGCTCCGAATTCAATTCCGAGACTACCGTTGTCTTAGTTAGAGTAAGCTCTACATTCCTATCTTTTCAAATCTTCAAAAGCTCCATTTTGGTGCCATGGAGATTCACCATTGAAGGAGCTTGAGCTCATATGTCCATGCCTTGTCATTCTCCTTTGTTTCAAGGTAAGGAAAATCAAAGAAAATCCAAGTTCCCATCATTTTCTTGTATAACCGAAAATTCACCTTACAATGGTGCCTTGTCTTGCTATTTTCTTAGCTTAATTCAATCTTCAAGGGACTAGGAGGAGTCCTATCTTGCCACTTAACCAAGCTCTCTTTCAAATTCCAAAGGTAATCATCAAATTTAGTGTTTTAAGACACTTATGTAAACCTAGGGTTTAATTATGAGTTTGAGTATTAAACTTAATACTCATTACCCTTATATGTGTATTGGTTAGAAGGTTGACAAGTGATAAAAGCTCCTTGCCGATTTTCAATCAAGAAAAACAAGTGAAAACAAGTGAGAAAGCTTGGAAAACAAAGAGGTAAATGACCTCTCTTAATGTGGTTTTATGTACTAGGGAATTGAGCTATATTTGCTTAATAAATAACCTAAAGAGCCAATGGGAAATGAGCTAGAAAACTATCCACAAGGTGGACTAAAAAGACATGGGAGCATTGTTGTGTGTATTTGCAGGTTGAAGGCATTTAAATGTGGAAATTCAGTGTTTATGGTTTATGTTATTTAAGGGCCTAAGTGCCAAGCAATTTAAGTTTATGCACTATATTGTGATGTAGTGTAGTTTAAAGGTTTAGTTTGTGTAAAGAACATCTCTTGTGAAGGTGAATGTGTTTGATGGTTAAAGGATGAAAAACCATATGTTTGTGTATAAGAGTGTGTATTAAGAGATTGAATGTTCTTGATTGTCTAAAGGTGAAAAACAATGTGTTTTGGTGTAAGTGATACAAGAGAAGCTATGGCGAAATTTAGTTGATAAACAAAAGAGTTTATGTGTTTGTAATGAGATTTTATGACCTAGAAGGTACTAGGATTTTTAAGTGTTAAGATGGTGAAAGAAAGTGAATTAAGGTGTTCTTAGGTGTTAAGATGCCTTAGGCATAGTCTTGGAGATTTAGGGAACTAATGGATGATTTCTTGATACACCAAGGTGATGGTGGAGGTGTCGTAAAGTCTTGTGCAAAGTTTGGTGAACAATGAAAGTGTAACGCCTTGTGAAGGTTTAATTATGAACTTGTGGGAAAGACTTGAGGAGTGTGTGTAAAGGGGATGAGTGTAGTGCAAATGATGTTTAAAAGGGTGGTTATAAGGTAGTGAGGGAGTACTTTGGTTAGGTGAAGTTTTGGCAAGAATACAAGTTACAAGTGTAAAAAAAAATGTTCTAAGTGTTAAGGACTTAGTAAAAGTTGAGTAAAAGTTTAAGGAATTTTTGGGATGTTTCGAGAGGGTTTAAGTGTGCCCAAAAGATGTTAAAACATGTGGGAGAACATGTGTAAAGCATAGGAAAAAATTGGGATGAATTTGGAGTTCAGAAAGAGGAGAAAAGCACATTAGAAATTGGTTCTGCAGTGGACCGCCCCTACGGACCGCCCCTGTGGGGAGGTCCAGTGCAGAGAAGTGAAAAAAAAAACGTGTAGCATCTGTTGTGGACCGCCCCTGGGACCGCCCCAGAGGGGCGGTCCAGACCAGAGATGAAGAAAAAATTTGTTTAAGGCTCCTAATGGGGGGATTGAATGGTAATGGTTTTAGATGATGTTTAGGCCTTGTTTTGGTGACATGTAAAGGTCTTAAAGTGTGTAAACAAATGTTAGGTTTGATGTGAGAGTTGTGAACTTAAGATCACAAGTGTAAAATTAAATATACGGGATGACGGGGTAACTATGGGCGCATTAGACGTTAAACAAGCATGTTACTCCAATGTTAATGAAAGTAATTGTAATGTTATCAGTTGTTCGAGAATTTCTCGAGGAACATAAGTGGACATGATAAAGTGGACTCCGGTGACAAGTATGGTTTTCTTGCAACCTGTGTCCTACCGGATTACACCGGCTTGTATGCCAATGTGTTTTTCTGTATGTTTGCCACGTTGTAAGATTAAACATGTAATGAGTTTACAGTAATTCATTTATGTGGCGTGTACAACTCCGATATCATTTAACCTCAGAAGTGTTAACCTTAGTTGACTGAGTCTAGGATCACATGAGAGTTCGGTATTCGGAGAAAACGACCCGAACCATGGGACGTACTAACCACGGCTATGCGTGTGTTTAATTGTGTGATATGTGTATGTGAATGTAGGGATCTCCCTTGTGTGTTAAACCCAGTTGTAATACTGTATGGTGTGTAGTTAGTAGTATGATAGACTCCATAGGGGGTTCTAACTAATATCTAAAGTAAGTATGTACTAACAGTAGTGAGGAATCCGGTTTGGCCGGTCGCGCGTTTTTTTGGAGAGGTATCCTTCTTAGCCTTACCCTTCTCTTGTTATGGTTGTTTCCCTCACGGGTTATGATCTCCCATTAGCTTACTCCAAAGCTTAGCTATTCTGACTTATGATCGGTTAGGGGGAACATGTGTTTGTGTGGTGTGTTCGGGCCTCCAAACCCGAACCATCTTAACTTAAGTTACTCGTCTGACTATTAGGACGGTAATGAGTGTTGTTGTTATTGTATAACGAGCTTACCATGAGGGTGACATCATTCTCTAGGCTCACCAGTGAATTTAACAATGTTTGGGTCGGTTCCTAAGAGGACCGTTCCCGTTATGTTATGTGATGTTATTGTAAGCAATTCCTATTGCGATGTTATCATATGCACGCCGAACGTGAAAGTGTTGTTAAGTTTAGTATGTGAGGAATGATATATATTGGAGATATGAAGTATGTGATCATGGATATGAATCCCAGTTTGAGAAAAGAGGCGTTTAAGGATAACCCGATTTAAGGGTAAATGTCGTCTATTAAGGAAGTAGCTCCATTAGAGAGGAACACTCTAGGGATAATGAATACCATGAGTGACTTATTAAGTAAGGATATATTATCCGTTTGTTGAGCCCGTTGAGGCGAAATGTTTGTTATGTTTGTGTGTTTACTGTTACATGCATGATTTAAATATAATCAACCGCATGCTAAGACGACAATTAGTTGTGCGTGGCCCGGTAGCATGTGGGCTGCGGGATTACCATACCAGCAAAGGTGCTGAGCCCCTTGGGGGCCACCCTTCTCTCTTTTTTCCTATTTCAGGTACAAAGAACTGGAAGCCGTTCGAGAGTAGGACGGGGTAGTCATGTACATGGGTATTCATTTAAGTGTATATATACAGTAGGTGTAGTAAGACCGAAATTGTTGTCGGCATCAATTTATAATACTCGGTATAGTTGAAGGGTGTATGTTGTTGTTGATGTTAATGGAAAGGGATAATAATGTGTAGTTGCTCGGGAATTTAGCCATCAGACCGGTACAATGTAATGTATTAGCCTTGTTGGCCACGGTGTGGCTAACGGCGTGTAACACCAACGAGTTAAGTTTTTGATGAGGTGTGTATTCCGCTGCAGATTGTTTGTAAGTGTGTTAATATTGGATGGGGTTTACAAAAAGTGGTATCAGAGCGAAGTATCGCTCTGATGACTGAATCACCGGGCTTAGGAAGTACCGAGTTAGGATTTTAGTACTTTGGGTTAAGGGTTGAGTGATAGCGTGAGAGATACGCTAGTTAGGAACTACCAGTGAATACTGAAACCTACTATATCCAACCCACCCTCCACAACCCCTGTTTTATAACTTGGGAAAACAACGCCAGAGAGATGGAAGTCCACTCCTACTCGGGAATACCCGATCTGGCTGTTATTAAATACCTTTAAAGTACGGAAGACCTGTCATACGGTAGATCCCGAAAACTGGGAATCCCGGAGACGGTTTCCAACTGAACAATGTTAACCGCATTTAATAGCGAAGAATGAAGAATTTCATGTATGAGAGAATAGAATTTCCGGCAACCTGGGTCGACATGCCGAGCAGTCGAGGATAACCAGCTTGCAACGCACCAACCGTGCAAGGGCAAGAAGTGGATTAATAAAACCCGAGACGAGTGTCTACGGGACCACAGTTGTTAAATGACACACCGACGGTATACCAACCGCAAAGGAACTACAACGTAGCGCCCAAACAGGGACAAATCTCAGTAGCCACGACAAATGCGTGGAACGGGCTACGAAGAGGAAACAATACAAAAGAAAAGGGGTCTCCAGAATGGGAACACCCTAGTTATGAATACCATGTGAAGACAGTGAGAAGTCATCCGGTGGAATTGTTATCAAGACTGTAAGATCAAGTGAGGGCCAACAAGGCCACTGATGACATTGCGGGTAAAAACAATACCACAACCGGTATGTGTTAAACCGATAGACAATTAGCATGGCGCACTTGCCATAGCAAGTGCTGCTATAACAGGGCTGTTCGGGAAATTTATAACCACTACAAAGTACTTGGTAAAGTACCATAAAGTTAAGTGTGATCATTATGACCATGGAAGGGCTTAACAGCCTACCCCTGTAATTGTAAGTACACCAGTCAGCAAGAAGCTAGACTTGGTTAAGGTAAGAAGATGTTGTGAAACCATGAAAAATTTTCTTTCAAACTCAGATTTACTCAAACCTTTTCTTTTCAAAACCAGATTTTCTTTCAAACCAATACTTCCTTCTAACCTTCTTCTAAACCAACCAGTAAAACCAAGGGCAGTTGATAAGAATTCAACAATGGATACACTTTCCCTCGATTTCGGGAAGCATGGAATGAATATTGTCACGGGACAATATAAGGGAGTTGACAACAGAATACTTCACCTAGGCGTGTGACGGACACTACGAGTGTACCAACTGAAATGTGGGACGACCGCACTCCGATAGGAGCTTGTGGGCCTGACAGACCTACCTATGGGTTAGTTGGGTAAGTAAGTGTATTATATATGGTACCCCACATATGTATACGAGTGGAGTCCGAAACACGGGAAGTAGTCGACTCCGTCTACGGTCAGCAGTATAAATCAAACAAGAGCTAAGGATTGCAAGGAATGGTTGAAGTTAAAGAACTCAGTTAAGTTAACGAGACTAAAAGGATTAGTGAATTCCTTTCAAGGAAATGTTTAAGAGTTAGGAAGTGCGAAGGCACAAACTGTTATGTAAAGACATCGCATATGTCTTAAGGATCCTTAGGGATAAACATGATAGCTGGAACGGAGACCCAGCCTGCGTGGCAAAGCAGATGCCTAATGTGGACACATTAATGTGCAATGAACGGGATGAAACTCCCAGAATGAGTACCTACACTACCAGGAAATGTTGATCTTCACAGGAGGAGATAATAAGCCAGTTAAGAACGCAAACGGCGTGGCTAACTGAATATACCAATAAGTGCGAACCAGATGTAATGGCATGACTTAGCAACACCCAGGAGCAATCCTTAAGGGTGTTCGCATCAACAGTTGTTGCAGGAAATGACCTGACAGAAACACGAGGTTGAAACTAACACCCAGTTTAGACATAAGTTGTCAGGAGACGGACTGACAAACCTAAGGGGCATCCCATGAAAGGAAACGGAATGCAACGACCTTGTCATGGAGCCCAATATAATATCCAAATCATGAAATGTTGCACAGAGAAATAAATGAATGTGGACAGCTTACAACGAGCGCAGCTCAAGACAATAAGGGTTATAAGCCACAAGCAAGATATGTTATGTAAGTTTGATCGATTGCAGGACTTTATGTTATACAAGTAAATAGAGTGGTAAACGAACCACTGCATTAAGAGTGGGGATACCTCTCGATATTGTGAGACCGCAGGAGTGGTAGTTATGTGAATCAAGTTCAAGAAATATATTAAGGATGGACGACGTTATTATTGAAAGAGAGCAGTTAGCTTAGTAGTATGTGTGTATAAGTGAAACACCGAGCTGAATAATGCCGGCTTGTGACTCGAATGATCGATGCTCAAGGAGCATTCAGTAGTCATCCAGATGAATGACGAACCATAATATAAGTATGGGTGTGGAAGTTAATGTGACAGTAAATACCATGCAAGTTAGTGTTATGTTATACAATAAGCACGGTGCGCAGTAAGCGGCCGTTGTATAAGTGTTGTTAATAATGATATGGCATATAAGAGCAGTTATGAATTAAACTCAGTGGAGATACAAGATAAGTGATGATAAACAAACTCGGCAGTAAGCGTAGCCAGTATTACGAGATCGGAATCTCAATGAACACAGTGTGAATTCCATGCGAATCACATGAGAGATTTGCTGTCAAGAGTTTACACCTCTGCACTCTGTATGACTGGGTTTTTGGTATTGCACTTGCACAGTAATGATCGAGTGGGATAGCTAGGAATTGGAAACATGTTAATTATAGAGGAATAATGTTATAATGGCCGATGCATAGGAAATGCAAGGCCGCACCAATAAAGGAGTACTTGTACAAACCAAATGTGGAGACATGATTAACAGCAAGTGACTATAGCAGCACTAACTGCCAATATCGGTATGGAATATACCCCAAATGTTGTAAATAGCTGAGAGAGCACTACACACTAGGTAGTAGCTCAATCTCAACCGACAGTAAGTCGGAAGGGAACAAGTCAATCATTGTGAAATACATAGTTGTATACACAGTAAATTGTTATGGAAGTGGATAGAAAGTTTATAACTCACCGAATTCGCTAACGGTAAGAGATACCACGCGTCGGTTGAGAAACCATTGTACCAAGATGAAGGTGACAATTGGGGATGTACAATACAGTACGAATAAAAATGGGGCAATTAAGCTCTACAGTTATTAGAGTTTGCAGCAGAAACTAGTGAGCCAGTGATTCAAGTGTTGAATGTACATGGTGAACATGAGTGAATGGCTAATTATTAACGCCTAGAAGCCTAACAGGCCAGAATCGAAACCAACTAAGAGTTTAAACAAACTCCAATGAGAATTCTTGGTTTAGGAACTAAACCGCCAATATGGTTAAGATCCTCTAATCAGAATCCATTGTGTAATAGACCGCATGGAAGTTAAAACACTTCACGACGGCAGAACATTTTAAGCCAATGTTCAGTGATTGATTACGTGGGCGTAATCCCTTTTAAGGGGGTAGAGCGCAAAACCACTTAGTGTGTATTACCGTACAAGGGTACGTAGTGTGGTGACCTATTTGTGCATAGCACAAAATAATTGTTTTTTGATTGATGTACGTTACATAAACATACGCATTCATTCATGGTTTAATTGTGGTAATTCTGCACAGTAGATGCGAAATACCATTGTGATTGTGATAAGTGTGTTTATTCGTTAACAGTTGTGTGCGATAGTACAAGTGTGGGGAGTAGAGAAACTCCCGGGGAACAAAACCCCGACAGTGTATAAATGTGAAACTGTGTGTTGTATTTTGATAAAATATATGTGTATATATATATATTATATAGTGATTCATGAAAGGGCATGATACCGACATAGAACCTAGTGAGAATAAGATTCCCTAGGTAACAACATTAAGTGTATGGAAATAACTGATAGACGGAGTTCTATCCCTTGGAGATGTTATGATCATGACTAGAATGATTTAAAAGATAGAAAATTGGAAATGAGTGATTTATTTGATGCTTGAAAATGAAGTGGGAAGTGGAACTTGATTTGCATGCGATCAAGGGAAGCCGAACACAAATTGGGGTGGAAGGATAGTTCAACACTGATGCTGATCACATCAGGTTGGATGATTCTTGAAGCTCCCTATAAGTGGTCACAAATAACCACGCTAAGAAAAGAAGCAAAGAGCATAAGTTGGACTTGGAGTTGTATGTGTTTTCAAAAAGGATTTTGAATTGGTATTAATAAAACGTCGAGAGATACTTTACATGATTAAAGTTTTCTTACTTAGCCTCACAAGGAAAAATTTTAAATTTAGTGATTGTTTTGGACCTCCCAAAGGAACGGGCCAGAAGGTGTCCATCGCGACCGGGTTCTGCGGGATCACAGTGTATATCAAAGATATTTTTGATTGCTATACATGCCATGACATGTTGTGTGTATGTGTAATAATTTATTTTGACCTTGAGTTCCAAAAGTGTATGCTATCAAGACCTATGAGTCTAAATGTGTTTGTTACATAGACCTATGTGTCTAAAGGCTGTTAGGTTATCGAGACCTATGTGTCTAAATGTTGTTATGTTACCCAAGACCAGAGAGTCTAAGGGTTGTTATGTATGTGTATGTGTTTAAGATACCCGGACCATTGAGTCCGAGGTTATCATGTGAATATGTTATGTTAGGTATGGATGTGAATGTGTTACCTGGACCATTAAGTCCGAGGTTGTGATGTAAAGTGTGTTTGGTTATGGAAGTTTTATTTCTATAAGTAATCCCCGTATTCTAATCCAAGATGTGTGGGAAGTGTAAACTTCGAGGACGAAGTTCTTTTAAGGGGGGTAGATTGAAATACCCCAAACCTTGATATGTTTTTAAATATTAAACTATGGTATGTAAAGGCTAAAAAGTGCCTTAGAAACATCAGTGAACAATTTAAACCATAGTAAAACACAATAAACACTAAGACACAGTTTGAGCAAAAACATGCTCTAAGCTTGGAAGTGAACTTGGTTAGGACCCAAAGATCCTACCAAGACTTAATAATATTCAATTAGATTTAATAAGGCTAATTAAGTCCTTAGGAAACTTGGTAGACAGTTAACCAAACAAAACACAAGAAAAATACCTTAAAGTCAATAAGAGGCAAAAATGTGCTCTAAGCTTGGGATAATTTGTATAAGACCTAATGGTCATACCTATACCTTATAAATATGTTAATGAACATATTAAATCAATTACCAAAGAAAACCAAGCTTGAAAACAAGTTAAAACACAAAATGTGCTTTAAGGAGTCTTAAAGCACATTTTTGAAAAATTGTCTTGTAAATGAGTTTTGAGTGGCTAAATGACCATCATTACTCTTTAATTAATATGTGTACTACTTAGTATCACATTAGAAAGTCTAAATCAATGGGAAATCAAAAATTTCACAAATATGTGCCTTAATTTGTGAATAGTGCTCAAATAGTGCTAGTTTAAGTTATAAGTCAACATAAGTTGTTTAATTGGTCAAAAAGGCCATATATATGTTATATATGTAAGGGGCCACGGTTTTAGGGGTGTGAGTCATCACACTTGGCTTGCCAATTAAAAGAAAGAAAGAAAGTAAGTAAAGGTTACCTTTTTGCTTTATAACTTAAATATCTCCAAAACTTACCTCTCTCCTCACTTTCTCTTCTTTTCTTTTTGGTTCCCACCGTCTCCAACCTCATCCTCCCTTCTCCATTCTCGTTTTTCTACAGCAAGTAGCCATTCTCCATCTTTGAATGCTTGTAACTCATGGCTCCAAGCTCCGAATTCAATTCCGAGACTACCGTTGTCTTAGTTAGAGTAAGCTCTACATTCCTATCTTTTCAAATCTTCAAAAGCTCCATTTTGGTGCCATGGAGATTCACCATTGAAGGAGCTTGAGCTCATATGTCCTGTCTTGTCATTCTCCTTTGTTTCAAGGTAAGGAAAATCAAAGAAAATCCAAGTTCCCATCATTCTTGTATAACCGAAAATTCACCTTACAATGGTGCCTTGTCTTGCTATTTTATTAGCTTAATTCAATCTTCAAGGGACTAGGAGGAGTCCTATCTTGCCACTTAACCAAGCTCTCTTTCAAATTCCAAAGGTAATCATCAAATTTAGTGTTTTAAGACACTTATGTAAACCTAGGGTTTAATTATGAGTTTGAGTATTAAACTTAATACTCATTACCCTTATATGTGTATTGGTTAGAAGGTTGACAAGTGATAAAAGCTCCTTGCCGATTTTCAATCAAGAAAAAAAGTGAAAACAAGTGAGAAAGCTTGGAAAACAAAGAGGTAAATGACCTCTCTTAATGTGGTTTTATGTACTAGGGAATTGAGCTATATTTGCTTAATAAATAACCTAAAGAGCCAATGGGAAATGAGCTAGAAAACTATCCACAAGTGGACTAAAAAGACATGGGAGCATTGTTGTGTGTATTTGCAGGTTGAAGGCATTTAAATGTGGAAATTCAGTGTTTATGGTTTATGTTATTTAAGGGCCTAAGTGCCAAGCAATTTAAGTTTATGCACTATATTGTGATGTAGTGTAGTTTAAAGGTTTAGTTATGTGTAAAGAACATCTCTTGTGAAGGTGAATGTGTTTGATGGTTAAAGGATGAAAAACCATATGTTTGTGTATAAGAGTGTGTATTAAGAGATTGAATGTTCTTGATTGTCTAAAGGTGAAAACAATGTGTTTTGGTGTAAGGTGATACAAGAGAAGCTATGGCGAAATTTAGTTGATAAACAAAAGAGTTTATGTGTTGTAATGAGATTTTATGACCTAGAAGGTACTAGGAATTTTTAAGTGTTAAGATGGTGAAAGAAAGTGAATTAAGGTGTTCTTAGGTGTTAAGATGCCTTAGGCATAGTCTTGGAGATTTAGGGAACTAATGGATGATTTCTTGATACACCAAGGTGATGGTGGAGGTGTCGTAAAGTCTTGTGCAAAGTTTGGTGAACAATGAAAGTGTAACGCCTTGTGAAGGTTTAATTATGAACTTGTGGGAAAGACTTGAGGAGTGTGTGTAAAGGGATGAGTGTAGTGCAAATGATGTTTAAAAGGGTGGTTATAAGGTAGTGAGGGAGTACTTTGGTTAGGTGAAGTTTTGGCAAGAATACAAGTTACAAGTGTAAGAAAAAATGTTCTAAGTGTTAAGGACTTAGTAAAAGTTGAGTAAAAGTTTAAGGAATTTTTGGGATGTTTCGAGAGGGTTTAAGTGTGCCCAAAAGATGTTAAAACATGTGGGAGAACATGTGTAAAGCATAGGAAAAATTGGGATGAATTTGGAGTTCAGAAAGAGGAGAAAAGCACATTAGAAAATTGGTTCTCTGCAGTGGACCCCCCTACGGACCGCCCCTGTGGGGAGGTCCAGTGCAGAGAAGTGAAAAAAAAACGTGTAGCATCTGTTGTGGACCGCCCCTGGGACCGCCCCAGAGGGGCGGTCCAGACCAGAGATGAAAAAAAATTTGTTTAAGGCTCCTAATGATGGGGGATTGAATGGTAATGGTTTTAGATGATGTTTAGGCCTTGTTTGGTGACATGTAAAGGTCTTAAAGTGTGTAAACAAATGTTAGGTTTGATGTGAGAGTTGTGAACTTAAGATCACAAGTGTAAAATTAATATAACGGGATGACGGGGTAACTATGGGCGCATTAGACGTTAAACAAGCATGTTACTCCAATGTTAATGAAAGTAATTGTAATGTTATCAGTTGTTCGAGAATTTCTCGAGGAACATAAGTGGACATGATAAAGTGGACTCCGGTGACAGTATGGTTTTCTTGCAACCTGTGTCCTACCGGATTACACCGGCTTGTATGCCAATGTGTTTTTCTGTATGTTTGCCACGTTGTAAGATTAAACATGTAATGAGTTTACAGTAATTCATTTATGTGGCGTGTACAACTCCGATATCATTTAACCTCAGAAGTGTTAACCTTAGTTGACTGAGTCTAGGATCACATGAGAGTTCGGTATTCGGAGAAACGACCCGAACCATGGGACGTACTAACCACGGCTATGCGTGTTTAATTGTGTGATATGTATGTGAATGTAGGGATCTCCCTGTGTGTGTTTAACCCAGTGGTTAATACTTGTATGTGTGTTACTATATGTGTATTCTAATATCCACTAATAGTTTAAACAGTATGGTACTAACAGTAGTGAGGAATCCGGTTTGGCCGGTCGCGCGTTGTTTGGGAGAGGGTATCCTTCTTAGCCTTACCCTTCTCTTGTTATGGTTGTTTCCCTCACGGGTTATGATCTCCCATTAGCTTACTCCAAAGCTTAGCTATTCTGACTTATGATCGGTTTAGGGGAACATGTGTTTGTTGGTGTGTTCGGGCCGCCTCCAAACCCGAACCATCTTAACTTAAGTTACTCGTCTGACTATTAGGACGGTAATGAGTGTTGTTGTTATTGTATAACGAGCTTACCATGAGGGTGACATCATTCTCTAGGCTCACCAGTGATTTAACAATGTTTGGGTCGGTTCCTAAGAGGACCGTTCCCGTTATGTTATGTGATGTTATTGTAAGCAATTCCTATTGCGATGTTATCATATGCACGCCGATACGTGAAAGTGTTGTTAAGTTTAGTATGTGAGGAATGATATATATTGTGAGATATGAAGTATGTGGATCATGGATATGAATCCCAGTTTGAGAAAAGAGGCGTTTAAGGATAACCCGATTTAAGGGTAAATGTCGTCTATTAAGGAAGTAGCTCCATTAGAGGAGGAACACTCTAGGGATAATGAATACCATGAGTGACTTATTAAGTAAGGATATATTATCCGTTTGTTGAGCCCGTTGAGGCGAAATGTTATGTGTTGTGTGTTTACTGTTACATGCATGATTTAAATATAATCAACCGCATGCTAGGCGACAATTAGTTGTGTGTGGCCCGGTAGCATGTGGGCTGCGGGATTACCATACCAGCAAAGGTGCTGAGCCCCTTGGGGGCCACCCTTTCTCTTCTTTTCCTATTTCAGGTACAAAGAACTGGAAGCCGTTCGAGAGTAGGACGGGGTAGTCATTGTACATGGGTATTCATTTAAGTGTATATATACAGTAGGTGTAGTAAGACCGAAATTGTTGTCGGCATCAATTTATAAATACTCGGTATAGTTGAAGGGTGTATGTTGTTGTTGTTGTTAAAGGAAAGGGATAATAATGTGTAGTTGCTCGGGAATTTAGCCCATCAGACCGGTACAATGTATATGTATTAGCCTTGTTGGCCACGTGGGTGGCTAACGGCGTGTAACACCAACGAGTTAAGTTTTGATGAGGTGTGTATTCCGCTGCAGATTGTTGTAAGTGTGTTAATATTGGATGGGGTGTTACAAAGAATCAGGTGAAGCGTCTGGAACATCAGAAAGGCTCGAAGAGCTAGGAGTAGGAAGCCCCTTCTTCTTCGCCTCTCGACGCACCTTCCTCTTCTCCTTGTCCCGACGTAGAAGACTCTAACCAAAGCAGCTATGGAACAAGATACCCTCTGCTTCATCTCCTTCCTCGCCTTCTTCCTGTCGGCCGCCATGACTTGTTCATCTGATCCACAGCCAACATGAGACGATCATCCACCCGCCTCTCCTGCTCATCCTGGCGCTGAGATATACGCTCCTCAAAACGCCTCCTGTCTCTGCCCAACCTCACCTCTGCTGCTCAACAGAGTCTACTCTAGTAGTCAAATCTGTGCGCATACCCTCATAACTCTACCGGAAGGAATCAAAAACCCCACGCGCCTGCTGAGCGCCTGGAAGGCCTCCATAGAGTGTCGCTTGCTGCTGGAGCTCCTGACGGAGTGATCGAGCTCTGCAGCCACTCTAGGGTCTGCATCTGAAGTAGAGGTAGGGGGTGGTAGTGGCAATCGGGGTGGTGGAGGCAATAATAGCTGATCACCTCCCCCTGATAACTGGGATAGTCCTGAGCAGTAGGGGTCCGGGACCTCCGATCTGGGGGAACATAAAGGAACTCCCCTGAGGGTGACTCTCTGAACCACCAGCGTCGAATGAGAGCACGATCAATATGGGCAGACTCGGGCTGAAAATGTAGGCCTCGAGGAATCTGAGTCTCCCCTCTCCTATCGTCTGCATAATATGCTGGTGAATGAGCATGGGAAGACGGGGCGCTGTCCCTCTCGATGCATGATGGCGCGGACGAACTGCGCGAACATCAATCTCTGGACCGGGAAACGCGAGTCAACTGCTCCCTGAGCTGGCCCGAGAAGATACTGTAGAAGAGCGCAGTCCATATCATTCAGCTCGTCATGCTTGCACGGCCGAATGTTATGGCGGATAATCTCCATGGCCACACGTAACTGAAGATCGGTGATGTAGGTCAAGGGGATCACCTCGCGATCCTTAGTGTGAGCTCTATCCATGTAGCGAGTGCGTGATCCGAACCGAGCGCGGATAGCGGCATGAGTATCTGCGAGAGTCTGTCGACTGAAGGACCTCTGTCGAGGGTCAGTGTCGATGCCCAAGATCTGTGCGATGCTCTCTGGTGTAATAATGATACAGCGTGTAGAGACAAATGAGCGGATCAGAACTCCTGACGTCTGGGGGACCCCACGGTACTCGAAGTTGGCGTAAAACTCACGCACCAACCCGGGGTAGAAGTGTCCATGGCCAATGTCTAGGATCCCCAACCAACCATGGCGCTCGAAGACCTCTGAAATCGCAGATAGTATGCAGACCTCGGGATGCACTCTCGCCTCTCCCGTACCCACTTACCTTTCATCTTGGACTCATGAAAGTACTGAGCAGCAGAAGGATTTACAAATCCTTTCTCATCAAAAGTAGGTACATCAGGAATGCGAGGAGGGAGAGGATAGGTGTACCAAAATCATCATGCTCTGGAGCAAAAAAAGTGCAACCAGGGCCGTTCTGAGTCTCTGGAGAAGTCCTATTCTTCCTCTTGCCAGCCCTTGTCTTCTTGGCTGGAGGCGGCGCGGCACTGTTGGACGCTGGCTCCTTGCCTGCCCGTCTGGTAGATCGACGAGGTGGCGCAGGTGTAGGAGAAGCCTCCTCCTCCTCTCTGTGGTGGCATCAGCGAAGGCTGCCTCAGCCTGGTCTAACAGCTCATCCTCCTCGGAATCAAAGCATGAAGCGCGTGGAGGGGTAGTGGCTCTTCTGCGAGTCATCTATAAGAAAATAACAAAGAAAGATAACAAAGACAACCCGAAAATTGTTAGCTCATTAGTTCATAAGAATTTTTAATCCTGAAAAATATGGAACTAAAGAGGTGCCATATCCCTGTAATTCAGATGTTCAATCGCAAAAATTATCACACCACATTATCCCAAGCATCAATTCAGAAGTCAGAGTCGAAATGAGCAAAGAAGAGTTACTTAGACAGGCGTGCCGGGCAGGATGCCGGACAGGATCGACCCGGTATATGAATCAAAAGAATGCCGGATAATATGCTGGATAATATGCCGGACGGATTGCATCCGGTATATTCAAACTTTGAACCCAGAATTTTTTTCAGAAACTTACAGAATCACTCCAGATCTCATAACTTAACTACATATGGTTCCGAAATCCCTAATTCACCATACTAAGCTTCGAATCTAAAAAGAAAACGTCACATTGAACTAACAGCAGTAAAAAAAACGAATTCGAAAATATGGGATAGAGGAACCTGTTCTTTTCGATTGTCTGGAGTTGATTCTTTTGGGCCACTGAGCTTTGGTGTTGCTGGGCGTTGCTGGGCGACGATTGGTGGAAATCTCCTTGGAGCTTAGGGCGGCGACTAAGCTTTGGCGTTGGGGTGCGGGTGCGTGTGTTTTTGGTGAGGTTAAAAGTGGGTCTGTAAAACCCGCTTACCCGCTGTTATTTTTTTCAGAACCCGCTACATGCCGGGTAGTTTGCCGGGGTAGTTCTAACCGGCATAATGAACATTTTACAATGCCGGGTAACGCATACCCGGCTATGAGCACGGCATGTCTCACTGGGGCGCCTCTTCTGAATTCGCTAAGTGCCGGGTTACATGCCGGATACCACGCATCCGGCATACGTTTATTTTAGTAGGCCGGGTAAGCATAACCGGCATAGTTCACGGCACACACATATAAACGAGGGATTGAGTTAATCAAATGAGTAAATCAATGAGTCAAATATGTATAACATAATTAGAAGAATAGAATAAATAAATAAAAGAATTTATTAAGTGAAAAATCCAACTTTTTACAGAAATAAAAAAAAGAAAGAAAGTGAAATCACACATGCCGGATACGATGCCGGCTCATATATATCCGGCATTGAACATTTTCTGCAAATGCCGGGCTTACCATGCCCGGCGGTGATCCGGCATATTCAATTTAGTTAAAAAAAATAATGAACGTATTAATTTAAAGAATAAAGAATAAGAAAAGAAGGAATAAAGAATAGGGCTATTACCAATTTTAGGACTTGGACTAATTCCAAGTCCCCGGCAACGGCGCCAATTTGCTAAACGAGAAATTGTTAGGATAACTACATACAAAAGGAATAATACTAAACTAATCCTACAACTCTACTACGGGTAGCAAATAAAACCCGGTCGGAATATAGCATGAGCAAATTACGACCAAGAGTATCGAACCCAAGGGACTTATAGAAAATTAGTCCTAATCCGGTAATAACCTATTCTAAAACAAGGGGGAAATTCAATGTAATTCTAAACCCAATTAAAACTAACTAAACTATGTGGTAATTACAATGAAATTATCCTTGATCCAGGGTGTAAAACCATCGAGGTATCAATACGAACTCGAAACATAAACACAAGCCTTCGAATTAACCAACAACTGAACACGCCGGGTGTCCTGCCGGATACCACTTGCACGGCATATTCAAAGACATTGAATATGCCGGACATAGGCTACCCGGCAGTGAGTCCGGCATAGTCATAATGCATATTCTTTCTCCTTTTCCGAGTAGAAAACAGAAGACTCACTACCTATTAACAATCCGAGCATATATCATGCCACGAAATGAACAAAGTAATGGGAAATGTGGGTTAATCTTCACTCTCACTACTAACTCTTAATTCATAAGAAGAGAGTAGGAAGACCATTAAGAGAGTCTAACCTATCTTACTTGGGACTTGTCTTCCACAAGTAAGAATTGCATGAAGAGAAAAAGAGATCAACCTTTTCTCTTTCAATAAGAACCTTACTCAAAATAAACTTGAAATTATCTTAAGAAGAACACATTGTTTTACAAAGAGAGTTTCATTCCCTAACCAAGAACTAACAAGGAATTCCTACTCCGCACCATCCACACAAATCAAGAGAGAGAATACACGGGAGATAAGAAGATTGGATGTATCCTTAACCCGCCATGGATTCTCCTCTTCGCGTGGAAAGTTGCATAGATTTTCCTTGGACACCAACACCTTGGAATGAGGCGGAAATGGAGTAATGAATGGAGTTTAATATGATGTTGAAGTGTGTTGAAAAGTGTAGCCCCTCGTCCTATTTATAGGCATCACATTCTTCTCGTGCCGGATGTAATGTCGTGCAAATTGAATCCGGCATATAATAACCACGTGCCCAACTGCTAACGGTCGAAACCGCCAAATCTGCGTGAAGAGGTACCTGTGCCGGACAGGATATGTCTGGCACCATACCCGGCATAGATTGGTTTGGCAACGGTCATTAACTACCATCGTCTGGTCAATCGAGGCGACTTTTCTCATGTATGCCGGATTGAATACGCCCGGCAACGTACCCGGCATAGAGTGCTTTTCTGCTCCATGCTTGTGCCGTGGAGGTATGATCCGGCCTTATGTCCGGCATTGTGGTCAGAAATGTCTCCTTGTATGGAAAAACATATAAAAACATCAATCTGAACAAATAATAGACTTAATACATAATATAGCATAAATATTAATTATTCTAACCTTAATTGGCTAATAATCTTATAATTAAGTATACTAAAACATGATAAGTCTGAGGCTTATCATAAGGCCGGACAGGAAGCAGGGCAGTGTGTGAGACGTCCGAGGAAATAAGCAAGGACACAAACAAGGACACGTGTAAATGCAACCCAGATCCAGAAAATCGACATCGCCGACCGTCTTCTCCATTTTTCTTGCGGCGCCTGCAAACACATCTACCCACCCCATCAGCAATATCAGGCGCCAGCACTCCTTAAATTCCTCACGCGTGTTCTAGCCCTCTCTTCTTCCACTTGCTATCTTCTATATAACCCACTGCAACTTCATCAGAAAAGGATACGCACGTTCCTGCACCACAACTCAACTCTCCCAATCACTCACGCTTCACCTCCAAATCACTTCCTCCACGAAAATTCCATTTTCCTCCATACATCCACATCGCCACTTGATTTCCACCATACTAAATAAGCTCGTGCGAGTGCAGAGAGTTCTTTCTTTGCTTATCTCTACTATGTTTTAATGTCTATGTTATTTACATCGTTTGTTTGTATAATTATGTGTGAGTAATAACCTTAGCCTCCCGGGTTGGGAAGCAAGCCTATTTTATAAAATCGTGTTACGTAGACTTTCTACTATAATTTGTTCAAGCAATATTTTGATTCTCGTCCTTAAAGCGCTTTAATATTCAGGCCATTTATTAAAGTGATATTTGTAGTTCTCTTGTTAAAATGCGCTGCTGAGACAAGGTTCTAGACAAAAGAAGTCAAAATGGGTTAATGACTAGAAGCGTGGCTCGCCTATAGGTTAATCTGTCTCCAATAGGAATTGTTAATAAAGCGATTAATTTATAATAACTTGGGCAAGGATTGCAGCTTGTTATTTAAGTTAATCTGGGTTTATTGTACAAGGACCGGTCAATGAACTAATTAAAATTCCTGAGTTTATTGCTAAAGTGGTGGAAGTTTATAGTAATATAATTGGATGAAATAGGTGAGCAGAACAACCCAGGGTGCTTCCTAAAGACAAAAGAGTTTTATAAAGCGCTATTATTATTCTGTTTTGATTAATTGTTCTTTTTACTGTTTTGTTTACATTAAGTGTTAAACCACAATTTCCCTAAAAAGTGATAAGTTTCTATTCAATAGTCTAATTAGAATTCTTAGTTAATTTACACTATCAGTTAAACCACAGCAAGGTCCCCAAGAGTTCGACAACCCCACAATTCCACTATTCCGCAAAACGATAGGTACATTGCCTAAGTGGTAGAAGTAGTCACATATTTCTCCAACAAGTTTTTGGCGCCGTTGCCGGGGACCTCCGGGACGGTTAATTGATAGTTTTTAATTTTATTGAGTTTTTTGTTTAGCTTTCGCTACTCTTTAATTTTTATTTCTATTATTTTTGTTGTTATTTAATCTTTCTAGAAATTTAAATATCGTATTAATTACTGTCATTTTTTTCAGTTATTTAAGATTCCTGTCATTTATTTCCCAGTTATTTAAGTTTCCATTAACATTTAAATTTCAGCAATCTAACATTTAAATTTCAGCCTTGTTTTCTCTCTCTCTTTTGAGCACCAATTCAACCTTGCAATGGTGGTGGATTCACCTTCTTGAACCAAGGGCTAAAACCCCTCTTAAAACACTCCAAAGGTAAACCTAGAAATCTTGTTTTAAGCATTTCAATGAACTAGCATTAATCTAAGGGTTAGTATTTTAATTACACTTGTTTATGTGTGCTTTGGAAGATGGGAATGGAGTTTGGCAACTCCATTCCCCATGTAGCCGATTTTGTGCAAAAGAGAGGAAGAAGAGAATTGGAAAAGGAATGAAGGAATTATAAGCTACAGGTAAGAGCTCCTTCTTAATGCTAAATTTTATGCATTAGAGTAATAGGAATGGGTAAATCAATTAAAAGAACCCAAAACATTGTATTAGTGTTGTAGTTATAGAAGCTTAAGTATTTGTGAATAAGTATGTGTATTGTAGGCCTTTGAGCCAATTGTAATGTGTATGTGTATTAGTATTGTTGCTTGATGGAGTATTGGTGTATTAGGTTGTTTTGAGTGCTGGTAGGACCCTTGTATGGGTGTGGCTAGATTAGGGATGAATTTGGTGAGAAAGTATGTATGTGGATAAGTAAGAAATGTAGGTGAACTATGGTAAAATTTTAGTAGGAAATTGTGCATTATAGAATGACTTGGTGAATGGGAGAACCAAGGTGTGTATTGGGTTTAGTAGAGATATTGAGTAACCATGGAATGGTAGTTGTAGTATGAGAAATAAGAGGGTAAAAATCTGTAGCAAAGAGATATCAAAACGCATTATAGAACTAGGAAAAAAAATTAGTGTACAAGATTTGGTAAGAAGAGAGTTAGACTTTGGTATAGGTAGTGTAATGGCTAGGAAATGAATTGGCATGGTAAGGTGAGGTGTTTAGAATGCTAGGAATGGCATTGGTTAAGGAAGTATTGGATGATAGAGTTGAGTTTAAAAATCTGTAGCATAAGTGAAACAAAAACTGTTGCATGTGCTGAAGAAGAAGTAAGGAAATTGTGTAAGTTGATTGATGAATTTAGTAATGGAATTGGAGGATGAATTAAGGTATTTTAGGAAGCCTAAATGGTGCTCAAACATGTGGGATTACATGTAGGAAGATTAGGGAAGAAATGGGTAAGAAAGGAGGTGAAAAACAAATTCTGTAGGCAGGTTCTGCAACCGACCGACCCAGAGGTTGGGTCGGTCGGAGCATATACGATGGAACTTAAACCTTCTGGAATGGACCGACCCAGAGGTGTATGGGTCGGTCGGAACAGTCTTGGGTCGGTCGGGAGAAATTCAGAGAACGGGAAACTTACTGGAATTGACCACCCACGGGGTTGGGTCGGTCGGCCCTAACTTACAAAAATATATATATATAAAATAGTAATCATATGTATGTATATAAATAGATATGTACATATATATGGGACTTTAGTAATACACCATTAAGGTAACCCTAATGGTAAGAAAGTAAGTATATGAGTAGGAAAACAAGTTTGAGAAGTAATTAAGAAAGTTGTAAGTGTATGAACATGAGTTAAACTAAGAATAACGGGACAACGGGGTAAGTACGGGAGTAGTAGTTATTGAAGTACCGTATGAGCATAGCATTAATAACAATGTTTGAAACATTACCAGTGGAACAAGTGTGAACCAAGGAACAAGGGAACACACGGTAAAGCTAACCCCGGAGAAAGGTATGATTTTCTCATGCCCCGTATGCTAACCGAGTTACGTTGATTTGTGTGCTGTATGCCGGCTAATCAAGACTAAAGCATGAAAACGGTTTATTGCCTTTCATTGTATGTCTTGCTGTATGTTGTATGAGCTAACCCTTCTTGATTGATTGTGTGGCTTCAGTTAGTGCGTAGACCGACTCATAGATGAGTCTTGTGTTTAGTGACTCGTAGTAAGAGTCATGCTGTGAACTAACGGGAATGTAGAAACACACTAAACTAACGAACCAGCAAACGATAACGTAAACCAATGAACTCACTAGAATGTGAGAGAGTGCACGGAAGTAGTAACCTCCCGATAACAGTAGGAGAACCGAAATGAACAATCCACAAACAATAACTAGTGGAAGTATATAAATAAACCCTAGTAGAGGAATTAATGTTGGTGCAAGTCATGAACCATGAGAGTAGTAAAGAATGAAGAGGGATCTTCAAACCCCTTAGCAACTAGTCGACCCACTATGAGAGGAACCGACTGATGTATGTAATGTCCCGAACATGAGAGTATTCGATACGTTGGGGAAACCCTTAAATTTGAGAATACTAGATGGTGGTAATTCCTTAGCTAGTGGAGGTTATCGAGAGAGATACTTCTAGGCTAATCCATGAGATTTTAAGATACTCCGAGAGAGGAGTGTTGGAATTTGAGTAATCCGGAAAAAAAACGGACATTTGTATATTTGAGGAGCTAGGAGTATAACCCTTGTATCTGTAGGCCCGCTGGCGAGTCTTGTGTATGATTCTGCCCAGAGGTCAAAAGTAATGAATATTGAGTATTGCGTATGTATGAGTAAAGTAATGATAAGTATGAGTATGTAATGAGTATCGAGCAATGAGTAAGTATGAGTACGGAGAAGAGTATGGGTACTAAGTATGTGAGAGTAAGTGATGAGTACTGAGTAAGAGTAAGTAATAGTAGTAGTGCGTACTGAGTAGAGCAGGAGTAAATAATGAGTAACGTAGTGAGCGCAACGTGAGTAAAAAAATTAGGAAGTAAGATTAAGCTTGTTGTAAGCTTATGAACCCGAGTAAGGTGAAAGAGAACATCTGATGAAACCGGATGAACGAATAAATAAATGAATGGTTGACTGACAACTTGTCTTCCTTGGTAGGTAACGAACCTTGTATATGTAGGTAAGTATTGTTGATTGTATTGTTGTAGTAATAGTATGTATGTATGCATGTAAAATGAACTCCATGTATATCCGACCCAAAGTAGTTGGTGTACCGCGGTTAGCACGCGGTACATGCGAATTTCATATGCAGCAATTTTGCTGAGCCCCTAGGGGCGCCGTTTTTATTTACAGGTATTTGAAGCTGACCGCCGTTCGAGAGTGTAGGACGGGGCTGCTATGTAAGCATGGGTAGTTTAATTATAGGATTTGTATTCGAATTGTAATGCGAATTTGGAAGTCCAAACTGTATCAGTAATTTAAGGATTGTAGTAGACTCGGTATATTGTTGTATTGGATTTGTAATTGAATTATGGTTGAGTATGCAAGGGAAAGTAATGTATTGTGTAGAGTACTCGGTATGTTCAATTCATCAGACCGATAGTATGTAGTAGTGTAGCTGGCCTTGTTAGTCACATGGGTGACTAGCGGCATTGTACACCCGCCGTTGGGTATGTATTATCCGCTGCGAAGGTAAGTATTTGTACAGTAATGACGGTATTATCGGTAGGGGTGTTACAACTCTGAGGTGTCGGGAACCTAAACGTGGAAGAAGTACACCGCATTCTGAGGTGTCGGGAACCTAACGCGAATGAAAGGAGGTGTGATATGAAATGAGATTGATGCATTGTATTTCATGAATGCAATGTGAGTAGTAGGGCTTATGTGTGCCTATAGTAAATGAATGTAAGGTGGATAGATGCATGGTAGGGCTTATGCGTGCCCGAGATGTTTTTGTGGTGGTAGGGCTTATGAGTGCCTAAGGTGAGTGAATGTAAAGCAGGACTTAAGGGTGCCTGAGGTGGATGAATGTAGGGTAGGACTTAAGGGTGCCTGAGGTCAATGAATGTAAGGTAGGATTTATGGGTGTCTGAGGTTTGGGAGTGAGATCCATTCTAACTTGGAGTAGACAATAATATTGGTCTCATGGGAATGATTGTGATAAAAAACTGATTGTAAAAATGCCAATGTGACTATGGTGAGGTATATGCAAAAAGTGTAAAATGAAATCAAAGTGCTAGTAAGGATTAAAAGTTTTTGAAAGCAAGAAATTTGTTGAAGAATGTGCTAAACGTGTCAATGTTTGAGAAAACCTTTGTCTATTGGAAAGGAAAGTGAAATGATCCTATTCTGACTAAAGATTCAGATCTTTGATTTGCTTCTTAGAAAATGAACATGCCATTGGTGGGGAGTATGTGGTATTTGTCGTGGGGGTCTAAGGCTTTTGAGTGGTTGTTAGGAATTATGACTAGCATGTGGTGTATGATGTGGAGATAAGGACTTATGTGGGCCTATGAGGTGGAGGTGCTTAAGCCTGGGTTCCAATTGGTATTGTCATAGCAATTGTTGGAACCAACAATTGCCCCCAGTTTTTTCTTTAAGACAATCTGAGCCAGAGTTCATGGCAATCGATCAAAATGATCGATTGCCCCCAGTATTTTCTTTAAACGTGTGAACAAGTCTCATCCTCACAAGGTCAAGGCTTATGTTTTGATGTGATGCTTCCTAACCTACACTCGGCGTGTTTGGTGTTTGCACTCGTTTCTTCCTTTTCAGTCAAAACTTCTAGACCAATGAACTTGATATTTTATGGATTTACGAATTTGACCTGTTACTTTCACGTGATTAGACACACAACTACCAAGTCGGAAGTCTTTAAAGCTAATAACGTGGCCATAGGGTGTGATGAAGACAACAGGACCATGGAGGGATATTTGAGGTATCTGGAACTTAAAGGGATGACCAAAGTTGCAACTTGCATCTTCCCTTGGATTTGCCTTTCTTGCCTTGAAGTCATCTTACTACTTCACGTTGATGTTGCTTTCGAGCTTTGGACCTGGAACTTTTGAAGTTGTCCTCTACATTGTTTCTCTTTTTTTTTATTGCTTTGAGGCATTTCGGGTTTTCCCTTTTCATCCTTTCTAACTTTGCTTTCGGAGTTCTTGTGTCTTTTGGTTTCGAACTTTAAGAGTTGTTTTGATGTAGGCTCTTTGGATCCTGCATCACTTTGGGAACAATTTGCGGATCTTTTCATCGTGCTGGTAGCAGCATTGCTCCGTTTTGGACTAACAATAACATTATTCGAGTCAAACACCCCTAACCTTAAAAACTTAATTAAATGATCTAAGTTGGTTAATAAACATCTAAATACCATTGGGGAACAATCTAAAGATCTCAACAAGGCAAAACATGCCTTAAGATCGGTAAAGCCAAAAATGTGCTTTAAGACACCATAGAGATTGTATGACCCCAAATAGGATCCAAAGTGGATTCCCAAGTATTATAATGAAGTAATGAACATTATAAAACCATTATCAAAGGAAACCAAGCTCTAAACATGTTCTAACACAAAATGTGCTTTAAAATTCCTTAAAGCACGTTTTTTAGAAATTGACTTTCTGAGTGGGTTTTGAGTGGTGTTAGGCATTGTATTAGACCTTGTTATACTAATGTACTATAATGTACAACATTAGAAGATCTAAATCCAAGATTTCAAAAAAAAATCAGAAATATGGCACTCATTTGTGAATTGTAATCCAAATAGTGCATTTTTAAGCAAAATTGACTAAGTATAGTCAATGGTCAATGAATGACTCATCTATACCCTTATGAGATCGGCAGAATGGACCAAGGAGTACAGCACATCCCCCTTTAATACAAATTATCTAGCTAATTTGGTGAATCACCATTTACTATTCCATTTCTTACTTTTCATTCATTAAAACTCATTTTCTTTCTTTCTCTTTCCTCTTGTCCCATTCCAGCTGAGCCATCAGCACTTCCAAACCCCCTCTCAAGCTGTGTTCTTGAGTATTCAAGGCAAATCATTCCCATTTGCACTTAAGGTAATGGTTTAAGGCATATTTTAGCCCTTTTTCTTCATCTCTTCATTACCTACACTTGGAGTTCATGATCTATCACTTTACATGGCTCATTCTCAGTGTATTAAACCTTGAACAACAATCATTCTCGGCTGAAGCAAGTTTTGGGACCAAGGTTTCCAAAATTTACATTATAAGGTAAAAACATACCTTAAGGATTTCTATTCTCCATCCGGTTTTCTTCTTCTGATTTCTATGAGTTTATTCACTCATAATATTCATATTTACATGTTAATTCAGCTGGTTAACCATTTGGAGCAAGGGTGGCCAAAAATCAATGGAAATATCATTCTTTAAGGCATTTGCCAAGGTAAAACCTATTACCATAGCAGCTTGTTGTTGTCTATCTCCATTCCCCATGTATTTATGGTGAATTTAACACCATGTGTGGTGTGTTTAATTCTGGCCGAACCCTTTGGAGACTACCTTGCATTTTTAAGGTGATTTTTGCCTTAAATCTAACATTAATTGTTCATTGTGTTAAGCTCATGCTTGGAGTATAACCATATCTTATTTTGGTGTATTAAACATGTCTAAATGATGTGGTGATTTTTCCTCCAAGCTTCCGAGTTGTTACTAAGGATAAACCAAGGTATAAACACCTTAAACTTACAATTTTATGATTTTTAAGCATATATATTATATGTGCCAAGAGTGGAGTGTTAATATGGGTGATTTTAACCTAAGTATGGAAAAAATGACTAAGATAAATTAAGCTAGTCATTCAAGTGTAATTAACATAATGGTCAAATTATGACATTATGTGGACAAATAATTAAGCTACAGCAAGGCCGAGAGCTTATAGTATTTTTTGAGCTATTTTATGTGTAATTTTATGTTATAAAGCAAAGTTGTAATAAGGCCATGTCATTAGGCCATTTTAATTTAAGTTTAAAGCTTATTTATTTAATTTATGCTTATATAGTTAAGTTTGGGGTCAAACGGTAATTACTAGTAATATTAAAGTCTTGGGCTTAAATTAGAGGAATTTAGGGTTTTTAAATGAATTTAATAAATATTATAACATTTTATAAAGTTTTGGGTCAAAATTGTAAAAATAGAAAAGTATAGGGTAAGATTGGTAATTACCGAGCGGAGTTTGGGTCCAATTGGCATTACAAGTCAAAGTTGACTATATAGGAGACTTTGACCAAGTTTGGAGAATTTAAGAAGTTAAAATACTCTTATAATAAGATAGTTATTAAATTGTAAAAGATTTAGAAGAAGGGGGTGATATTGTTATTTCGAAATTGGGTACTAAATGGAGTTAGTACAGACCTTAGGTTATTAGGAATTTTTAGAAGTTTATTTGGCAAAATTTGGAGTTAAAATGAATTATATAAGTATAATATATGATATTTCATGACATTGTTACAAATGGGTAACATATGGGTAAAAAACCGAGAATATTGAAAGTATATAGGTAAAGAATGACATTTATAACCTTTTAGTATAGCTTGGTAATTTTTGGAGTTACATATAAGCTTTTATTAAGATATATGTATAATATATAGTTATAATGACATTAGAAAACTATATGTTATAAAATGGGGAGATTTGGTAATTATATAAATTTAGGTGGTAGGAATTTAATTAAACAGACCCTAGGATCTGTTCGGTAATTATAACCATTAAAGACTATAGGTAAATTAATAACGTTTAAAGATTATAATATAATGTATATATTATAAGTGTAACAAAGAAATATAATTTGCGGTTGATTTGTAATTTATGGAAGTATAGTGGGAGATAATAAAAACCGAGAGTTTAATGGGCTATTTGGTAATATATAACAATTTATAACTATAGGTTATAATTGTTTTAATGACATAAATGTCATAATTTATGTTATATAACTATAATATAACATTATATAAAATATGTGGTGGATTTTGTAAATATTTAAGAAAAATAGGTGTTGTTCGGTAATATGAACATTTTTGAATAAAAATTTATAATATGGTTTTAATGTTATAAAGGGTGTAACATTTATAATATAAGAAGTATTCATTATAAGAGAATGAATATATTATAAAGACTTACCATATAATAAATAGTCCCATAATACATTTAAATGAATAAAAATATGTTATGGTGTGGAAAATATAATATGGTTCAATAACCATATATTATCATAATTAAAAATGATATAAGATAAAGAGAAAAGAATTATAAACATTAGATATGGAAATTCTAATGTTATGAGTTTACATGGAATAATAAGGATTTATATAATTCAAAGTATTTTTTACATATGAATTATATACATTAAACATGGAAAAACAAACCATAGGAAAATAAATAGTAAGGTGAAATGTATAATATATGATTAAGAATTATACATGCAATATAGAAACAAACTATGTAATATATAAGGGTATATGAATTACATGCGATAACCAAAGTTCGAACTTTAAGTATATTAATATACGAGACGAGACTACGCATGTAATATAACGTTTTTCCAATCCCGAGTTAAAGCCGAAAACCTGACAAACGTTGACAGTTAATAACGGGGGATTAACCGGGAGGTATTAGTGACGGTACGGGGTACCGTAGAGTTATGTCGTTATACGGGATTCTAATCAGTAGCGTTATGTATTATTAGACTGTTAGAGACGACACAGGGAGCATCGGATCTAGCTGATTCATACTCCACGGTTATACATTTAGGGTGAACGGTATGTTGTTATGTGTCTCTGATTGTCTCTGAGGGCTTCCTCAGTTCAGACTTCTGTGTAATCTGTGATAAGATTGTTTGTCTGATTGTGTGAATAAATATGCATGAACTGTATATTTATAGCTGCTTATTATTTACTGTTGTTGCGTTAACAGTATTGGTTCGTATATACGGACCTATATATATTTAAAACGAACTAGCGGCTATGGTGCTATCTTATATGTAATATAAGAATCGTCAGAAAAACATTGTAGCACTAGGATAATAAGATATACATATTATCCGAGACTTTAATACGGAGCATTGGCCTTCCTAACGCCGCTATCGTATCTAACACTGGATCCCGAGTTTACACACTCTGGATTAGACTAACGACCTTAGTCTGCTGTGTTAGAAAAACTGGTAATGCGATGCGATGGTATAATTAATTAACATAACAAAGCCAAGAGGATGTGGCTCTTAGTGCGCGCTATGATCACAAAAATGATACCAGGATGTCCGCGTACGGGTCCGCAAGTATCAAGAAAATTCCCGTGAGCTAGGATGGCTCGTTGGCCGGAGACTCTACCGCTGGAGTGGCTACTGCCGTGGGTGACCCGCCATATTATATGGGTAATTAAGAGACACGTTGTTTTTAACGAGACATTGTCACTAGGTATAACTGAACATACATTACAGTTGAGACTTGTACATTAGCGAACAATATTGGTTTCTATACCAAGGACGGGAGTCGATACTTGTTATTATTCTCGTTGTTCCGCCTTGCTGTTCTTTGGTTATACTGTGTGGTTATATTATTTTTGTTGATGCTTGTGTTATTGTATGGATATTACTGTTAAATGTTTTACAGTTTAAATATTAAAACGGTATATCATGTAACGAATCTCATGCTCTCGACCAATTAATTAAGGGGTTTGAGGAGGCATGACGGGGCATGTGATAACATACTCAGCAGGGGCGGATTCCATACCACAAACCATTTTTATTTCAGGATACTAGCTGGAGGGTCGACGCGGGGTGCGACAGTTGTATTTTACTTTTGGTTAGACTTGGTACGGATTGAGACTACAGTTATTTTTGGACCCGGGTTCTGTAAACCGAGGTGTATATTTGGTTAGACGCTCACATGTACGGTTTTGTATAAGACGGTTGTTGTTGTATATATTTTAGTTTGTTTAAGCACTACTGTATATCTCTTGTGGTCACTGCGGGAATACGTTTCTTATGTTGATTATCATGTAACTCGTTATCACCCGTATGGGCGAGTGATAACAGTGACACCATTAGAACGACAGTCTGTTATTTACCACTGCAATTTATTTACTAAGTACGACGTTTTATACAGTGATTAGGAGCCGGATTAGTAGGGATGTTACAAAAGTGGTATCAGAGTGGAGTACCGCTCTGATTACAAGAGATAGTAGTCTAAGTACTGTGAGTTTAGGTTATTCATAAACCAGTACCAATGAGGAAGTTGGAAACGAGTTGAGTTAGGAGAATGTCGGGGACAATGTGTTTTACGCCTTTTAGGGCTATGTGAACTTATGGTTGAGGAAAGTACGGTATTTTTACCGAGTGTTGACTTTAATTATGGATTCTTCAGATGTCTACTAGAGGTCGTTAGGCAGGCAGAGGCAGAGGTAGAGGCGGCGGGTCTGGAGGAGGTCCTCCTGAGACCCATGCCATGGGCGTTGCTGAGACAGTAGCTGCCGTCTTTGCTCAGCTATCCCAGATGGGAGGCATCCAGATCGGAGCGCCACCTATAGTCCCACCCGTACCCGCACCGAGAGAGCCAAACTGGCTAAAGAGTGTCGCTGACTCTCGAGTACCTACATACGACGGAGTAGCTGACCCCACCGTCCTGGAGAGATACATTATCAAGCACGAGAAGGCCTTTGACGCCATTCATGTGCCTGCTGAGCACCGGGTCGGTATAGCAGCCTTTCACCTGAGGGACGCCGCCAGCACTTGGTGGAGGTCCGTGAAGGCACACTACACTGCTATAGAGGGTTTCGGTTGGATGGGTTTTGTGGAGTTGCTGAGAGAGAAGTATTATCCTGCTCACTTGAAGCAGAGGAAGAGGGAAAAGTTCGAGGCTCTGAGGCAGGGTAGTCTGACAGTGGATCAGTACTACTCCTCATTCATCGGGCTGTCGGACTTTGACCCAGGAGTTGTTTATTCTGACACCGTGAAGGTGGTGAAGTTCAGAGGCGGGCTACGATATGCTATCAAGGCCGCCATGGGTGCTGCTTTATACCCTACGGTCCAGGTAAATTAGTTGACAGTTTATACCTTGTAACTCAGTTTGATTTATTACAAGTTTCGGGGAACTCAATGATGCATTGTAGGAGTGCTATGATGCTGCTTCTCGTCTGGACCGAGCTGTGGTGAACAACCGGGATGACAGTCAGGGGCAGAAGCGTAAGGCCCCCAAGAAGGAGGCTGAGGTTGTGGCTGGAGGCGGAGGCAGCAAGGGCGGGAAGTAAGAACCGCTTTTAAGTTATTTAAGTCGTTTAAATTACTTTACTGCTTCTGCTTTTATACCTGCTATTCCTAACACTTTGACGATTACAGGAAGAAAAAGTTCTCCTGGAGGGAGAAGAAGAAGGAGCACGCCAGCCAGAAGGGCAAGGAGAAGGTTCCACTACCTATGATGTCCAGCCTCTCAGATCTGCACCCCCTAAGGGTAAACGATCTAACCTCGTGAATGAGTTGTGCATTACACTATCCATTACCGTTCTTGTATTAATTAGATTGTTGTATGATAATAGGTTGTGCACCCCAGTGCCACGTTCACTGCAAGCGTTGTGGTAAGGACCACCCGGGTGTTGACTGCACCGGGCAAGCGGTGGACTGCCACCACTGTGGGAAGAAAGGCCATAGGTCGTTCGAGTGCTTCGCGAATCCAGAGAGCCGAGCGTACCGCCCGTCGAAGGGGACTCAGAGCGCACCTACTGGAGGAGGTGGAGCTCGAGGTGGCCAGAGGGGGCAGGCGCCCCCAACCCAGAAGGGACAGCAGCAGCAGCAGACCTAGAGGAACCCGCCGGGCAACCGTGTGCTAAATGCAGCGGGAGCATCAGGCGCTGGTACTAGTACCCAGCGTGGTGAAGGTTAGCATTTGAAACCTTAACCATTGTATGAGAGCATGACTAAGTGTTAAACGCTTTGCCTTAGCATGAATGTGTGTTTTAATTACCGCTTTAGATAAACGACTTACCTAGGAAACCTTTTATCTCTTAGGAGACTTCGATATCTGCTATCCCACACTCACAAGACAGAGATCACCTAGACCGTTGATAAGCGAGAAATACATCTACTTTTAGGGCCTTAATTCTTCCTATTTTTATAGCAATTTGTGTCGTATTTCTCACTTATCATATGATTTTCCTAGATTTATGTTTTGATATGAATTGATATATTTTATGTATTAAATGTAGGAAAAAGCCATGTAAATGGATAGATAATCTCATGAGCTTTCCAACGCAACAAACGGCGAGTAAAACGGACTTATAACGAAGGATGTGGAGCAGGTTGAAGATTGAAGTAATAATTATATATGTACGACTATATATATATATATATATATAATATATATATAGTCCGCCTGGCGGACATGTGTGAGTACCGCCTGATAAGGCGCGGACAAGAGGAAGCTGCGACCGCCTGATAAGGCGCGGACACGAGAAGGCTGACCGCCTGATACGAGGCGGACAACACAGGCGCAACCGCCTGATAAGTAGCGGACAAGAGAGCCGCAGACTCATGTGAGGCGTCCGCCTCCTTTCGAGCGGACACGACACAGAGGCGCGAGCGGACGAGACCAATTCAGTGTTTTCTTCTCCGTTTTTTCCTTCTTCCTTCGCGGCGCCGCACTCGAACTGCTCCCTCATTAATTACAGACGGCGCCTAATTTACTCACGCGTGACGCCGCTTCTCTCTGACTGCAAATCTCCGCGATCTGCTCACAACAATCCACCGCCATCTCCAGAGCTTCAGTCTGCACCGTCCCTGATTATTCCATTCACACTTCTCCACCTTTCCTATAAATAACCCACGTTCCCCTCAGTATTAATTATCCCTTCTTTAATCCAAATCCCTTCACATCTCACCACATTTCACATACGCCCACCACACCAGTTCATCATCAGTTCACAACAGCTCACCACACCCATCCATCACACAGAGGCCTCGTGCCTCTCCACATCCATATCTATTCTCCCCGTTTTCTCCATTTTATATTTGTTTTTCCACCACATCACATCTCTGCCATTAATTAGTATTATTATTACGCACAACGTGGATACAGAGGCGGAGCTGGGATTCAGAGTCAACTTGCTAGCTGGAGTTTCTCTACCCTTTCTCTTATTTTGTTTAAACGTTGTTTATATATAGTTATGTTTAATTAATAAACTTAAGCCCTCCCAGGTTTGGGATGCGAGCCTATTTTATATAATTATGTTATGTTAAGCTTTCCACTATGATTTTATCTAAAGTAGTAGTCTAATTCCAGTTCTTGATCTGCTTTAATTCTCTGATCAATATTAAAGCAATATTTGTAGTTTTCTAATCAACACGCGAGCTGAGATAGATAACAAGACATAGGAATTAAACCTGATTAACAGCTAGAAGCCTGATCCGGCCTATAGGTTAATTAGTCTCAAATAGAAGCTGTTCTTTATGCGATTGGTTGTGTCCGGATTAGAGCATTAGTCTGCTGCTAGTTCTAGCAACTGGTTAGGGTTCGTTAGATTTAGTCGTCAACGAATTATTTATAGTTTCTGAGTTTATTACTTAAGTGGTAAAGTTTATATTAATATAATTGATAAAATAGGTGAGCAGAACAACCCGGGATGTTTTCTTAAAGACAAAAAAAAGATTTATAATTTCTATTTTTATTATTTTGTTTTATTTATTATTGTTTTGTTCAAGTTAATTTCCGATTATTTCTTCTCCTTAAAAAATTGATAAAATCTATTTATTAGAAGTCTCAGTAAATTTAATCCACTATCAGTTATCCACAGCGAGGTCCCCAAGAGTACGACAACCCCACGAATCCACTATCCCGCAAAACGATTAGGTACACTGCCTATGTGGTAGAAGTAGTCACATATTTCTCCAACAAGTTTTTGGCGCCGTTGCGGGGACCTCCAGCACGGTTAATTGATAGTTTTTAAATTTTATGGGATTTCTATTTTTATTTACTTTTATTTTTCACTTTATTTAATTTTACAAAAAAAAATCTTGTATTTCTATATTATTTCTTATTTGTTTCTCTTCTAGTTAATTTTATTATTTTTCTTTTTCTATTTCTTTTCTACTTGGTATTTTTATTTTTGTTGTTATAGGATAATTACTGACAATGGAGAGCAGCCACGATGAGGTGAGAAGATTGTTGATCAATCTGGAATGGACACGAATGCAAGAGGAAATATCCTCATATCAAAGATTGGTCAAGGATTATCAACCACCTCAATAATCAAATCGAGAGCCGTATTGGTGGGAAGTCAACCAGGCTAACGCACAATACAACGAAGCTCAGTTGGGGTATTACTACTTCAATCAGAACGAGCAGCAATCTACACAAAGGCCAGATGAATTCCTCCCAAGTATGGTCGAGCCACCAGAAGAAATTCCAGTGGTCACTCCAAGGAGTAAAGAGCACACTGAGCCAGGTATTCATGACGCAGCAAGTTCTGATGAGGAGATAATGAAACTTCTCAAGACATTTTTCTCCGACACCGAGTTGGAGCAGATGTCTGAGAGTTACATTTCTCCTCCATCCCCATCCCCAACACAAGAGGAGCAATTAAAATATGAAGATAAGTTGTCTGAGCCGGTCTGCGAGCTTGAGAAAGGTGATCCTATTGAGCCTCACCTACCGGAAAGAGGAAATTTACATCCTCGAATCTGAGGAAGGAACACCACTACCACCGGTCTCTCATCAACTTCCATCCTGCCTCCATAAGCCTCAACAGCAGGAGGAGGATGTTTACATCCTCCAATTTGAGGAAGAAAAGTCATCACCACCTGGTCTCCTGTTACAACTACGTTACCGGCAGTACCTCCTCAAACACCAGGTTTTGTGGAGTATTCATTTTCCTATTTTATTTACCGAAGTAACGTTTTGTTGTGATCCAGGTGGTTTGCTTTTTATTATTACTAACTTCGTTTTCCTGGCAAAGATGTTGTCTACTTTTATTTTTGATCCAGGATAACGAAGCGATAGTCTAGCCAAAGACTAAAACTACGGGCAGCTTACTGGGAGGCAACCCAGTGGTTAACTTTATTATCCTATTATTATTATATTATTATTATTATATTATTATTGTAATTTTGTACCCCACATGATTTCTATATTATGTTTTACAAAAAAAAAAAACAAGAAGTGGACATGGTGTCTATGCTTTCATGCAACGCTTTTTAGCGTTTATTTTTGGGTAGTGTGTGCAGGAGAAATTTTTATCATGGTATCTGAAGACCTCCAAGGCTGGACACTTGCTTGAACGCAAGTGTGAGGAACGCTACTACCCCCATTGTTCGCACTTAAGTGTGAGGAAGGACACCTTCCTCAATCTACGATATCAGGGGAGTCTCAGTTTCTTTATTTTAAATGTTTGTGTCCAGTCTATCATGCTTAATGATTATTATTATATCAGTCCATGATTGTCCTGAATGAAATTCTTCATGAGTCTGGCATATTTTGAAAGGTCTTTTCTTGATTATTTTATGAACAATGAGGACATTGCTCCTCTTAAGTGTGAGGAAGTTTAGACCTTTCCCTGAAAATATGCCAGTTGCACTTAATGCCACACATGTTTTTAATTGTCTTCTTGCATTGAGGGAATCACTGCTCTGAGTGCTTATAAATGTTGAATTCTTGGGTGAAAATTTTTGCATAAATTTTGAAGTAAAGCCAGGTGGCCACCTCAAGAATCTTTCTGCTCTAGGCTGTTTGATTGTTTAGTTTTATTAAAATTAATCTGTTTTCACTGAAATTTGGTGGATTAAGTTGATTAGGGAAACTGAATTAGTTTATCTTGGGATTTTGAAATGATATGAAAGTTTGGAATGAAAGGATAAGGCAAGGTACTCCGCTGATCAAAAATTTTCCTAACAAAAGCAGGCCTCGTCTATCCGGTTATTAAGTCCTAGGGGTGCCTTAACACCTATCTACCTAAGGTCTCGTGATCTGGGATAGTTGGCCCAACACCGTTACAAGGATAGAGAGAAAAGTCTGGGTTACGGAAAAACTCTGCAATTCGCAATTATTCAATTATGTTGTATATATTCTTGAAGAAGAATGTTTTTACATACGAAAAGAGTTAATTGCAGTTTAATTTTTGTTTTTGATCATGAGTATGTGGTGTTGAAAGGTATCGCGGAATAAGGCGTTACTTCACACCCCTTGTCATCCAAAGGTTAAAGGAAAGAAATGGTGGAAGATCCCAAGTTAATCTACATTCAGATTTTGTAGTCTAACTTATCCATGCTTTAAAAAAATTTCTTTTTCACTGTTTGCGAAAACCTACAACCAGGAGCAGAACTATTCTTTTGATTGTCACTTTGCTTGCTCTGTTTTGCATCTGTCTAATCCTGAGGTTTGATACTACGGCCTTAGAGATATATTTATTCTCTATTTGCTTGAGGACAAGTAAAAGCTAAGTGTGAGGAAGTTTGATAAGCGAGAAATACATCTACTTTTAGGGCCTTAATTCTTCCTATTTTTATAGGAATTTGTGTCGTATTTCTCACTTATCATATGATTTTCCTAGATTTATGTTTTGATATGAATTGATATATTTTATGTATTAAATGTAGGAAAAAGCCATGTAAATGGATAGATAATCTCATGAGCTTTCCAACGCAACAAACGGCGAGTAAAACGGACTTATAACGAAGGATGTGGAGCAGGTTGAAGATTGAAGTAATAATTATAATGTACGACTATATATATATAGTCCGCCTGGCGGACATGTGTGAGTACCGCCTGATAAGGCGCGGACAAGAGGAAGCTGCGACCGCCTGATAAGGCGCGGACACGAGAAGGCTGACCGCCTGATACGAGGCGGACAACACAGGCGCAACCGCCTGATAAGTAGCGGACAAGAGAGGCGCAGACTCATGTGAGGCGTCCGCCTCCTTTCGAGCGGACACGACACAGAGGGCGCGAGCGGACGAGACCAATTCAGTGTTTTCTTCTCCGTTTTTTCCTTCTTCCTTCGCGGCGCCGCACTCGAACTGCTCCCTCATTAATTACAGACGGCGCCTAATTTACTCACGCGTGACGCCGCTTCTCTCTGACTGCAAATCTCCGCGATCTTGACTCACCAACTCCACCGCCATCTCCAGAGCTTCAGTCTGCACCGTCCCTGATTATTCCATTCACACTTCTCCACCTTTCCTATAAATAACCCACGTTCCCCTCAGTATTAATTATCCCTTCTTAATAAAATACCTTCACAATCTCACCACATTTCACATACGCCCACCACACCAGTTCATCATCAGTTCACAACAGCTCACCAAACCCATCCATCACTAGAGGCCTCGGGCCTCTCCACATCCATATCTATCTGTCTCCCCGTTTTCTCCATTTTATATTTGTTTTTCCACCACATCACATCTTCTCTGCCATTAATTAGTATTATTATTACACCACACTGGATACAGAGGCGGAGCTGGGATTCAGAGTCAACTTGCTAGCTGGAGTTTTCTCTACCACTTTCTCTTATTTGTTTAAAAAACGTTGTTTATATATAGTTATGTTAATTAATAAACTTAAGCCCTCCCAGGTTTGGGATGCGAGCCTATTTTATATAATTATGTTATTTAAGCTTTCCACTATTATTTTATCTAAAGTAGTAGTTCTAATTCCAGTTCTTGATCTGCTTTAATTCTCTGATCAATTATTAAAGCAATATTTGTAGTTTTCTAATCAACAACGCGAGAGCTGAGATAGATAACAAGACATAGGAATTAAACCTGATTAACAGCTAGAACCCTGATCCGCCTATAGGTTAATAGTCTCAATAGAAGCTGTTCTTTATGCGATTGGTTGTGTCCGGATTAGAGCATTAGTCTGCGCTAGTTCTAGCAACTGGTTAAGGTTCGTTAGATGTAGTCGTCAACGAATTATTTTATAGTTTCTGAGTTTATTACTTAGTGGTAAAGTTTATATTAATATAATTGATAAAATAGGTGAGCAGAAAACCACCCGGGATGTTTTCTTAAAAGACAAAAAAAAGATTTATAATTTCTATTTATATTATTTTGTTTTATTTTTATTATTGGTTTTGTTCAAGTTAAGTTTCCGATTATTTCTTCTCCTTAAAAAATTGATAAAATCTATTTATTAGAAGTCTCAGTAAATTTAATCCACTATCAGTTATCCACAGCGAGGTCCCCAAGAGGTACGAAACCCCACGAATCCACTATCCCGCAAAACGATTAGGTACACTGCCTATGTGGTAGAAGTAATAGCCACATATTTCTCCACAAGTTTTTGGGCGCGTTGCCGGGGACCTCCACTCCAGCACAGTTATGGTATTTTAAATTTTATTGGGATTTCTATTTTATTTACTTTTATTTTTCACTTTATTTAATTTTACAAAAAAATCTTGTATTTCTATATTATTTCTTATTTGTTTCTCTTTCTAGTTAATTTTATTATTTTTCTTTTTCTATTTCTTTTCTGCTGGTATTTTTATTTTTTTGTTATAGGATAATTACTGACAATGGAGAGCAGCCACGATGAGGTGAGAAGATGTGTTGATCAATCGGAATGGACACGAATGCAAGAGGAAATATCCTCATATCAAAGATTGGTCAATGATTAAACACCACCTCAATAATCAAATCGAGCCGTATTGGTGGAAGTCACCAGGCTAACGCACAATACAACGAAGCTCAGTTGGGGTATACTACTTCAATCAGAACGAGCAGCAATCTACACAAGGCCAGATGATTCCACCCAAGTATGGTCGAGCCACCAGAAGAAATTCCAGTGGTCACTCCAAGGGAGTAAAAGCACACTGAGCCAGTATTCATGACGCAGCAAGTTCTGATGAGGAGATAAATGAAACTTCTCAAGACATTTTTCTCCGACACCGACCCTGATTTGGAGCAGATGTCTGAGAGTTACATTTCTCCTCCATCCCTATCCCCAAGCAAGAGGAGCAATTAAAATATGAAGATAGGTTGTCTGAGCCGGTCTGCGAGCTTGAGAAAGGTGATCCTAATTGAGCCTCACCTACTGGAAGAGGAATTTACATCCTCGAATCTGAGGAAGGAACACCACTACCACCGGTCTCTCATCAACTTCCCATCCTGCCTCCATAAGCCTCACCACAGCAGGAGGAGATGTTTACCTCCTCCAATTTGAGGAAAAAAGTCATCACATCACCACCTGGTCTCCTGTTACAACTACTTTACCGGCAGTACCTCCTCAAACACCAGGTTTTTGTGGAGTATTCATTTTCCTATTTTATTTACCGAAGTAACGTTTTGTTGTGATCCAGGTGGTTTGCTTTTTATTATTAACTAATTCGTTTCCTGGCAAAGATGTTGTCTACTTTTATTTTTGATCCAGGATAACGAAGCGATAGTCTAGCCAAAGACTAAAACTACGGGCAGCTTACTGGGAGGCACCCAGTGGTTAAACTTTATTATCCATATTATTATTATTATTATTATTATTATTATTGTAATTTTGTACCCCACATGATTTCTATATTATGTTTTACAAAAAAAAAAACAAGAAGTGGACATGGTGTCTATGCTTTCATGCAACGCTTTTTAGCGTTTATTTTGGGTAGTGTGTGCAGGAGAATTCTTATCATGGTATCTGAAGACCTCCAAGGCTGGACACTTGCTTGAACGCAAGTGTGAGGAACGCTACTACCCCCATTGTTCGCACTTCAGTGTGAGGAAGGACACCTTCCTCAATCTACGATATCAGGGGAGTCCTCAGTTTCTTTATTTTAAATGTTTGTGTCCAGTCTATCATGCTTAATGATTATTATTATATCAGTCCATGATTGTCCTGAATGAAATTCTTCATGAGTCTGGCATATTTTGAAAGGTCTTTTCTTGATTATTTTATGAACAATGATGACATTGCTCCTCTTAAGTGTGAGGAAGTTTAGACCTTTCCCTGAAAATATGCCAGTTGCACTAATGCCACACATGTTTTTAATTGTCTTCTTGAATTGAGGGAATCACTGCTCTGAGTGCTTATAAATGTTGAATTCTTTGGTGAAATTTTGCATAAATTTTGAAGTAAAGCCAGGTGGCCACCTAAGAATCTTTCTGCTCTAGGCTGTTTGATTGTTTAGTTTTATTAAAATTAATCTGTTTTCACTGAAATTTGGTGGATTAAGTTGATTAGGGAAACTGAATTAGTTTATCTTGGATTTTGGAAATGATATGAAAGTTTGGAATGAAAGATAATGCAAGGTACTCCGCTGATCAAAATTTTCCTAACAAAAGCAGCCTCGTCTATCCGGTTATTATTCCTAGGGGTGCCTTAACACCTATCTACCTAAGGTCTCGTGATCTGGGATAGTTGGCCCAACCCGTTACAAGGATAGAGAAAAAGTCTGGGTTACGGAAAAACTCTGCAATTCGTAATTATTCAATTATGTTGTATATATTTCTTGAAGAAGAATGTTTTTTACATACGAAAAGAGTTAATTGCAGTTTATTTTTGTTTTTGATCATGAGTATGTGGTGTTGAAAGGTCGCGCGGGAATAAGGCGTTACTTCCACCCCTTGTCATCCAAAGGTTTAAGGAAAGAAATGGTGGAAGATCCCAAATTAATCTCATGATCAATTTGTAGTCTAACTTATCCATGCTTTAAAAAATTTCTTTTTCACTGTTTGCGAAAACCTACAACCAGGAGCAGAACTATTCTTTTGATTGTCACTTTGCTTGTCTGTTTTGCATCTGTCTAATCCTGAGGTTTGATACTACGGCCTTAGAGATATATTTATTCTCTATTTGCTTGAGGACAAGTAAAGCTAAGTGTGAGGAAGTTTGATAAGCGAGAAATACATCTACTTTTAGGGCCTTAATTCTTCCTATTTTTATAGGAATTTTTGTCGTATTTCTCACTTATCATATGATTTTCCTAGATTTATGTTTTGATATGAATTGATATATTTTATGTATTAAATGTAGGAAAAAGCCATGTAAATGGATAGATAATCTCATGAGCTTTCCAACGCAACAAACGGCGAGTAAAACGGACTTATAACGAAGGATGTGGAGCATGGTTGAAGATTGAAGATAATTATAATGTACGACTATATATATATATAGTCCGCCTGGCGGACATGTGTGAGTACCACCGCCTGATAAGGCGCGGACAAGAGGAAGCTGCGACCGCCTGATAAGGCGCGGACACGAGAAGGCTGACCGCCTGATACGAGGCGGACAACACAGGCGCAACAACCCCTGATAAGTAGCGGACAAGAGAGGCGCAGACTCATGTGAGGCGTCCGCCTCCTTTCGAGCGGACACGACACAGAGGCGCGAGCGGACGAGACCAATTCATGTTTTTTCTTCTCCGTTTTTTCCTTCTTCCTTCGCAGCGCCGCACTCGAACTGCTCCCTCATTAATTACAGACGGCGCCTAATTTACTCACGCGTGACGCCGCTTCTCTCTGACTGCAAATCTCCGCGATCTGCTCACCAACTCCACCGCCATCTCCAGAGCTTCAGTCTGCACCGTCCCTGATTATTCCATTCACACTTCTCCACCTTTCCTATAAATAACCCACGTTCCCCTCAGTATTAATTATCCCTTCTTTAATCCAAATCCCTTCACATCTCACCACATTTCACATACGCCCACCACACACCAGTTCATCATCAGTTCAAACAGCTCACCACACCCATCCATCACACAGAGGCCTCGTGCCTCTCCACATCCATATCTATTCTCCCCGTTTTCTCCTTTTTATATTTGTTTTTCCACACCACATCACATCTCTGCCATTAATTAGTATTATTATTACGCACAACGTGGATACAGAGGCGAGAGCTGGGATTCAGAGTCAACTTGCTAGCTGGAGTTTTCTCTACCCTTTCTCTTATTTTGTTTAAACGTTGTTTATATATAGTTATGTTTAATTAATAAACTTAAGCCCTCCCAGGTTTGGGATGCGAGCCTATTTTATATAATTATGTATGTTAAGCTTTCCACTATGTTTTATCTAAAGTAGTAGTCTAGTTCCAGTTCTTGATCTGCTTTAATTCTCTGTCAATATTAAAGCAATATTTGTAGTTTTTCTAATCAACACGCGAGAGCTGAGATAGATAACAAGACATAGGAATTAAACCTGATTAACAGCTAGAAGCCTGATCCGGCCTATAGGTTATTAGTCTCAAATAGAAGCTGTTCTTTATGCGATTGGTTGTGTCCGGATTAGAGCATTAGTCTGCTGCTAGTTCTAGCAACTGGTTAGGGTTCGTTAGATTTAGTCGTCAACGAATTATTTATAGTTTCTGAGTTATTACTTAAGTGGTAAAGTTTATATTAATATAATTGATAAAATAGGTGAGCAGAACAACCCGGGATGTTTTCTTAAAGACAAAAAAAAGATTTATAATTTCTATTTTTATTATTTTGTTTTATTTTCATTATGTTTTTGTTCAAGTTAAGTTTCCGATTATTTCTTCTCCTTAAAAATTGATAAAATCTATTTATTAGAAGTCTCAGTAAATTTAATCCACTATCAGTTATCCACAGCGAGGTCCCCAAGAGTACGACAACCCCACGAATCGCACTATCCCGCCTCCCAAAACGATTAGGTACACTGCCTATGTGTAGAAGTAGTCACATATTTCTCCAACACCCGTGGAAGAAAGACGGGAGTACCCTGGCGAGTTGTGTCATGAGGTCAGACCGGGCATGATACTTCTCAGAGAGTTCTTAACCCTAGATGAGAAAATCGCCATAGTGAATGAAAGTGTAGAGCTTTGGGTAAGG